>CAOLHI010003248.1:0-503995 GCA_948474755.1 Ctenosaura bakeri | reverse complement strand
AGTCACTCACTATACCATCATCCCCTACATATGGAGGGTAACCTCGACACTTTCTGTTCAGGTGGTAGTGATTAAATGAGTAGGATGATGTAGATGTAGAAGGAAGATTACCTGCAATACAAGTACAACTACAGGGACAGAAAGATATAGTAGTTGGACTATATGCTCCGATAGAAAATCAAGCTAAATTTTTTGATAATCTACAACACAAGGTTTTAGATTTAACAGTTGATAGAATGATTATTTGAGAATACTTTGACAGAGTGATTAATCCAGTGATTGATAGATTATTGCAAAAGAGTATAAAAGGGAAAATAGGGGAGACTTCCAAAATCTTTTTTCAATATAGTAGATAATTTGGATTTAATAGATGCATGGATAATCTTGTACAAATTATCTAAATAATATTTGTTCTACTCAGAGATGAATACATCTTCTCCAAGAATTGATATGTTTTTTCATTTCCAAAGTACTTATACATGAACTGAAAGACATGGAAATTTTACCAAAAGTGTTTTCAGACCACAGTCTGGTTCTATTGTCATACAAGAGAAAAAGATGTCAGTTTCACTGAAGATTGAATGAAGATCTATTAAAAAATGACCAAATCTTTAAGAAAGCAAAAGAGACTCTCAAGAACTATTCCAAAGAGAATTTAAACAAAGGAACAAACATTGGAATAGTTTGGAATGCCAGAAAAGAGGCATGAGAGATATCTTTACTCAGCAGAACTCCTTATTAAAAAAAAAGAAAAGAAACAAGAGGAAATTATGAATGAAATTAAGAAAGTAGAACTGGATCTTCAAACTGATCCTCAAATGCATTGCTGTTGAAAAATCTTAAAATTCTGCAGAAACAAACCTATGAGTTAGAAAGAAAGATGAAATATTTATGACAAAAACATTTTGAATTTGCTAACAAGCCAAGCAAGTAGTTTGAAAAACTGTGGAAAGAAAGAGAGAAGAAGAAGATTAGACACAACTTACAACAGATAATGAAAAGATCAAAAAGATTTTTCATAGAATTTTTTTGGGAGGAGGGTCTATAAAAAACAAAAGATTCCATTGGGGGAAATACAAACCTATTTGGACTTTCATAAATTCCCACCAATATCAGATGAACAAAGAAAGTTATTGAATGCAAGAATAAAAATGGCAGAAGTGGAAGAAGCATTTAAACATTTAAAAAATAGACAAAGCTCCAGATCCTGATACCCTACCAGCACTTTATTATAAAGAATTGGAAGATCAATTATATTTATCATTATATTGTCCTATGAATTCTATAATTGACACAAGAAAGGTGCCAAAAAGCTGGTCAACTGCAAATGTAACTTTTGATACCTAAAGAAGATATTGATACAACTGATCCAAGAAATTATAGACTAATGTCTGTTTTGAATAATGACAATAAGATTTTTGTGTGTATTTTTGCTGAAAGACTTTTTAAAAAATTAAGCACATGGATTCATGAAGATCAATAATAGGCAACTGAGAGATGATATGAGATGCTTTCAGTTATGATGGAACAATTGGAATTTCATAATGAAAAACAAGTGGCAATAATCTTAGAAGCAGAAAAGGCTTTTGACAATGTTTGTTGGACCTTTATGATTGAATAACTTAAACACTGAATTGTGGCCACAGTTTTCTGAACTGGATATCTGCAATTTATTCAAAACAAAAAACTCAGATCCTTGTCAATGGAGATAAAATGGGCCATTGTGGTGTACATAAGGGTAAAGACAAGGCTGTCCTTTATCTCTACTTTTATTTATTCTAAGTCTTGAAGTATTGATTAGAACTATAAGGCAAGAAGAAAACATTAAGGCATAACAATTAATAAACAAGTATTTAAAGTGAGAGCTTTTGCTGATGATTTAGTAACTTTCTTAAGAGATCCAATAGGAAGATCAGATGCTCTTTCAGATAGTATTACAAATTTTGGAGAAATGGCTGGACTTCTTACATTGAGATAAAACAGTCATAATCACTAAAAATAAGCCAAAAGAACATCAGTTATTCTTAACAGAAAAGGCTGGTTGCAAGATAGTTAAGAAAGTGAAATATCCTAGAGTTATTTTTGAATCACATAATGCAAAACTATTTCTTTTTTTAAACATTTTTATTAAACAGAGGGAAAAAAGGAGCAAACAACAAAACTAAATAACAATACATAAAACTGAAAGTACATAATAATACAATACAAATAAAAATCAGTATATAGCACAGCTCAAAATCTAACCAAACTATAACAAATAATTTAAAAAAACAATAAGAAGTAAAAGTTGCTTCCAACCCTTGTTGCAAACAGTTCACTATAACCAAATAACTATGCCTAACTATTAGGTTACTTCACACTACACTGTTATAGTGTTATTATTCCACTTTCTTTTTTATAAATTATTTTATTAGTTTCATTATGATTGTATATATAGAGACAAATAATGAATTAATAAAAAACTTGTCAAAAAAGGACATTGGAAGAAGCAAAACATATAATCAGATAGATGGAAAACATACAATGCATAGTTACATAAAACGAAGACACGATAAAACAAATATCTACAATTGTGCATACATAGTTACTTCCCTCTCTGATAGGACTACAGATTGGGTGTATTTCATTCATATAATACTACAGCTTTTCATTTTCAGTTATTAATTTTATCGTTCTGCCTTTAGAATACTGTGTGAACATTAATTATTAATCAAAATCAGACATCTGTCTTACTATATACTTCCAAACATCTTCATAATACCCATTGGCTAATTACATGGATCATTACATTAACAGAACTGCATATAATAATGACACACATATGTTCATATCTTTATTGCAGGGCATTCTAATTTCGTACTGTCTATTTCTTATCTCTTTTGCAAACCTTATCTAGTTTTCTTTACAAAAATACTTATTATACTCATTCTACTCATTCTACAATTTGAATACCTTTAACTCTCACTTTTCATTTTGCTCTACCTTTTGCAAATAGCTTAGGAATGGTTGCCATGTTTGGAGAAATTTTTGGTATGGGTTATTATCTAGAAGATAAGTGAGCTTATCTGTCTCTACCACTTCCAATAATATCTCCGTCCATTCTTCTTTTGATGGAATTGAGGCTTTTCTCCAGTGCCCAGTGTAAACAATCTTGGCTGTAGTGGTCATATGCCATATTAACCTTTCCATACTCTCCCCTCAAACTAAATTTGAGTCAAATATTCCCAATACAAAAAGCTTGGGAACCGAAGCAATCTTTCTCTCTACAACTTTTTGAATTACTGCTCAGACCATGAACCAGAATTTTTGTGAATTTTATTCCACTTTCAACATCCTATGGAATCCTGGGGTTTGCAGTTTAGAGAGCAGCATTTAGAATTCTTAGCCAGAGAGCTCTTTGGCCTCAGCAAACTACAAACCCTGGAATTCCACAGGATGTTGAAAGTGAAATAATAGCACTATAACAGTGTAGTACAGAAATGGCCTTAGTCTTAAATCTATATCAAAAATGTATACTTGTTGCTACTCACTCTTATCATCATAGATATATACCTATGAGATTAATGAATTAATAATCACCAATCTTTAAAAAATTAAAATCATTTATCAAATAATTCTGTAGTCTGTTCTAAAGTAACATAGATCCTCTTTAACTCTTTACTAACTTAACACAAATATGTAACTCATTCTTATTCTATATTCTATATTAGTAATTCTGAACTTATTCTTGTTCTATATTCTATATTAAATCAACAAGGGAGGTAAAACTATTAACTCCAATTGTGCTTCTTTTACAATAATAAATATTCCAAGTTTAAATTTAAAGTTTAAGAAAACTTATCATCATCATCATCATCAAATCAGTGTCATTCCCTTCCAGACTTTTCTTGTGACTTTTATAGGACTCCTTCTTCATCAGAATCCTCCTTTTTCTTTCTTCTTTTTTCTTCTTCCATTTTTTCCCCAAAACAGGAAAAACCTTTTGTCAATTCAGTCATGTTCAGACCATGCCTTTCATTCTTACAAGAAAAAAATCAACTCTTCAAGTCAGCCACAGCTGGGGGGAAAATAGTCTTTCTGATTAGTTTGTCCATCAAGAGATTGTTGTTCTCCTTTCTCTTGAGAGAGATTTCATCTGAATATACAAGTTCAAGTTCAAGTTTATTGCATTTTAGCAGCCACCCATTGCACAAAATGAAGGAATAAAATCAGATTAAAATGAGAAAGAATAATCCAGCCAATATACATATAATACATAATCAACAATAAATGAATCACTTTCCATCCCCCTCCTTGTTCTTTATAGCACGTAATTGTAAGGCCCTAACAAGAAATTTAGATGTTCTGAAAGACACATATTTCACAGTATCAGATAGCAAAAACAAACTTTCGCAAAGGAAGAATTTCCCCTTAAAAGACTTCAATAAAGGAAAAATATATTGCTCCTAAGATCATTGTAAATAAGGCACTCAAGTAGAACATGAATTAAATCTTCTATTGAAACAGAGTTGAAGACTATTGTCCTTCATAGGAACTTTATTTATCCCCATCCAAATTGCCAGTGGGAGAACGTTAATTTAGCATGAAAAGGCTAACTTCATTTTAAAAGTTGGAAGATCAACCAGATAATGAGGAAGGGGTGAGTTTAGTGGAATGTAAGAAACAAAAAATGTTTTTAATTAATTAATCTCAGTCATCTGGGATTGCATTGCTATATCCTTGAGTCTTTGGAGTATAAGTAATTTTGCTTTTCATATCCTTGAGTGGGAAAAAAGGAACAGAAACCCCAAAATTCATACAGCCAATTGCATTTTATGCATCCTGAATTTACCACTTTTCGAGGGACATCAAAAGGAGCTCAGATACCCGTTTAAAAAAAATTTTTTAACCAAAAAAGGAGGGCTAATTAAGAGCCTCTTTTTTAATTGGCATTATACCTAACTCTGCACGGAGCAAACTAATTTTGTGGAAATGGGAACTGCCACAAGTCTCCAGAAATTTTTTTGTGCTCTCTCTAATATATCAAATTTCAAGGCCCACAGTGGTGCTCCAAACAGCAGTTTAGGCGGGACTTACCTATAGATTTAAAGGGGGTTAACTTTCCCCCTTTTTGTGCGATGAATTTAATAATCTATTTAATGTTCTTTCAGCTAACGGGGTACTTAATTAACCCTGTGAAGCCAATTAATCCAGTGAAAGACCCCCCAAAATTTTAAAGGAGGGGATTTGTTCCAATTTATTCCCGTAAGTACCAGTTATAAATTTTTTTGGATTTCCCAAATCCATCACTTTTTTTTGGTAATTGATGGAAAGTTGTTCATTCTTACAGTATAAATAAACTGATTAAAAACCCACGCGGGCCTACTTGAGTTATAGGAAATGGGGATACATCATTGCATACAATGGGATGAATTTTTCCCGTTTTCCAATTTTAACTGGGAAAAATTGGTCCCCTTTTTAAAAACTCAACTATATCGTTTATAAATAAATTGAAAAAAAGGGGAGCAAGCGACACCCTTGTTTACTCCTTTAGAGACAGGTATAGTTGATAGGTTGCCATAACTCTGACTTTCAAGGATGTATTTGAATAAAGGGATATTATACATTTTAAAGGTTCTTATCAATACTCATAGTTTGTAATTTAACCCAAAGACGTCCCCGTGAAATAGAGTCAAAAGCACCCTTTCAAATCAATAATGCCAAAAAAATATGCTTTACAGTTCCTGCCAGATTTTATAATAACATTTTTTTTTTTTTTATTATTATATTTTTTAAAAAACATAAAACAAATACTATAAAATGAACACAAGTATCCATATTATACACGTGAAAAGAAAAACCACTTATATACATTGTCATATCGGTATTGAACATCCTAAATATTTGATAACATACAATAAACAGAAAGGAAATGTATTTTTTCCCTTTTAAGCCTAAGTGTAAAAAACCCGTAACTTCCTTGCCTCCCTTAAGATTCCTAAAACAGCTAATCTCAACTATTTAAAGCCCCCAATTCTTTGTGATGCATTAACATGTTTTTCTGGTCTATAAAAATTTTGAAAATAATTTACATAAATAAATAACTTTTTTTTAAGCTCAATTGTCTTTGTGTCATTTTTTGTGTACAATTATATATGGCCCTTTTTTATTTCACCACCCACCTATAACCAATACAACCAAACAATCAATATATAACCATATACTCGTAAAATAGAGGTTCAATACAAAAAGAAAATAATGATAAAAAGATCTTACATGTACATCCTTTTGAAGTCACATATTTTGTAATTATTTTCCATCCTGTTAAATTTAATTTTTCTTGTTTCCCCTTTTTAATCTAGCTGAGAGTAGTGATTTTTATAATCAAATAATTTTTGAAACCATAACTGTAAATCAGGAATGTCCGGCTTTTTCCAAAACCCTTGCGAAAACAATTCTTCCGCTGTAACCAAAAATAACAAAGTCCTTTTGTTTTTGCTTGGAATTTTCTTTAAAAATATTTGTCATATTTGGGAAAAAAGCCATCATAGGAAATGATATTTTGTATATTTTTCCCCATACTTGATGTTTTTTACCCCAGAATTTCTTTGTATATGGGCACACCACCACATATGGAAAAAACTACCAATATTTTCAGTCATTTCCCAACACTTATTGTTTCCTGTCTGATACATTCGATTAATTTTATCAGGTTAGATAAATCCTGTACATATTTTAAAGTAATTTTTTTTAATTTTCTTGCAAGGTAGAAAACTGCATGGTGTTTTTCCATGATGCCTCCCATTCATCTAACGAAAAAACGTTTAGGTTTTGGGCCCATTTAATCATCATTTCTTTAACCTCCTCATCCTCCAGTTTTTTTGAATTTAAAAAAGTATAAAAATAAAGACGTTTTCTGTTTGGTTTTTACAAAAAGTATTTTTTCGATCTCATTATATGTCTTTTGAGACGAAAACCCCTTTCCATTTATAGTCCATTTTAAATTTTCTTTTATCTGAAGATATGGGAACCAATTAGTGGGATGCCATCATTGTGACTCATCACGCGTCTTCAATCTAATCTCATCCGGGGTTTTAATCGACAATAAATCTTTATATCTAAGCCATTCACCTTTGGTTTTTTAGCCCAGTGTCCAAAAAAGGCTTCTTGGGGCATACCCCCCGGGAATTTTAAAATAGGTAGTTTTCTTTATTATTTTCCAAACTCTAATTAAGGCCTTCCTCACAAAATGGTTACTAAAATGGGATAATTTATCTTTGTTATACCAAAGGTAACATGAAAACCGAAGCGCATATTAGCACCTTCTAGTGCTAATGCCTTTTTTTTTAACAGTATCCAATTGGACCAGCCATAGCGTTTCATAATAATATAATCTAATATCAGGTAGCCCAAAGCCGCCTTTTTAGGTCTTTAAGAGCAATTTCCATCTTTTTTTTGGCCTTCCTCCCAAATATAATTAGAAATTTCTTTGTTCCATGATTTGAAAACTTTATCGCTAGTCATAATCTGTAGATTTTGAAACAAAAAGTTGTTTTGGTAATTATTCATTTTAATGGAAGCAATTCTCCCAAAAAATGATTTAAATTTTAGCCCATCTTTTAAATCCAAAGTAATCTCTTTCCAAATTTTGTTGTAATTGTTCTCAAATAAATCTTTGTTTTTATCCGTAATCCATTGCCTAAATATTTAATTTTCTTTTGTATCTCACATCCTGTTAAGCGTACCAATTCTTCCTTCTCTCATTTTCTTTTTTACCAAGAAATAGGTTTTGGTCTTATTGTTTTTCAAACCGGCGGCTTCACCAAATGCTTTATATCCTTCATAGTTCACTAATTCCTGAAATCGGCTCTTTAATAAAAAAAACAAATCATCCGCGAATCTCGGGGTTTAAACTCCTTCCTTTTATTTTAATTCCTCTTATAATCGAATTGTCTCTTACGGTTATATTTAAGGTTTCAAGGACAGCAATAAACAACAAAGGTGACATTGGGCAACCTTTTAGTCCCCCTTTTCAATATGGATGGCTTCATCGATTCCCCATTCACAATAATTTTTGCAGTTTGTTTCTTATAGATAGCCTGGATCCACGAAATAAAGGGTTTCCCCAACCCATCTTCTGGGGTGTAAGCACCATGAAAGGCCATCGGATGTTATCAAAGGCTTTTTCACGTCTAGAAACAACGCGCTAGTTGTTTATCTTTTTTTTTATCATAATGTTCTATTGCATTTAACAAGATTCTGATGTTTTGTCTAATGTGTCGATTGGTAAGAAACCGCTTTGGTCTGGGTGTTTATCCATTAGTACTTTCTTAAACCTCTCTGCAAGTGCCATTGTAAAGATCTTATAATCTACGTTAAGAAGTGAGATAGGTCTATAATTCTCCCGGGAAGGTAAGGTCTCTATCTTCCTTGGGAATCAGCACAAATTTTTTTTTCCATGTTTCAGGAATCCTTTTCTTTTAAATTTATTAAAAACTTTTGTGTCAGGTGCAATCATCCTCAAACGTTTTGTAAAATTGGGCAGTTGCCATTGGGCCAGGAGCTTTTGAAACTTTCATTTTACGAATAGCCTCTTTTACTTCTTAATTGTAATTTCCTTGTTAAAAGGGTTCTTTGATCCTCTGATATCTGTACAGTTTATGCTGATCTAAATAAATTTACATTTGAAGTTTGCTTTATGCTCTTATCTCTTCCATAAAGCTGAGCATAATATTTCTGAAAAACTTTTTTATCTCTTTAAAAACCCGTTTTCTCCTTCTGGTCTTTTTTTAAAAATTCTTTTTTTTTCCCCTTTTTTTCTGCAGCTTATGGGGTAGCCATCTCCCCCTTTTATTACGTTCAATATGATTTAGTCGGCAATATCTTAATTTTCTTCGACCTCATAAAATTCTTCGTGGCGATTGATTTGAATGTTTTAATCTCAAGCCTTAGATCATTATTTGAAGTATCAACTCTGAATTCCTTTTCCTTTTCTTTTTAAACTATCCAATAGGTTAAAGATTGGGTTTTCGGTTTTCTTTTGTATGCTCCCATACTTATCAAATTCCCCGGATAACTGCCTTGAGCATCCCATAAGTTTCAGCTGGATGTCCTCGTTAATATTTTCGTCAAAAAACCTTTTTAAGATGTATTTAATTTAGCAACCGTAACATCATCTCTAATTAGGTTTTTTAAGTTTCCAATTAGATTGTTTGTGTTGCGAAATTTTAGACAAAAAAAATTTGGGTTATATCCGAGGTTATTTTTGGGAATATTTCCATCTTGTTTTCCATTTGTGTAGCAATTTGGAGATTAAAAAAATAATCTATTCTTGACGAAGTTTTATGTCTATTAAAAAAAAATGAAACCTTTTTCTGCTCCATGTTTAAACGTATAATTTTTAAACTGTGTTCATCCATTAAATGAAAGAAATTTCTTGGGAGTTTCCCTTTCCTATTCATTTTTTCCCCTTTTATTTCCTCTCGGATTTTGGGAAATTTAAGATCTCCTAAAAGCAAAATATTTTCTTGAGATTTTTCTTGGACATAGTCATCAATCTTTTTCTTAAATTCGCTATAAAATTTTCCTTTATTGTCCAAGGGTCATATATCGCCACAATAAATAGCAAAATCCTAATTTTAATTTCCCCATCAAAAGTACCCTGGATCGAATAAATTTCCGTTAAGTATTATTCTTTATATAGATCACTACTCCTCTTTTTTTTTTAGTATGTTGCCGTGAAACATTGCCCCAGCCGAGGATTCCTAAGGAACCTAAGATCTTTATGGGCTATACGGACTTCCTGCAAAGAGATAATATCATAATCTGTCTTCTCCAAATAAAGGGAAAACATTATTTTTTATATTGCGAGTTTAAACCTCTAACGTTCCAAGACAATATCCTTAGATCGTTAGTCACCATCTTCATTGTAAAGTGTAGATATTCCTATATTTCCTCAAGGTCTTTAGGTTCACTTTCCCTTTTTTAGTTCCCCCCTTTGTCCTTCTCTTGCTCTTCTGCTGACACCACAATGTCTTCTGTTAATTCATCATCGTCCTCCTTCACTTTCCCTTGATGATGCTCCCCAAATCGATGTGTTCCTGCCTTTCAGATTGTCTTGCAGAATTCCCCAAATTTATCTTCCTTTAAAATTTTTTCTTCAATTTCCCGTAGATTTCTTTCGCCTTATCGATGTTGTTAATCCTGTAATTTTTTTGATTATATTTAAAAAAAACTCCTTCTGTTTTATTCCATGTGTAATTTATATTCTGCTTACTCAGGAATTGGTAGGAATTTGTAATCCTGCCTTTTTCTCAGGACTTGAGGTGGTATATCTTTATAGATATTAACTTCTTTCGAATCTATGCGTAATTTATCATGATAATTTCTCTGAAAATAATATCTCTCGTCCTGAGATTAGAGAAAACAATTACAACATCCCTAGGCAGATTTTTTTCTCGCCAGACGTGAATTTATTCTAAATATTCTCTCAATAGAGGCGTGTAATCTGTCCTCCGAAATCTGGAATTTTCTCAAGCGCATGGATAATTTTTCATAGATAACTTCCCGTCGCTGTTCATCCAGGGCCCCTTTAATTTTTTAAAAACGCTCCGATATCTCATCTCTAGTCTATTCAGTGTAATTTCCTCTTGCAGTTGCTTTTCAGATAACTTTTGCGTTTTTTTCCTTTAATTTTTTTTGTCTTGTCCTGAATCAATTCCATATCCGATTTAATTTTAGAAACTTCTTTTGATATTGTGTCCATTTTTTTACTCAGACCTTCTATTTCTTTTTTTTTTTCTGCCTTAATTTCATTTCTAGAGTCTTTGATATCTTGTTTTATTTCTTGTCTTAATTCTTCCTGGATTTATTCAAAGCCTCCAAGATTAAAGTAGTGTCAGTTGACATTGTATTGGAATTTTGAAGCTCTCCTGTCTGCTGCATTAGACTTAGTTTGGGGCCCGAGAGGGCCCTTCTGGTACCAGTTGCCATGGAGATATTTATAAAGTTACTCCAATAGAAAAAACAAAACAAAACTGATAACTTCGAAATTATAGCACCACAATATTATTGGAGTACTACAGTAAATGAAAAGACACTATTTTTCCCATAGTCTAATCAAGCTTTTTCCACTCTAATATTTAAACAATCATGAATTTTCAACTAGGACCCCTAAATTTCCCTTTTAAATTTTTATTCTAAAATTTAAAAAAGTTCTACCCTCTGTTAAATTTTTATAACCAAGTATAATTCAGTATATGTCTATAGCTTAACGTATAAAGAAATGTTTAGAAAACTTCTAATTAGAACCACTAATCAAGTAAGAGATGGGGAGTAATGTAGACAATAAAATAACATGAAAAGGTAGCTTAATTACCTTGATTGTCCTAAATCACTGATTATTAAATACTTATATAAAACCAAGAGGGGATAGAGGGAAAGAGAAAAAAAAAAAAGAGAATAGGCAGTTTAATAAATATTATTGCCCAACACTTTAGATAAATTCACTTCCCCAAACTCCCTTCGTTCCTCCTTCGGTCACTCACAGTCCATCTCAGTCTATTTCTTTCGTTCTGTCTCAGCACATTCCTTCACCCCCTTTCTCTCAATCACAGTCCGTCTCAGTCTCTTCCCTTCTCACCTCCTTCAAACCTTCGCTCACTTTCAGTCCATCTCAGTCAATCAGTTCCTTTCAATTCAATTCAAATCTCCTACAGTCAGTCCATCACGCCTTCTTCTCTCAGTCACAGTTCATCTCAGCCAGTTTCCTTCGTTCCTTCGTGCCCCTTAAACTCAGTCCTGCTCTCCTGTTCAGCAAATGGTGCCTGTCTCCGTCAGTTCCCTTCGCTCCACCTTCGTTCAGTCCTTCAATCCACCTCCGCTCACTCACAAACTGCCTCAGTCAGTTTCTTTTATCCCTCCTTCTTACGCGCCTTCACTCCGCCTTCAGCCAGCCAAAATCCTTCTCAGTCGATGTCAGATCAGTTTCAGATCAAAACCAATTTCTTTATTCCTCCTCCTCCATGAGAAAATTATGGCACAGAGGGAGAGAGGGGAAAAGAATAAGTCAAAAACAAAAAACAAAAAATAGCGCACTAACTTTAAACCAGGTCTGTCTGTTTAGTATGGCTTCCCAGTGAAAAAGAAAAGTCTTTCTCTCACATCAGAATGGAATTCAAAAAACAAAACATAACAAAAAACAAAACAAAACAAAAAAACTCCATAAATTGGAAAACAACTTTGCTAGCTTGAAATATGGTTCCACAATATTATTTCACCAAGTCCACTCAAAAAAAAAAGGGGGGAAAGTGTTAACTTTAGAAACAAGCCCCCTGTGCGTCCTCCATTTTCTTATCTTCTTAGCTTGAAGATCTTAGAAAGCCTTAATGTCGCCTTAAAGTCAGTCACTTATGTTTCAACATAAAACAATTATCCAAAGTTGACCTGCCTGAACGGAAGCCAGCCTGTTCTGGGGCCAACAATGCATGCTCTTCCACCCAATCCTCCAATGTATCTAGAAGAGACCTGGTATAAATTTTCCCAGAAACATCCAAGAGACTAATGGGCCTATAATTTCCTGGATCATTTCTAGGACCCTTTTTGTAGATTGGAACTACAATAGCAGATGACCAATTAGGTGGTGTAACTCCTACATTATTAATTAAAGAAAATAATGAAGCAAAAATTGGAGCCCACCAGTCTGAAAATGCAATATAAAAGTCTGATGGAAGGCCATCTTCACCAGGTGCTTTACCTTTCTTTAGTCTTAGTATTAATGAATTAGCCCTATCTACAGAAATATTTTCCCAGCTATGTTCCCATCTAGGTCCAGTATAATCCAGGGGAATAATCTTAAGATGGTCTGAATCATTAAATAGCTTTCCAAAATAGCTTTCCCAGTTGTTTTTAGAAATAGTTCCTTCTAAAATTGGAGATGACCTTTTTTCAAGCTTTGCAATTGTATCCCAGAATTTTGATGGATTCTGTTGCAGGAGTGCTAGGCTTAGTTCCTTCCACTGTTCCCTGTAATATATCCTTTTTTTCTCCCTAATTAATCTTTTATATTTTTTACGAAGATCATAGAAGTGTGAGGGAATTACAGTGGAGTTAGTGGATCGATATAATTTGATGGCTTTTCCCATTTGCCTTTTTAGATTCCTGCAGTCTTTGTCAAACCAAGCATTATTGCTTTTGGTTTGACAATTTTCTGAGTGGGATACCTTTTTTATAAAGAGGGGTCTGAGAGAGTTTGTTAATTGTGCATACAACTGATTTGCAGATTCAATATTGGATGCTTGAATCAGATCTTTCCTTAATTTCAGAAATTCCTCAGAGTAGAGTCTCTGTTGCAAATCTGATTGCAACTGGGGATTCCATTTGATCCTTTTATCAGAGGTTAATTGGGCTTGTTCAGAATTAAGGTAGTGAGCAGTATTTGTAACAGTACTGTTAAACCACTGCAAGGAAAATCTAAGTGGCTGGTGATCACTACCAGCAACTGGATCAACTGTGAAAGAAAGGAACAAAGATAGATGCTCATGTGAAATTAACACATAGTCAACTGTACTCGCTCTAGAGTTATTTATAAAAGTAAACTCTCCCTTAGAATTATCAAGATGGGAACCATTTATTAAAGCTAGATTTAGTTTTGTCAGTAAAGTAAAAAAAATGCGGCCAAAATCATTAATCTTCTTATCTTTAGACTTTCGAATTTCCAAACCTTCCCACAACTCAGTTGGGCCTCCTAAAACCCTAGCAATATCTTGGTTAGATGAACCTATGCGTGCATTAAAGTCGCCAGCAATTACCAATGGAACTAAAGGAAATTCATACTCTAACTCGCATAGATATTCTTCTAACTTATACCAATAATTTGGATCATAATATGGTGAGGTGCAGGGGGGAACATAGATGTTAACAAAAATATAAGAGTGGTGTATATTTTTAATAAAAATGGCCATGGCATATGGAGCTAATCCTTTAAGAGGAATAATTGAAGCTGAAAGAGAAATGGATATCAATATAGCCAGGCCACCACTCGGTCTACCACCTTTAGAAGAAGAATGTGCAGTGTTTGAGTAGGCCACATATCCAGGAAGCCAAATATCATGCTTTAGCCAGGTTTCCTGGAATAGCAGGACCTGAAATTGCTTGATATAGTCTAGAAAATCACAATCCTCTAGTTTGTTCCTCCAGCCTGCTAAATTCCAGGACAAACAGGAAAGTCCAGATATTGAATATATTGATTGTCATTGTTGTGTCAAAACCTGGATTTCATTGGTTTCCTCTGAAGTTACCACCGACCCATTTATTTGTAAGTAAGGGTTACAATGTACTTGATGTATATCGGCAAATACAGTATCTTTGTTTATAGTCTTCCTTTCATCTGATTCATAAGACTCCAATTTCCTCATCTCTAACCAATTCGCTGTTGTTTGACGTGCTTGACTAGAGATGGTATTTCTATTACTGGGAGGGGATTCAAACATTATCAAATCATTCTGTTCCATAGGAGCTGAAGCTAAATCCAATTCTTTCCTACTCATCACAGTTAGCCTTTCTCTTAAGACGCCCAATCTTGTTATGATTGCTTTTTTTCAGTCAGGGGTAAACATTTATAAGAGTCTATTAACTGCTCTTCTTCACTGACCCTAGAGATATTAAATGGGTCTTGTGGGCAGCCTTTCTCAAAAGAGTTTGTCAATGCAGGGTGTTGCTGCATGCAGTGGAACTCTTTATTAGGGGAGAGCAAGGGTGGAACTTTTAAACTACAATTTTCAAACTTAAAAGTTGATTTAGAACCATATTCTCCCCAAACCTTGGAATTATTCTTTACTGAATGGGATAATAAAGGTTTCCTCACTGTATCCAGAAACACTTGGGTAGGTACCACACCCAACCTAATAACAGAAGCTTTCCTCTTCATAAAGAGGGAAGGTATTTAGCCGACCTAAATACTAGGATAAATTTTTGCGTTTGAGAATAAAAAATTGATAAATGAAAGATCAACTGCCTTAATTGGTAAATGTAGTATAGTACTGATATGCTTCCTAGCACAGCTCATTGTATTCCACCGAGGAATAGATTGTCTATAAGGGAATATACTTAAAGCAACCTGATTAACCTGAAGAGAGAGATTCATATCCTTTAGAAAGGGAATGAAGGAAGCTGGCTTGTATGAATGGTATTTGCAACTTTGATACCATCCTGCTTCTTAGTGATCATTTTTGAAGGAAATGTATGACTTTCCCTTTTTATAGTGGAGGTAAGACAGTCTAGTTTGTCTGAGATATTTCTTAATTCACTATAAATACTTTTTACAGTTGCCGCCACCAGATTATATTGTTTTTCTAAAAGCATCCTATCATTAGAAGGAGAAATAATCTCCTGAAAGTCATCATGTCTACTCCCATCTACTAGGTTGCTTTTAGTTGTATTGTTTCTGCCTTGTAGATACTGGGGCTCTAAGCTTTCCTCTTCTAGAACATCAAACCTATTAGAGGTAGGAACTGCAAATTTAAAAACATCTAATGGCTGCCTATCAGGTTTAAAAAAGTCATCAATCTTGGGCTGCTTAATTTTAAGGGGAGAAGAGTAAGTAGGACTTCCCCGAACTCTCTTTCTAGAAGCCATATTAATTGGCTTTCAACTAGAAATTAAAAGAACCGGGTTAAGTAAATAATGCTTAATTAACTAAATAATTAAATAGCTAAGCAGATATGTACACATATATATGACTATAAAAATAGAAACATATGATTAACATATATCTGAGAATCTAAAAGAAATGAAAAAGAAGAATGAAGTCTAAAAAAAATACTGTTTTCACAAAGAAGGCAGTGCAGTTCAATTTTATGATCCTGAAGCAAATAGGCTGAGTAGCATATAGAACTCAGGGTGCACCTCTTGAACTCAGATCTGCATCCAGACTGTTGTAGGCAGCAGCTGTTTGGGCTCTTCTTTCGTCTTCGTTCACAGGCTTTATCAAAGTTTCATCAGAACTCCCCAGAGGTAACTCCTCAGACTCAAAAGCAGGGGCTATCAGCGTTTATTATTGTCAATATCCACTGCTAGTTCAGTCTCTTCTCTACCAGACGCTGCAGGACCCTCAAACAAAGGGATAACGAACAGTTCGCAGTTCACAGCTTGCTGTCCCACATCATCAATCAGACCTTAAAGGATGGTAGAAGGCTCTATATCCTCCCTTCCTCCTCCTCTTTGTCCAGCCAACAGGTCAAAGATACAACCTCAAATCTCAAGCCTCTGCTCACCACTTTAGCATTTCAGCTGTGAGTTCCAAATTATAGGCAAATAAAGATGATAAGGACAATGCCAAAAATGCAAACAGCTATGGAAAAGGACTGTTGTATATAAGCTTCTTCAACTTGAGTAAATATACCATCAGCAGTCCTCAATCCAGATGAAAATGGCAAGACAGCAGTTCTTAAGGAATAGTCGTGAATAGAAGTGTCTTCTCTGATGTAAACAACCCAGCTGTAATTTGCCTGGGCTCCACTCTGCCAGCACTCAGCTAGCCCTCAGCTGACCTTCCAAAAGCTTCAGGTAGGTTAATTGTCAAGTGATCACAGCTGCCCAAATAAAGTCTTAAAATCTTAGAATCTTAAATAATTAAAACCCTAAGTAATAAAAATTTGGGGGTTATTAAAACCTCAGAACTTTAAAACTCAATGTTTAAAAGATCCAATGTTAAAAAGGTTGAAAAGATTAAAAGAGCAATAAAAAAAAAAGCATCAACTTGCTCACTAAAATCCGAGTTAAAAATCACCATGAAGGACTAAAAAACACAACAAGTTATTCCTTTCTTCAATTGGACTAATAGAATACCAAACCCTCCACTGCACTTACGGGTAGCAGACCAAAGCAACAAGACTAACCAGGAGCAAAAGCTTTGCTTTCTCCACCCCTTCTTATCAGAAGCAGTACATAAAAAACAAAGTCAGTGGTGCACCAATTTAAGCAGCTAAACTTGCACACTGAGAAAAACAAATGTACAACAGAGATGGGTTGGCATCCAAACAGTGAACTATGCCAAAGATAACAGAGGATAACAAAAGAATAAACAAAAGGCTAAACTTTCAGAGGAGCTCTTTACAGCAGCTGCTGCCTCGTCGCCATCTTGGCTCCTCCCCCCATCTGAATATACAAACAAGGTGTCTAGTGGTTTCTGATCAGACACTAGAATTAGACTTTTCCACTTTTTAATTGAATGCTGAGTTTTAACATCACTTAAAACCTTCATGCTTCTTACATCAGCTATATTGGTTCTCTCCAGTTCTTGCTGTGTATTTATCTCAGTTTGGGTAATGTTAATTCCCAAGTCTTGAGGGAATTCTTGCAAGATTTTTGTTGCATATTCTTTTTCTTGTAGTTGCACAGATATCTTTTCAGACACCTGCTGTAGTTTAATATCTTCATCTGTGTCTTCTTCTGAGCCCTGTTTAGGCTCTCTTGATAGCTGTTTTTTAAATACATCAAACTTATTCTCAATAGAGACTTTTAAATTGCCTGAACTCAGCCATAAATTCACAAAATACTCAGGTACATCCTCGTCCTTGACTGAATCTTCTCTGATTTGAATGTCATATTCCAAAACTGGAGCCATAACTACTTCCATCCAGTATTCAGTGTATTCTCAAACAATGCAGCTTGTGTTCCCAAATGTTAGATTAAAAGGGAAGTAAAAATTGGCACATTGTCAAACAGCAAGCAAACTAACAGAATTACCTTTTATCAAACAGGACAATTTTAAAATTAAGAACAAAACCTTATTCTGTTGTGTACGTAGGCAAGTATAGATATGTTCCAAATCTAAAAGCCCAAGTAAAATAGTACAGTCAAAAAGAGAGAAAGAAGAAATCAGTTCTCTAAAATCCAAAGTCCAGATCAAAATCCATTTATACAAAATCAGGCATATATCAGTACTCAAGTCCTCTTAAAAGTCCTAAGATAATTCCCAAAGCAAAAAAAGAAGAAAAAGAAGGACTGAGTCCTTTAACTTACCCGTATTTGC
Source organism: Ctenosaura bakeri (assembly GCA_948474755.1). Taxonomy (NCBI): domain Eukaryota; kingdom Metazoa; phylum Chordata; class Lepidosauria; order Squamata; family Iguanidae; genus Ctenosaura; species Ctenosaura bakeri. Next base: position 485,985 of record CAOLHI010003248.1, on the reverse strand, counting down.
CAGTGTGTAAGACGCACAAGCATATAAGGCGCACCCCATTTATATGCCAGCAAATACTATTTGCTGGTATATCAGATGCACTGGCATATAAGACACACCCCGTTTTCAATTAAAAAGTGGAAAATTGTATTTCAGGGAAAAAAGTGAGTCTTATACACCAGCAAATAGGATAGTTAACATTTTATTCCACTGATAATCAATAAAGAGTACTGTCACTTTAAGTCCTCAGTCACAGAGGAAGGCACTTCAACTTTAAGAAAGTTTCAGCTGCTGCAAACAATAGCTTCTTGTCTTCCATGAGCAATATTAGTAAAACAAACAAAGCAAATTATGTAGATATAAGAGATCTGGATGCAGTAAATGTTATATCCATATGAGGGGTTGAAAGCCCTCACCCCCCAGCTCCACCAAAGCATGTGCTTCTCCTCAGCCTCAGGAGCTGCTGAGGTTGCTCTGTTCCTCAGTGGATACCTGGCGAGTCTTGATCTCAGCAGAACTGGAGTCTTCAGACTCCTTGTACAGCAGTGAGTCCTCTCGTTTGACAAGTGGAGCCTCTCCTGTCAGGCACGATACTTTGGTTGTTTGTGATCTAATGGAGCTTGCTGGATCACATCTTTCATTGGACCCCCCCCCCAATACTAAACTGTTTCAAAATAATTATGACAAAGTTTGTAGAGAAATTAAGCAAGACTTTGAAAGATGATCCAAGTAAAAACTTTCACTGTTGGAAAGAATATCGGCAATTAAAATGAATTTTTTACCTAAAATGTTGTTTCTTTTTCAGCCTATTCCAGTACTAGTAAATGACTTACCTTTAAATAATGGCAGAGACATTTCAGAATTTATATGGTGGGGAAGAACTGAAAGTGAAAACAAAGACTTTACAAAATACAAAAGAAAGAGGAACCTGACTCTTCCAGACTTAAAAATATATTTTTATGCAATAGCAATGGACTGATTGAAAGATTGGATGACACTATAAAGACAAAGACTTACAATTTTGGAAGGATTTGAATTAAGATTTGGTTGGCATGCTTTCCTCTGATGTGATAAAATCTTTAAATTTTAATAACCTGTGAGAGTAGCTGGTGGGTCCTGCATCAAAGTCCACTTCAAGATATCCAGCCTGTGGCCATCTAGGAAAACCTGTGTTTTGCCCACCTCTGGCCCACTCAGTGAACTGCTGAAACTCTCTTGTATAGTCTGCAAGAGAGTGTGATCCTTGCTTTAAAGCCAGCACCCTTCTGCATGCTTTCTCTTGTTGGAATGGGTCTTCAAAACACACCCATAGGCCAATTTCCGCACTAGACTGATATAGTGCTATTGTTCTGCTTTCAACATCCTATGGAATCCTGAGGTTTGCAGTTTAGGGAGGGGGCCTTTAGAATTCTCAGCCAGCGAGCTGTTTGTCCTCAGTAAACTACAAACTGCAGAATTCCACAGGATGTTGAAAGTGGAATAATAGCACTATAACAGTCTAGTGCAGAAATGGCTATAGACTCACCATGAAACCCAGAAAATTGATGCATTCAGAAGCACCCAGATCATGGCAGCTCATCCACCATTCTGCCTCTTGCCCCTCCAAATGGGCTACAGTTTGGTGAACCTTGGCGCCTTCAATGCATAAGTACTTACACAGTCTGTCCAGGCAGCATTTGTGCAAGGAAAATGGGCAGCTTCTCCACCCCCCATCAGACGTGACTCCCAGGTGCCATTTTGCACAGCAGTGCACCTCTCAAGACTGCCCTAGGAAGCTGGCTGCTGAATCTGGTGCCCACAGTGCCCCTACCATCCCTAGAAGAGGAGAAGCCTCACTGCCCAGGCGACTTTCTCTGCTACCATCCCTCGGGAGCTTTAGAATTAAGCTTTTAGTCTTCCTTAATCCTTTTTGCAGGCCCCACCACTCTTGGAACCATTCTCCTAAACCACACACTGAAGAGGGGGTAACTAGCATCCTGTATTCCATGGAGGGCACCACAGACTCACGTGGGGCTGACATGTTAGTTGGCTGTTACCATTCCATCTTGGGCCACTCCATGTCATAGTCCCTGGGAATGAATGCTTTGCCACCCAGTGTTTCTGGGAAGGAAACTTACTGGGCACTCCACCTTTCCTTGCATTGCTTCTGAGTCCTAGGGCTCTTCTGCAATGCCTTCATCAGCATTAATGTGACTGTCCAAGTCCACAGATCAGGGGATACCACTTTCCATGGCTCAGAAGGCTCCACCCCAGCAATTAGCTCATTTTCTCCCATCTGGTCCCTCTTCCCTTCTGCATCTTGCAGAGATTCGGGGTACCATAGTGGAAGGTAAAATAGGAGTCTTGGCAGACTGTGATATACAGGCTTAGATCCAAGCTCAGAGAATAGGCTTAGATGTTTCAAAAGCTTTATTCAGAACATCAAAGAAACAGCAGCATACCTTAGCAACTGCCAAAATTAAAGAACTTTTGGATTAACAGTATCATATAAACCATTACATTTCAGAATTAGCACACAGTGCTATCCCATTTGCTAGTAACTTAAAACAACATTTTTCCAAGGCTCACCTTTCATTCCTTCTGGGTTCTATCTCAGCCTGCCAACAGCATGACCTTGCAGCCACATCTGTTCATTCTTATCACAGATACATTTACCCAAACATTCCCGGGGTCCCAGCTTTCTATCTATCACCTCATCCCATCCTTCCCCCTATACAGTAAACCATCTAAGCACTAATGTATTACTGTAAACCTGGCAGGGAGACCACAGCTGACTTGACCAAGAGGGAAAGAGAATTTAAAAAATGGCTACAGGTTAGACTTATGCAGAAAGAGTGGATGTGGTAAGGCAAGCAAATAGGAATTCACCATAATGCAAACTAGTGTTATGTATATATAGACATGCAAAGGTTGTTAACTCTTAACACTTAAATTGTGTGAAATTACTTAAATTATATGTTAAATTGATTAAGACTAAACTAATAAAACAATATACTAAGTCACAGTCTTGTCAACAAATAAATTAAAAAGTTTGACACACAAACCAAGAGCTTACTTAGGAAAACAAAGGATTAAGATAAGATTAGAAACTAAAAATGCCTTGTATAGCAAGTGAAGTAAATTATTAAAGGTTCACTTGAATAAAAAATGTATTTGTCTTCTGGCAGGTAGACAACAAAGAGGGAACTGTCCTAGTCTACCTCAGCAGGGAGTTCCAGATCATTTCTCATGTCTGCACTGGGTGTACCTGAAAAAGGATCATTATGGGGAGGATAGAATGGGGAGGCTCCTGGGAGAAAATTCCCAGGAATAATAATAGTTGGGCCAGTTTTTTTCAAATGTTCCAAAATGATAACAAACAATAATGTAAAAACTAGAACTTTAATTCTTCCTTGATCTTGGCACAGTGCAACCAGTTAAGCACATGCTTAAAATAAATGAGCAGAGTGTTGGTTCCTTACTTAGGGCTTTATTAGAAGAAGCAGGAAATCACACTTAAAGCAGAATAATAGCATCTTTGTTTGGGACTCAGCATATGATATCTTTCCTCCTCTGTTGTTCTCCTGGTGAGAGACCAATTGGAAAGTGTTTCTTTTACAAAGGAGGTCATTAACAGTTCTTTTCAGTATATTCTCCCAACTAGGAGAACAATAGAAGAGGAACAAGGTCATGTGATAAGTCCTAGCTAAAGATGCTATTATTCTGTTGTAAATGCAATTTATCTGCCTCTTTTGATAAAACCCTTGGAAGAGTGTTTCCTTCCTAGTTTCGGCACAATGCATTTGGTCATTTTACAAGTAAGTCTTCAAAATTAAAAGCTTGAAGACATTAAGACGTTAAGGGACAGTTATTGTTATGAATTGTTTTATCAACATATAAAACAAGACGTGGAAGTATTTTATATATTAATATTTTCATTTTTATCACTAATATTTGTGATGTGGCAACAGATTTATTGACACAAAAAGCCAAAATAGGTCAATATTCTATCATTATAATTAAGCAGAAGAAAAAAATCTGCTTTATATTGTGCATGTTATTCTCTTTCAGATTTTTTTATTTTAATGTGAGGTGATTTTTTTTACTATGTTTGATAATTTTCCTGAGAAAATGATTTAAAATACCTTGTTTTGCCCCAGGGTTGCTATGAAAAAGTGAAGATGTGGTTTGATGATAATAAGCATATTCTTGGGACAGCAGGGATGTGTATCCTCATAATGCAGGTAGGTAAACCCTAAGTTCCAAATATGGTATTGTTGAGCACACATGGGTCATTTCAAGTAGTTGTAGGAACCTCACAGCTCTAGGGCCTCATAAGGAGGGACCTCCATTTTCACAAACCCCACCCCTGAAAACTTGTATTAATAGGCCACTAAAATGACCAGTAGGCTTGTCTAGAGCCTTGGGGGAGGGAGAGGGATTCATCACTTCAGGCCATTTTCCCTGGGCCTGTTTTAGGTTCTTAAGGGTCTTTCCCAAAACTGAAAGTGCCGATAAAAAAATCAAAAATAAAATAAATAAAGGCTTGTCCTGTGGAGTAGAGATAGTCTGAAATGGCTAATTGCACCCCAGTCCAAAAATTAATAACATTTTCATTTACCTTTTCTCTATTTTGAGTGGGCAAAGTGTGAATAAATGCTATCAGTTTTCAAGACTTTTTTTGTTTTAGCAGTGAGAGGTCTTACTGGGGCACTAGGAACATCCTTGCACGTTATCTGACTATCCTATGCACAATCACCACAGTCAGTGCCATATCTAGTGTAAACAGCACCTAGGGCAAGTGTGGAAGTTGTGCCCTACCTTCTTGCCCCTGCCCCTCCCCAAATGCATACTGTGTGTCAGGAAGCACTTCACAGTATTTCTACATTTCTAAATCAGCTTTGGTAGCCACCTGTAGTGTTTTGGTGGGCCAAAGTAGTCAAAAAATCACCGAGGCTGCTCTCCTGTAGCTGAAAACTCAAGGTGTTTTTCCCGTACACTGTGATGACTGGAACTAGTTTGCCTAATCGCGGGTTGATGGGTACCAGTTCTGGTGGCCATCCAATTAAGTTGGAAAGAAAGAAAGAGTTAGGTCCTGAATATGTTTATCTTAAATGTTTGGGAAAAGTCAGCAGCTAGGGGTAAGGAAGACTGAGAACAATAGAGGGAGAGAAGTTCTCTCCACCTTCCTTGGACTACATATTGCAGGAGTCTTTGGGAGAAACTGCAAAGGCCAAGGACTGGCACAAAATGTTACAGTGTGGATTTGCTCCTACTGTTGACAACACGTGGAGCTTTGGTCATGGGGAAGATCAACCCTTAAGAAGATGAGGAGGGTTCTGGAAGCAGCCAGATGCCTCCTTTTGCCCTGGGACATGGGAGTAAATCCAACAGCCCACACTGACCAAGTTGGGGTGACCTCCTCTCCCCTCCTACATCCCACGTCTCAACAGTGCTGCATCTACCACGACCAGCTGCAGCCATGAGACAACTGATCATGAAGGAGAAGGCCACTCAGGGTGTATACACACACATTCAACATTGCCACCTCATTGCAAAAGCAGGGGAAAAGGTTGTGAGAGGTGGATCTGCTGCTTTCCCACCAGTCAGGGGAGGGGTGTACATGATGCCCTCCCAAGTGAGAGGTGGAAGCATCATCAGCCTGTTACCCTGAGAATTGGGGGTCCCGTGAGGGGCGCCCAGGTTGCCAATTGAAATACCGAGTTTTGGGGAAATTAGCCTGAACACTGTTTGGTTAGCAAGAGGCAGGGTAACGTAACGAGATCTTTAACCCTATGTATACAGTGGTGGGTCAGAGAGCAGCTAGACAGGGTTTCCAAATAATATACAATTCTTTATTAAAGGCAAAAACACGAAAGACAAGACATAAACTAACTAACTTGGAACGAGAAAAGGAGGTTTGTTGGGAAAGGCAATACGACCTGTCTTGTAGTCCTGGAGAGAAGAGGGGTTCCGGGGAAGAAAGCTCAGCCTGGGGAGCTGAGGGGAGTCCCTTAGAAAACCGGCAGCAAGGCAGGATGGCAGTCCAAGGTGATCCGAAGACCGGTTAAAAATGAAGGGTTTTTATAGGGAAGTTTGTGCCTTTTGGCTATGGCAGTCCCGGGGAGAACAAAAGGGGTTTTGGTGCTGGACAAAGGATTTGGGAAGGTCAAGTTTAGCATGATTGGATTTGCGTGTGAAGACAATACTGTGGCTGGGACATTGATGACCCAACATAAAAGAGTAATTTGACTCAAAGCCGTGTGGCTATTGTGGACTTTGTGGCGGGAAGTTCCCTAAAGCTGCGGGCGAGGTTTGAGTTGCTGGCTTCAATGGGGAATGGAATGCAAACCATTAACGGCCGCTCTCTGTCCGTGCTTGTCCAGAGAACCCACGAACACATGGGATGAGGTAATTGCGAGCCAGTCCAGCAACAGCCGAATTAAATGATATCAAAGTGATATCAGGGAGCCCTCTCCAAGGGTGCCATACCGGAAGTAACAAGCCCAGCCTCCAGGATTTGATTCAGTCTCCACCATCATTCTCTCAAATTGCTTTTGGCTTCTTACTGCTGTGTGCCAGCACAATGCATTACTGGTCAGAGGCAATGCAGTTCTCAGGGAAGATGCCCAGCAACACCTCTCTAACGTCTCTCCCAGGAAAAATGGCTTAAGCAGTAGTGCTCTGCTCCGGGAACCATGTGTTTGCACAGACCATTTAAGTAAAGCCCCCAATTTAGTATTCTGATCTGTGATTACTGCATTAACACTGGAAAAAGAAAACACTGTCATTATTTTCTTTGGCACAGAATTTATAAGCATCACATCTTGTTCAAAGCAAAAAAGTGATTGACATTTTCAGAAAACTAATATAGGAGGCAGGACTTGACTTAGCAGAAGGCACTTTGCTTTAAAATTTTATGAATAATGTCATCTTATATCAATTTATTTTAAGTATTGTTTATGTTAAGTATTGTTGGATGAATACTGACCGGACCTGGTGATTTATTTGTTTGTAACTATTCACCTCAGAGGTAACTCCTTTTTCTCCTGTCCTGGAAAATATCAGCTCAAGCATAGGTATCTGCCCAGTATCGTCAACACTGAAAACAGATGAAAACAGATGATAATTGATTTTGCACTTCTGTCACTTCTCAATCCATTCTTTATCCCATTGTTATCCAAGAGTGAGAATGCCCTAGTTACTTTCGTTCTCCTCTTATATTTAAAAATCTGTTTGTTGTAGGTCTTGATGCTCTTAGTGATAGGTTTCTCAAAAGCTTCTCCAGGTACCTGCTTACATTTCAGTTTTCATTGTGCAAATTTATTATTTTTGTTTACTTCATTCTGGCAAGTTTTCCTGTAGCTGAAGGAAATCTTTCTTCCCTAATAATCTCCTATCACAATTGCTTGTTAACGATGCTGATGACTTATTTGACTTTGTACTACTTTTATGACCTGTGGTGTACATTGCAATTGAGCTTCTGTTATTGTGTTTTTTAGAGTTAAATGCCTGGGTATTTTGAGAGGATTTGATTCTCTTAGCTTTTCGTCTCAATTTCCTTTGTACCAGTTTGCACAGTTTGAAGAATGATTGTGTTCAAATTTCCTGGTACTTTCTACTGACATATAAGTGAAATTTGTTAGCATTAGTCTGACTGGGACATCCAGATTGGTGGCACCTTTGACTACATGCTAGAGTCAGGAACCAAAGACTGACAAATCCAGCACCTGTGGGGCAAGCTGGAGCAGGATCAGGTGAGGCTCCACCGTTTGTTGTTGGGCCTCAAAACTCATCAAGAGTGTGGTAAAGAGTCTGCCTCCTTTTCCTCAAACACTTCTTTTAGGTCTGCATATTTGGCTGGCACCAATGGGCCCCACAACTCAGAAGCCACTCCACAGGCTATTAGTCCTGTTGCTTGATTGCTATCCACCTCACTGTCATGTACTGGCTAGCTCTTGAGTTCAGCTTAGATGAGTTCAAAAACTTTATTCAGAACAGTGAAGAAAACATCAGTACACCTTGGCATTGCCAAGACTAAAGAACCATTGCCAAGGGATTTGGAGCACCTTAAAAGCTGTAACATTACAAGTTAGTGTGTGCAAGCATCCTATTTGACAGCTAATTAAAACAAGTCTTTTCCTGGACACTCTTTCCTCCTGCCAGCTGCATGACCTTGCATATGCATCTGTTCATCCTTATCAGGGATCGTTAAAATAACATTACCTTGTTCCCAGCACACTGTTTTTCACCCAATTCCATCATCCCCTTACAACATAACAAAGCCTAGTTTCAAACATCAAAGCATTACATGGCATTACATGGCTGAGACAGCAAAGCCAATCTGACACTCCCTCTGCTCAAGCACCACGAACATATCTGTGTGGTGGGATTATCACCTGGAGCTCAAGACATCACCTCAGTTATCCAGTCAATCTAGGGGTTGTATTACCTAAGGCAGTTCAGCCCAGCACAACTAAGTGGGAAGCTGTGGGAACCACAACAAACTGCAGGGTTTCCTCATGTTCCCCCATTTAATTCATACTGGGGATGTGAAACATCAGGGGCCCCCATCATCGCGTTACCATCCATCTGCATGAACTGAATGGCTGTTGCCAGCTTTTCCACTTTCAGCCATATTCCTGTGGTCACTGCGAGGTGCATGAGGCATTTACAGCAGCCCAGTTCCAGAATGCCTACTGTGTCCATGCTGCCTCCCTCTCCTGGCCTCTCAACCACACTCGTACAAAGAGAGGGGTACCAAAACCACTCTCTACTATCTCAGGGCACTTTTGGCTTCCAGCCTGTCTCTCAGCACCATTTAGCACAGTCAGTCATTGTTTCCCAACACCTCTGTGTTGCTCTGGGACTCGTCTAATAGCTCATCTTCCCATGAGGTGTCCATCACTGGCTGGACATTTGTGGAGGTAGTGCTCCTTGATATTTAGTTTCTGAGGCCCCTTCCCCCTTTGAGTCTCACTGTGGGAGTTCCTGTCAATCTCTCTGGACAATTAGCGATGCAATAGCCGTCTCCTCCACACCACAGGCACAAACCAAGTTGTGTCCGTCTCTCCTTCTCTCTTGCTGCTAGTTTGGCAAGATTCCAGTTGGCCTTCACTGTGCTGTCTCTTTGTACTCCTGGCTTGGTCACCCACCATTGTCTCTGCTTGGCAAACTTCATACACATTGCCTCCATCACTCCAGCCAGCCACACCCATCCCAGCAGAATATCAGAGTTCCCTGCAGTAGGGCTCACTCCAGTACTCCAAGACTCAGACTATCATGAAACTTGTTATCTTGGCCATCTCCAACCATTCAGGAATGCACTCAGCCAGCTACCAAAACTCCACCAGATATTCTATCTTGATCCTCTTTCTCAATCATTGGATATTGGTGCACCTTTCTCCTACCAGTATAGGTCTTCAAAGCAGATGTGCAAGCTAGTCATGAATGCATTGAAGTTATCTCACTCCAGCACCCCATGTCATACGAGTTGACCAGCCACTTCATTGCCTCCCTTTCCAGCTGTGCTGATACATAGCACACACTGCATCTGGATGTGTGCTCCCACTCACACATGAAGTCCTTGACTTAGGTCAAAAAGAACAGCAGCTTTTTTGTGTCCCCATTGAAGGCAGCTTTCAAGCCTCGATCAGTATAAGTGTGCAGCTCTAATGGGGCTGATCCAGCAGGAATGCAGGGTGTCACCTTTGTCTGTGCCATACCTCTAGTGTCAGCACCTGCTCAAAGTACCAACTCAGATACCTTCCCTTCACAGCCTTTGTTGGGGCCTTCCATGTCTTCCGAGCAACTGTCTTCCTGCTGCTTGCTGATCTGCAGCCAATTTAAAATTGTTTGCATCTCTCCAAGCACACTTTGCAACTCTGCCTTCAGTTTCACAGCTTCCTGTGATCAAATTGGTCTAAACAACCAATGTGTCACATCTCATCTCTCTGCATTTTGGTCTCTGTGTCAGCCATGGCCATCAGCACCTGGGTCCCACTGTCACTGGTCAGCTGTTACCAGAGGTGCCCCTACCTTTGAGGTACTCACCATGGCTTTATTGAATCATCTCTCTAGGAGATCTCAACCAGCTTATTTCCTCTTATAGGTTTTATTATGATTGGTTTGGCCTCATCAGCCCAACAGTCCGAGATAGAGTCTTTCTCTAGGGACATGCTGTCTTGGGAAGGAGACCTAAATTTAGTTCAACTGTGGCAATCTGGTTTTTTGTTTTGTTTTGTTTTTGTTTTTTGTTTCAATCTACTGTCTCAGTCTAACTCAATAACCAGGCTTAATGAATGAATCCAGAAAGGTTTTATTAAAAATTAAATGTAGCACAGGGGAGGAGCCTTACTTGATAGGCCCTCTAACAAGTGGAAAGCTGCTTCAAAGGTGGAAATGAGTGGCTGGTAGCCCTGCTGCCACTGCTGTTATCATTGACTGCAACTACTATGTTCCCATCTGGAAAAGATTTGGGTAAGAAAGGCACCAACTGGGGTCTGATCTCTGATGGTGGAAGCAGAGGAGAAAGGAGAGGGGGGCTATTTTTTCCCCATGAAAATCTCTTCTAGGCAAAGGCTGGAGATGTTTGCTTGCTGCTGCTGCTGCTGCTAGAGCTCAATGGGTTATTGTAATGGAGTAGCAGTAGCAACACCACATCTCCTGCTTGTGAAAAGTTTGGCTGTAAACTTGACCTCACCATCTTGCTCCCTCTGGCTCCTCTCCTCTCCCCAGAGGTGAGGGAGCCTAAAAAACACATGCCTGATGGCTGGGTCTTACCACAGCCTCTTTTGCTGCCCTATACAAGGACCTGTTGTTGTGTGCCTTCAAATCATTTCCAACTTATGGTGACCCTAAGGTGAAGCTATCACAGAGTTTTCTGGGACTGAGATTGTGTGAAATGTCCAAAGTCACCTCATGGCCAAGCAGAGAATCAAACCCTGGTCTCCAGAGTCATAGTCCAATGCTTAGACCACTATACCCTGCTGGCTCTCACATGTACCTGGACTGCATTCCAAAATCCAGGGGGCAGGGAATACGTAACACTTCTAGTCCCAAGCATTTCAGATATGCCCTGCTCAACCTGTGTTTCAATGTTCATATATTCGATTTCTTACTTTGCAGTGTCTAGCTTCCTATGATTCATGCTTCTCACGTTCCATGTTCCTGTAATATGTGTTATGCAGCTTCAGACTTTTCTTTTACCTTGAAGCACATCAAAAGCTAAATATCCTTTTGACTTGAGTCTATTTGTGTTATTAGCCACAGTGCTGCTCTTTCTTGTCCCCTGCTCTTCCCCAGTCTTCCAACCTGAGAGTCTGATATTCTGGCACTATCTCTTGTTTCATTTTGGATTGTTTCATCATAAAGTTTTCACGGGAGAAAGACATTCAAAAGGGGTTTACCATGCTGCTTTCTGCACAGTAATAACAAGTGTTAACTATGGTGTAACTGCTGTTTCCCTGAGAGAGCTTCTACCAGTGTTACCCTCCATTGCTGTCCTCCATTTGAACAACAACATTTAAACATCATTTGAGCAACAACAACAACAAAAAGTTAATCACCACCACAGAAGTATGGGGTATCACCCAGTCCAAACTTGCTGAGATATTAATCAATGCATGACTTGGCTTCTCCACTTACATACTATTTTATCTTAGGAGGTAGAGGTTCATCATCTAATTATTTTTGTATGTGTGTACAATAAAAATATTATAATTAAAAAGACAATCTGATTGGTGTTTGATACATATGAAAAGAGGAAAAATTGAAAAGCATCCTATGAAATCTGCAGGAAAGAATGCTAAATGCTAAAATGTTAAAAAGATTATCCTTTCCTAATAACATAGTCTTTTCGTCATGGTTTTGGTTGAGTTTTGTCTCTTTTAGAGCAAAATGTGCCTCCAAAAGTGATTTTTGTGACACACACACACACACACACAACTCCCCTTTCTCAAGAAATATGAATTATTTTTCCAGAAGTGGCAATTGTGCCTTTTAATAGGTTGCATTTCTGTTTAAAATTAAAAATACCTGTTCTCCAACATCAGAAATGTGTTGTAAAAATGTCTGGTTTCCTTGTTTTTAGCGTGTGTCCTTTTTAACAGTGAGTGAGACACACACTTCCAGGGGCTATCACAGGCAGAAAATTGGTTCTGGGGCCTGTTTTAGAAGATCATATTATCCTACATACCATATGTGCTGAAACTTTTCTCTTTGTGTCAGTTGCCTTGTTTTGTTTACACTCAAACACCTAGATAACAAGTGAGCCCTGCAATAAAACTTTGCAGAATGGAGTGCTCATATTCAGTGCAGTCAGTGCAGCATTACCAGTGCCAGCATTACCCATTCCATTTTCTCTTCCATATCGTTTTTCATTTTTTCCCTCAACAGTTATTCTAGTGATGGGTTGTTTTTCAAGAGGCAGTTATGTGGCTATTCCAGCCCTCAGGCTCCTGCCCCTAAAGGTTTATTGCATTTCTGTAAACTTCAGGATTTTGCACACACATGCAACATCTCTGTTTAGTCAAGAGCATAGTTGGTTCTTATGTAATTTCCAGCACTCAACAATGAAATTCAGAAATCAAAGAATCAAGAAAGTTTACAGGGAACTATGGTAATAGAATGAATAGAGTAATCTTGCTGGAGGAGGGACAGTGGGAGAGGGAACAAATGAGAGCATTGCTGCCCCATAAGAGTTTTGTTCCCCAAATGAAATTTTACTTCAGTCCCCAAATGTCAGTCATTGCGGTTGAGCAATGTTGAGGTATCCAAAGAGATGGAATATAATAGAATCCTCCAAAATCCTGGCACTAACACTAATTTACTAAAGTATTGTGCATGTACAAGGAAGCCTTTCCATGCATATACACTGTGTGTGGCACAGGATTCACCTTTCGTTTATCTATAGCTATGTGAGAAAATTCATTCTCAGCTTTGACCTTATGTGCTGACACCATATAGTGCTTCATCAAAGAAAAGCAAATTTAGTTATCCTGGCTTTTGGAAGTAACATATTTGAAGGATTTTGATGTCGAGACTTTGTCCACAGGTTTTCAGAGAAATCATAGTGTGTTAGACTGTTCTAACAGTTTTTGCAAGTGACTTGCAAAATACTCATTTGCTTCCTATTCATTTTTATTTAGTTTACACAATTGTGTTGCATGCACGAAATATTGTATATTTCAAAATTGACTTGCTTTTCTAAAAGCTTTACAACATAAAAATATATTAATTGGGTAGTATTTTTGTTATTACCTATGAAAACTTTTTCCAGTGGGAATCTATTTTATAGTGACCCATGCCAAATCTTCTGTTTCCTCAATTTTTCTTTGTCCCCCTACAATGGAAATTGTCTTCCTACATCCCTGCCATTTTCCCATTTTTAAAATTTGTTTATTTGAACAGATAGGTAATAAAAGTAAGGAACTGGGGTTAATGAAGTTCTTTGTCTGAATTTAACATCCACCTGATTCATATTGGAGAACTATATATGATGGAAGGAGAGCCCAGTTATTTGCACAGAACAGTTACTGAATCAAAGGAGCCTTTTGACTCCTCTAAATATAAAGAAAGTAAAGAAGAAGAAAAGATTTACAAAGTAATGAAGAAAACTATTAAAAATTCAAAAACTAACAAAAAAGTGTTTCCAATACACAAAATTGGATTTTTTTAAAAAAAATGTATAACTGCTGTCAAGTAAACTTTAATTTTTGGTGACCCATGAACAAGACACCTCCACATCCCCCTATCATCAACAGCCTGCTCCTGTCGTGCAGACTCAGAGCCACCTTCAAACGGTACTTCCCTTGATGAATCTGTCATCTTTTCATCTCTTTTAGATAGTTCTTCCATGTATTGTTTCCATCATCTTTTTATTTCTACTTGCTCATGGAATAGATCCCCCTGTTAGTTGTGTAGAATCCCTATTCTTAGTTTAAATTTCTCTTTGATTTCTTAGATCTTGTGGAAGAGATCTCTTATTCTTCTTTTTGTGTTGTCATCTTATTTTTCTTTGCATTGGTTATTATAGTAGTTCCCTTTGTTGCTGTGCACGAGTTGCTCAACAGTTGCATTCAGGTCTGTGATTCTATCTCATTCACCTTTTACATTTGCTTATTATCAAACCATAACTGCTTGAAAAGTATCATCTGTCATCAATAGAGGCTTCCTTTTCTTTTTGGCTTTAGATAGCATCTTTTTGCATTCCTTCCTGATCATGTCCCCAGCTTTATCCTAGCGTTCTTCTGATTCCCAATCAATTAAGCTTAATAGTGCAAATCTTTTTTTTTTTATGTTATCTTTAAATTCTATGGGGATGTTCTGCAGGTGTTCTACAGGGATGTTCTGTATTTCAGCAAAATGGTTGGTATTGTTCTTTAGCTTTACTCTAATTTTGACATCAGCAGTTCCTAGTCAGTGCCACAATCTGCTGCTGGTCTTCTTTTTGCAGGGAGAATGGAGCTTCTCTCATCTTTTGGTTCATGTGGGAACCAATGACACTGCGAGGAGCAGCTTAAACCACATTGCAAAGGACTACGAACGTATGGGGACCAAGCTTAAGGACCTTGGTGTGCAGGTGGTCATTTCGTCTCTCCTCCCTGTTCAAGGATACGGCACATGTAGGGAAAGGGCAATAGTAGAGGTCAACAACTGGCTCCGCACATGGTGCCGCCAACAACGGTTTGGGTTTTTGGAACATGGCCTGAATTTCCATGAACATGGGCTTCTGGCGAGGGATGGACTGCACCTCACAAAACTGGGCAGGAATGTTTTTGCAAACAGTCTTGCAAGGAAGTTTTTAAGAGGTCTTTAAACTAAGTCCACTGGGGGGGGAGACAATTTATTCAGGGCAAGGACTCAGAGAACACGGGGGGAAAAGGCCCAAATGATACTGGACAAGTAGTACAAGCGGCCAATGGGGGAGGAGTAGAAACAAAAAGTACAGGACTTGCAGGAAGGGCCTGGGGATTTTGGGGTTGTCTCTACACTAATGCAAGGAGTATGGGAAACAAGCGGATGAGCTTGTACTCCTAGTACAAGAAAATAAATACGATTTGATAGGCATCACTGAGACCTGGTAATAGTCTCATGATTGGAATATAGGAATAGAGGGGTATAGCCTATTTTGTAAAAAATAGACCAAACAAAAAAGGAGGAGGGGGGTAGCCTTGTATGTAAAAGGATTTTTCACCTGTGAAGAGATCCTGGGCTTAAACCCAGAAAGCCAGGTAGAGAGCATTTGGGAAAAAATTTTGGGGCAGCGGAAACAACAGGGATATTCTGGTGGGGGTTTTTCTACAGACCTCCAACCCAGGCTGAGGATTTGGGGATACGCCTTCCTCAACCAAATGACTGAAATTAAAAGAGGAGAGACCCCATAATAATGGGGATTTCTTTACCCGGATATATGCGGAAATAAAACTTGCCAAGCAGCAAGGTCCAGCAAGTTTCTTGCTTGTTTGCAAACAACTTCAGGGCCCCAGAAGGTGGAAGAGGCCACAAGGGGATCAAATATTCTAGTCTGGTCTTGACCAACAGGGATGACCTTGTGAATGAGGTAGAAGTGGTTGGATTTTAGGGGGGGAGTGACCATGCCCTGTTGGAATTTAGCATTCAGTGGGAAGGAGAAGATAAGGGTAGCCAGACACTCGTCTTAGTTTTAAAAAAACGGCCCCCCCTTAAACTTAGGGAGCTGCTGGCTGGAATTCCGTGGTCAGGAATAGTGAAAGGGAAAGGAGTTCAGGAGGCATGGGAGTTTTTAAAAAGGAGATTTTGAGGCACATTAAAACTGTCCAATAAGGAGAAAAATGGAAGGCATCTGAAGAAACCAGAATGGTTGACTAAAGAACTCTCAGCTGAGCTAAGAGTTAAGAGAAACACGTATAGGAAATGGAAGAAGGGGGAAACCACCAAAAAAAAGAATTTTAAACAAGTAGCCAGGAGATGTAGGGGGGAGGTCAGAAAGGCTAAAGCACAAAAACGAACTTAGGCTGGCCAGAGACATTAAAAACAATAAAAAGGGTTTTTTTAAATATGTGCAAACAAAAAAGGGAAAAAAAAGGAGACAGTAGGGTCGCTACGCAGAGAAGATGGCGAATTACTCACAGGGGGGGGAAAAAGGCAGAGCTACTTTAAAACCTTCTTTGCCTCCGTATTTTCCCCCGAAGGATACAAGCACTCAACCTGGCGGTAGGGGAGCAGGGTAGGGAAACAGAGGAAATGAGGCACTTAATAAGTAGAGAGGTGGTACAGGAATTGGAAATTCAAGTCTCCAGGGCCAGATGAATTGCATCCTAGGATATTAAAAGAGCTGGCAGAGGTCATTTTGGAACCGCTTGCTATAATTTTTAGAAATCTTGGAGGACAGGAAAAGTTCCCCCAGAAATTTGGGAAAAGAGCAAATGTTATCCCCATCTTCAAGAAGGGAAAAAAAAAAGGACCCCAAAAAAATTATCGCCCAGTCAGCCTGACATCGGTTTCCCGGAAAGATCCTGGGGCAGATCATTAAGCGTTCAGTTTCTAATCATTTAGAAAACAACGCAATAATAAAGAGGGAAAATAAAATTTGGGTTTCTAAAAAAAAAAGTCATGGGAACTAATCTAAAAATTTTTTTTATGATAGAGTTACTAGCTTGATAGATGAAGGGAATGCTGTGGATGTAGCATATCTCAAATTTTAGTAAAGGGCCTTTTACAAAGTTCCCCATGACATTCTTTTATCGAAGCTAGTAAAATGTTTGGGTTAAAACAGGGCTACTGTTAATTGGATATGTAATTGGTTGACCGGGCCGAACCCAAAGGGTGATACGGATGGCTGCTTTTTTATCCTGGGAGAGAAGTGACTAGTGGGGTGCCACAAGGTTCTGTCCTGGGCCCAGTGCTGTTCAATATTTTTATCAATGACTTGGATGAAGGAATAGAGGGCATGCTCATCAAATTTGCAGATGACACCAAATTGGGAGGGGTTGCTAATACGCAGAGGACAGGATCAAAATTCAAAATGACCTGGATAGATTGGAGAGCTGGGCCAGGGCAAACAAAATGAAATTCAACAGAGAAATGTAAGGTCCTACACTTAGGCAGAAATAATGGAATACAGAAATATAGGATGGGGGACACGTGGCTGGATAGCAGTACGTGTGAAAGGGATTAGGAGTCTTCATAGACCAAAAGCTGAACATGAGTCAGCAGTGTGATGCGGCAGCCAAGAAAGCCAATGCAATTCTCGGCTGCATCAACAGGAGTATGGTGTCTAGATCGAGGGAGGTACTGGTACCACTCTACTCTGCTTTGGTTAGACCCCATCTTGAATACTGTGTCCAGTTCTGGGCACCCCAATTCAAGAAGGATATTGACAAGCTGGAGCAAGTCCAGAGGAGGGTGACCAAAATGGTGAGAGGCCTGGAAAACATGCCCTATGAGGATAGACTGAGAGAGCTGGGTATGTTTAGTCTGCAGAAAAGGAGGTTAAGAGGGGACATGATAGCCATGTTTAAATATTTGAAGGGATGCCACGTAGAGGAAGGAGGGGGCTTGTTTTCTGCTGCTCCAGAAACCAGGACAAGGAGCAATGGATTCAAGCTGCAGGAAAGGAGATTCCACCTGAACCTCAGGAAGAACTTCCTGACAGTCAGGGCTGTCCGGCAGTGGAATCTGCTGCCTCGGAGAGTAGTGGAGTCTCCTACCTTGGAGGTTTTTAAGCAGAGGCTTGATGGCCATCTGTCGGGAGTGCTTTGAGGGTGTTCCTGCATGACAGGGAGTTGGACTGGATGGCCCGTGTGGTCTCTTCCAACTCTACATTTCTATGATTCTATGATCTTCTGCTTCCAATTATATAGTCTATTTGATTTCTGTATCAGGTGTACATATGTACATATGTACACCTGATATATGTACATATAGTACATATACATATAGTCATGTATATGTACTATATGTACATGTACATATAGTCATTTCTTTGCTTGCTTCAAGAATGTATTTGCGATGAATAAACTAATAAATTGCTGGCCTTACAAAATTCAGTCACTCTCCTTTTCTTCCTCCTAGGCCAAATTTTCCTTCAGTCTTTGCTTCTTCTCTGTTTCCTGCTTTTGCATTTCAGTCACCTATGACTAACAAGAAGTTTTGTTAGTGATTTCCTGTTGGAACCCATCATACAATCTTTCCTTCTTCTTATTCTGCCTTAGTAGTTGTGGCATAAACTTGGAATATGGTTATATCAGTGGGTTCTCCTTAGAGTATGACTGATATGATTTGGTCAGACTTTGCATTAAATCCTTTGGCTTCTTCTGCTACATCTCTCCTCACTATTAGTTCCACCTCATTTCTTCTTAGATGTCCATTTCCTGAAGAAAACACGGTGTGATTATCTGACTCAAAATGTCCTATTCCTGTTCACTTTAACTCACTCACTACATGTATTGCAACACTTCTGCATTCCATTTCTTGTTTATATGTTCCATTTATTGTTCTACTCTCTCTAGCTTCCCATGATTCATGCTTCTCACATTCCGTGGTCTGATGTGTTGTGAAGCTTTAGACTTTCCTTTCACTTCTGAGTGCATCAACATTAGTCATATTGCTATTCGTTTTTGTCCTCTGCTCATGCCCAGTTGCTCACTGCGTGCCATCTCACGGAGGAGTCTCATCTTCTGGCACTATCCCTTTTCTCATTTTGGATCATCTCATCACAGGATTTTCATGCTAAAAGACATTCAAAAGGGCTTTACCATGCTCCTTCTGTGAAGTACTAACAAGTGTTAGCTATGATGCCACTGCTTTTATCTCTGAGATATTCTCCACCAGTGTTATCGCCCTGCCTGCCCCCCCCCCACATACTGCTGTTGCCCAGTCTGGGTCCGACTCAGTCAGCCCGACAATCCTAAGAGAGTGAATAAGTTTTCAAAGCAGCAAAGAGAAATGGTGCAGCCACAAGGATTTCCTTCTTCTGTAGCACTTTGTCTTTTTCTAAATAGAAATAGAAATAGGGAAGAGGTTTGAACTGGGGAGACAGACATTTGTATTTTACACAGAGCATTGGTTCATGAATGAGAATCAGGACAGCCTACAGTTTACAGTGTTCCCTAAGCTGCCACCTGAACCAACTCAGAATCTGATACTGAAATGTGATAGATTAATATTTAGTTAATTTTCCAATGCCCAGATGTATGTTGTCCCAGTTACAACATAAACTATATTCCCACAGATCCATTTCTGTGGGAATCTTAGCTGACTGACATTAAACATATTAGCCAAGATTCTAGATCAGTTACTTGGTTAAGTATACTACAATCTGAAGCATCATTCCTGTAGCAATTCCTCCTCGCATCAGATATTGTTGGATGGAGTGAGGTAGAAACAACCCTTTGGGCAGGAAAATAGACCTCAGTCACTTACAGAGGCTGAGATAAAGGAGGTTTAGGTGACATTTATTATCATGGCAATATTGTTGCAACTGTGAATGCATAGGCTTTGTGAATATAAACGTGTTACCAATCTGTAATTCTAGACTATGAATCCATAACTCAGTATTGAATTTCAGCCATTATTTTTTGATTATCATAATGTCCATATTACTGTTGCTTTCAAAGACTGGCAAACTGCTAAGTAAATGTATTGTAAGAAAAATAAACTTTCATTTGGGGCTGATAGTCTCTAGATTTGTTGAGTACTCCTCCAGTGCCAGTTAGGCCTGAATGATGACAATCCACATGTGACCTTGAAAAGCAGCTCTGTGAGATATAAAATTAATTTTGGAGATCTATGTTATTATTTAATTTCACAATAAGTTCAAGCCTCAGTTCCTTTGCACCATAGGGCCCAATGAAATCTTTGTCTTGCAGAAAAGGGGTCTTTTAAATTATTTTAGTTCCTTTTCTACACAAATTCAGGACAATCTGATAAATAAAGGAGGATTACTGAAGGGTATGTTGATGGTTCCCTGAACTCCCAGAGATTTAATGACTGGAGAGAATGAGATTAGACCACTAGATGAGGAAAGAACAGGTGATGCAGATTAAAATGTGACTAGGTAAGATATATGAGTCAGTGATACAAACAATGAGAAACTGTTTAAACTAGAAAATGTCACTCAACTGCCATATATGCCCATCTGGTCTTCACAGTTAGACTGGCTCTAAAGTATATTTTTGGAACCAGAACAATTGCACTAAACTTTTCACTCAAAGCTACTGTCTAGCGCCCTTTTCGCACGGGCTTTCTGTCACGCGACAGCCCCGTGAGCCTCGCGGGGGTGGGAGCGTCGCTCTGCATGACGCACTCCCACTTCCGCCGCTCTCATGGGGCTGCAGCGGCGCGATCGCGGGTTTTTTGATTTTAGCCTTGAAGCGAAAATCACCCGCACTCGTGCAACACTCCTAGTGCCCGCGTGCACTTACCTCCTGTGCAGAGCGTCGGGGAGGCGGCCGGGTCGCGCTTCCTTCCCTCTGCCCCTGCGGAAGGAAGGGGCGGGGCGCTAGCTCAACGGACGCGACAGCCTCCTGCTTCGCGGGGGGGCGGACGCGCGAGCCTCCTGCTTCGCGGGGGGCGGATGCGTGAGCCTCCTGCTTCGCAGGGGGCGGATGCGCGAGCCTCCTGCTTCACGAGGGGGGGCGGACGCGACAGCCTCCTGCTTCGGGGGGGCGACGCGTGAGCCTCCTGCTTTGCGGGGGGCGGACACGCGAGCTGCCGCCTCCTCCTCCAGGAGGTTGCCGCTTCCCCGCTCATTCCTTCGCCTGCGGAAGGAAGGAGGGGGGAAGCGGCAGCCTCCCGGTGAAGGCTTCTTGCGCGAGCCGCCCTCCCCCGCTCGCGCGAGAAACCTCAATAGAAAAAGGGCCTAGGACTCTTCCTATCAAGGTAACAATTCCCCCATTGGAGCAATTCAATGAAAGAAAGAAAGAAAGAAAGAAAGAAAGAAGAATGCTGAGTGAAATTTAGAGGCTACATTAACAGGTTTTCTATTTGTAAAATAGAATTGGTTGATTCATATATGACTTCATATAAAATGACAAAGTTACACAAATCCCCTTTTAAATTACAAGCCATTTAAAGTTCCTAATGAAATGCAGTCAACTTAGCTGCCATGTCATGGGATAGAGATATTCTGGATTTTCTTAGGATATTTAATGTACCGTACTCTTACTGTAGGAAATTTGATATTCAACAAAAATAAACCCGTAGAGCTATTTAACTAGTGATATGGCATTTGTGAGTGGTTTGTGGGTAGGTTTCTGGGTGGAAATTGGAAATACATAGAATCATAAAATTATAGAATTGGAAGAGACCACAGCATCCATCGAGTCCAACCCCCTGCCATGCAGGAACACACACTACACGTTATGTATACTGTAGTAATCTCTAGGGATCCAGTACAAGGTGTCCTAGTGTGCAAAAAGTGAACCTATTCTGTGACTGATCTAGATTCAAGTTAATGGTGAGATAGAAGTTGCTGAAGTCCAGCTGTAACTTTGTCAACTACTTCTGTGGGTTCAGATAATAACAAAATCATCAATCTCTCTTGGTTCTAGAAGAGGGTTTTTTTATGACTGGCAATAAGAATGTATTGTTCCAAGTCGGCTATAAAGATGGTAGCACATTGCGGAGCCAAGTATAAATGGTTTTTCTTCTCCTCTCTTTCAGATATTGGGCATGGCTTTTTCCATGACTCTCTTCCAGCAAATTCACAGGACTGGTAAAAAATACGACGCCTAAAACAATGCATTTTTAACCACAGCAGCACTTCTGTCTTGCCATTGGGGGGAAACCACCCTGAAAAAAAAAGGATCAAGCTTTGTCCTACTTGGGCCTCCATCCTATAAATCAGTCTACAGCATCTTTTCCATGCCTGATTAAAAACTGACCACGGTGTATTACTGGACTTACTTTTTGTTTCTTCTCATTCACCATTTTTGCCAAAGAAGAGAGGAAAGCTACTGAAAAGAAATAACATTAATCCACAGATCCACTGTTTAAACAACTCTAAGCATTATCTATGAAATGGCCTGTAATTCTATACAGGCCTATCTGGGAGTTAGTCCCATTAAACTGAGACTTACTTTTCAAGTTGACATGCATAGATTTTCATTGCTACTATGTTAATCTCTATTAGACTTATGAGGGTAACCTAACTGAAATATATTTTAACTACTAGAAAGAGTTCTTTGAAGTTCCTCTCATAGATCAACACATTGCTTTTGCCCAACATGGTACTTTGAGGCTTGAAGAAGCTACTCAGATGGAGAGCCCTATAGGAGCTGCTTGGATTGACTTTGCGGGGGTGGGGAGGGGAGGAATTACCTTTTTCTATTTTACTGCGTATTTAGTAGCCTGATTTATAACTTTTTACTGTTTTCTTGCCTCCTTTTCTCATGCTTTTCTCCAAGTTCTACTGTGCAGTTTTTGAAGGATGCCATTTTTAGAGTTTGTTATTTAGAATTAGAAAGAAAGATGTAGCAGTTTATATTACATTGAACTAATCATAGTTGTTTCAGCTGAGCCCTAATGTCATAAAGATGGACTCTGGGATGGGGCATGTGTAACCTTTTAGATATATAGGGAAGACTTCAACTGTACACCTTGGAAATGCAATATATAAATGAAACAAACATGTCCATGCCAGAATTGGCTGCTGGTTGCTGCTGAGTAGTTTGGTGGCAAACATTATGTGGAAAGGCCCTCAGATGTTATTTTGCTACTTCTTCATACTTGGTGTTCTTACAACACTGTTACAAGTGTATACCTTTGATACTGCATACATTAGTACTAGGTACTAGTACTAGTACCTTCTGTTCCATCCAAAACCTGGGACCTAGTAAAAGGTAACTTACAGATCCCCATAACTAACAGGCACTTCTGTGATGCTTAAAATAGCAGTTACCAAACTTTGTTCTTCTTAGATACCTGTCACATAAATAATAAATGAATAAATTAATTACTACTGTGAGCTCAACTTACCCACTCACCCTCTCAGAGCCTGCCCACTGTGACTCTGCTTCATTCACAGTTCCCAATGAGTATAGGTTAAACTGAATTGAATGTATTTTTACTGTTCAGTCACCCACAGTTGGTGTTACAACAGAATTGCTTGCTCTCAGAGGAAGTTGATCACTACACCTTTACTATAGACATTGCTTTGGAGATTTATCCACCCAATCAATAGATTTGCGCACAGCCTCGTGCAGGAATGGTTTCCTCCAAAAGTGGGCCATCCTGACTTTGGCCAAGATCTCATTAGGATGGTGGTAGAGTTTTAAGCTCCACTGGTACACTTCCATCTCTACTTCATTGCATCTTTATGGCACCAGGTGAGGGGACAAGGAACTCCTAGGCATCATCTGCTTCCTTTGGGAAAATGCTGGAGATCTAGAAAGGGGACAGTTTTTCCTTTTCTCAATACCTAAACTGCAGCTAAATGGTGTCTGGGAGCCCTTCATCAACTCATTGGTCATAGGTGCACACACTGGTGCCATAAAACTAATCACACAAGGAACTACCACAAAATTGCATACTCTGGTATAACTTCCTGTTATGTCAGCATATGTATTATCCTGGTCATTGAGAGAAGAGTCAGCCTTTCAATGAAATTCCAGCCTTTAAAAGTCTGTTGTGGTGTAAGAATAAGTACCATGCCAACTTTCTGATGAAGTGTTTGTCATCTGTCAGAAGGCTCTGAGATTCTAATTAAACCAGTAGAGTTTTCATGTAGACTACAACGTGCCCTTGAGTCGTCCAAGACCAGGAATCCAGACTAGTAGATAAGAGACACAGAACAAAGTCCCATTCACACTGAAGAATTATAGTGCTATTTTTCCACTTTAATTGCCTTGGTTCCATCTCATGGAATCCTGGTATTTGTAGTTTGGTGAGGCACTAGAGTGCTTTGGCTGAGAATTCTAAATGCCCTTCCCTAAACTGTCAGTTCTAGGATTCCATAGGATGCAGCCATGGCAATTGAAATGGAATAATAGCACTATAGTATGAATGGGCCCCAGATTTCCCTTCCCTTTTGTGCAGCCCTGGAGCTTGTATGAATGGAGCTTATACTGCTTATAGAGCTAACTAAGGTTCTTCTCTTTACTTACCAAACTATAGGTGTGCTGACAGGAAGCCCTAGAATCCAATCTAAGCATCTTTTACATCTTCAGAAAGGATTAGCAAAATTCACTTGAGCAAGCCTGAGTTTGCATCTTAAAGCAAACTCACTTTCTTCAAATGTGAAAAAATAGCATAATCTCTATCCTCAAATACACGTTTTAGATGCACATTGGTTTCCAGAAGTCTCTTTTTTTAATTAAGTAGAGAGTAGCTATTGTCTACATTATGTAAATTAGTTGATTCCATTCTTGAGATGACCGTCAGCATTATTTATTCCATTTCTTGCATGTCTTTTTCTTTATAAAAAAAAAATGATTCTATGTATCTTACAAATACAATAGATAAACATTTTTAGAAAAAAAAACTAAGGCCAATGTTTTATATAAAACAGTACAGAACCATTGTTAGAGACAGCCGTTAGCTGAGGCTGATATTTAAAAACAGGCCAATCATATTCCATCACATCCATCGCAATACAGAAACATATTAGAAATATATTTAGCATTTACATGATGTTAAACCTAGTACTTGAAAGGAGCAAAGAGGTCTTGGTTGGGCTTCCCACAGCTGAAAAGTCCCTGTCCATCCTTTACACACTTGCAGCCTCTGCCAGAGAAAGTACTCAGAGGAAAGCCTCTAATGATTGCAAGCTGTTAGTCAATTCATGATAGGAGAGAAATCTTAGCAGATATTGAAGTCATGTGCCATTTAGGCTTTAAACACACGCTATTGACATGGAAGCTGTCGTCAGCCAGTGCTACCAGACAAGCCAGAAGAAAGTCATGTGATCAGACCTGTAATCAATCTGGTCATTGCAGTGTGTGGAATAAGCTTAGACGTTACTGAACTCCAACTGGGGAATCCATGGGGCTAACAAACATCCCCTTAACATCACCATAACCATTAGTAAGGGCATATGTTTTGCATTGTTTTGGTTTGCTGGGTGATTCAAATGTCTTCTTAGCCTTTTGCTTACAAGGTGGGACGGTGACATGCAGAAGGTTGCCCATTCAACATTGCTATGACACATTTTCCTAGCTTACACCTCTATACACAAAAGTGCTTTTAAAAAAAAAGTCACAAAACTTAATCAGTATTGAAAAAAAATGAAGTCTTGTTTTATATAATCAGAAAAACCAAACAGTAAATATTTTCCTGATGTCTACCATTTCTGGCTGTAGGTGGACAAGGGGGTTGCAAGTCTTAATGCACCACCACTCTCAAAATCTGCATGCATGACAGAAAGAAAGCTAGTCTAAATTCTAGCTCGTCTGACACTTCAAAATGTGTGTCCATATCAAATTGCAAGAATTCTTTTCTCCAATATAAACATATATATTTGATTTTCATGTGCATTTTTCAAATATGGATACGGTGAATAATGTACAGGAAAATACATATCACATACCATCTGAAGGAGTACAGTACTGGAAATTATTTTTCTGTTTTGCTGTTTGCATAAGCATACAGACCCTATTAGCTTTCTGTGAGAGTAAGAATGTCACTTGTTGATACACTGAGTTTAAGTCACAGGTTGGGCTACGCAATATAATTTCACAAAGCCAATATAGCTTCAAAGGAAGATACCATCAACTTGCTCTTTAGTAGTATGAATAATTTGGGTTGGGGGGTTGTTCTGTTTTGTTTTAAAAGCAGTTTCTTTCACAGTATTTGTCATTATTTGCAACTTTCAACTCCAGCAATGAAAATGAAGATGGTTACAGGCAAGTAGGCTAAAGGTCTGTGACAATTCTAAATGGAAGTTATTAAAGAGGATGCTTTTGCTGTTTTGTTCAGTATTTTATCACCAAAACATTGTTTATGTGTCTGGAACTTTGCATACAGGAGTACAGGGCTGCCTTCAGTTTTTCAAAGTTGTTCAGGCTTGCATTTCACATTGCATACTTTTTTCCCCAGCATTCCTACATGGAAACTTGAACAAATAACCTTTCCTGCTATTCATAGTTGAGGTCTTTGCTCGATCTCACTTTAGTCTTTGCTATATTATTCTGCTTCATAAAAAAGGCTATAGATTTTTAAAAAATTGTGTCATTTTAATAGACTTTATAGTATAGCTTGTCAGTTACAGGAAGTATGTTCAGTGAATGAGGCCTTTTTCTCTTAATACTATTTGTGGTTCCTAAAGTAGCTGTGAAAGCTACTTTCAGTTGAACTAATGTGATGGTGTTTTAAGAGGCTAGACCCATTCATGTAAATTACATTTACTGCAAACCTTACTGGGAATGTCCAAAATTCTGAAAATGTAAAAGACTTCAAGGGAATATTGGAAATCCCTCACATAG
This sequence comes from Ctenosaura bakeri, assembly GCA_948474755.1. NCBI lineage: Eukaryota > Metazoa > Chordata > Lepidosauria > Squamata > Iguanidae > Ctenosaura > Ctenosaura bakeri. Next base: position 459,625 of record CAOLHI010003248.1, on the reverse strand, counting down.
CTGATGAATAATGCTGATATACACCATTAAACATGGTCATTGACAAAATTGACAATATTTGCACAATTGAGAAGTGGGATTGAACTAAACACTTGAGGGTACACCTTTGCTTATATATGAACACCCCATACAGGACCCAGAGATGCTTGTTATAAAAGCAAGCACTTTTTCCCTCACTTCTTGGGCTATTCTTGACTGTGGCCCTTTCTGCAGGTCACCAGATCCAGGTGGTGTCCCATGGAGATCCTTGGTAGAGCTTGTCCCAGGAGAGGAGCATTCTGTACCAGCTGTCTGTGGGAATGGAGGAGGCAGGATGACCTCTTTCTTCTGCAGTGCAGCCAGGCACTGTCCCAGGCTGGGCTGGGGCAGGAAGCATGGCCATTGTGCCTCCTGACCCTCCATAGCTCAGGTAAGGGTGAGAGGGCAGTGCTATCGCCAGTCATTGCGGCGCAGTTGTGCTGCCCGGGGACAGGAGAATAACAGGACATGGACAACATCATGCAGAACCATTGCCCAGGTCCCATACTTCTCCCATCCCCAATGTGGGATGACAACATCTTGCGGAAAGGGCTGGTGTAGTCCTCCAAGTTCTAAATTTTCAGCTTAGTCTGAAATCTAATCTATTTGCCAGTTTCCTGCTATAGGGACTGTTCTACCTCAAAGAGAGTTAGGAAAAAACAATGGAGTGGCTTGTTGCCTTTGTCTTCTCTGCTTTCCAGGCTTGCAGCTCCTCCTCTTCTTAGCTTTTCTCCTTCTACTTCCCATGTTTGGGGTTCTCAGTATGTATAGATAGATATCTGGTGTATGCCTGTATCTGTGTACAGTTCTTCCCAGGATATTGTTTAGTACTTTGCAACAGCCTAAGAATTACAGACGTTTACAGTAACCCCCATGCAAGACCTAATCATTCCCCACAGTATATCTGTAGTGATTGATATATCCCTCAGGTAAGCCCCTAATACTCATTCATATTTAGTTTTCCAGACTTGAGATTTTCACATAAGTGATGCTTGAAAATTACAACTCATTTACTTTTGATTTTTTTTTTCACCAACACAGTAAGGGACCATATGTGCTAGAAGTTCTGTCTGATATGTTCTGGGTTGGAATATATGAACGGACAGGATTTTTGTCAAGAAGCAAATTTGCTGCTATGTGTAGGAGGCTGCTTGTTGAGAGTTTTGTTTTTTTATTTTGAAAGAGGGAGAATATGAGTGAATGAACTTTTTTTATTTTTCATTCTTACATCAAACGCCACATCTCTACCTGTAGTCATTTTTGACAGACTTTTCTGCATTTGGGAAAACTAAACAAACAAAGAAACAAAAAATCCCATTCTTTGCAGAAGCACAGAAGACAGCTTTTTAAATAGTCATTTAGAAAGGCCATTTCCGTCCTATGCTGTTAAAATGCTATTATTCCACTTTCAACATCCTGTGGAATCCTGGGGTTTGCAGTTTAGGGAGCGGGATTTAGAATTCTCAGCCAGAGAGCTCTTTGGCCTCAGTAAACTACAAACCCCAGAATTCCACAGAATGTTGAGAGTGGAATAATAGCAGTATAACACTGTAGAGCAGAAATGGCCAATGAATGAATGAATGAGTCAAAGAAGGAAGGAAGGAAGGAAGGAAGGAAAGAAAGAAAGGAAGGAAGGTGGAAACTGCCATCCTGTATACCCAGAAGCAAATCTCTCATTAACTAAAAACAGCTCACAATACATTTCCATGTCATTTGCTACAACCTTATTGCATTTAGACTTGTATTTCAGTAGTTATTGAGGGCTATATACATTAGGTGTAGATGGCATGTTCTTCAGTGATTTCCCAGAATTAGCACCTGTCTATGGTATGTTGTAATACTTGTGCTTTAAGACAAAAGTGCAAGATAGGGTGGGTGCCACACAAAATGTGAACAGAACCTCCGTTGCATATGGTAGGCTTATAGGCGGTGATACCCCCTTCCACACACACACAGAATAGCATGCTGATGCACATGTTGTGAGCATATCGGGCTCCTCTTATCTCCCTCTTCCTCGTTCAAGGCCAGAAGCAATCCACTCTCCACCCAAGGCTTTGGCAAAGAAACACCGAATGTGATTTCAGTGGCCCATTTCTCATAATTATTTATTTTCAGGGCTCTTGTGGTCAGTAGATCAATGAACCTTTTGTGTGTATTCATCTTCAAAGAGAGGGGGAACTTATAATGAGGTTGCTGGTTTGGGCAGAAGCCTCATGCTTTTTGTCATTCACATCTAATTTCAAATTTATATGGTTTCTGATTTATGGAGTGTGTGCTCCACATTACCTGTTAGAGGAGTTATTCACATAAATGTGTTTTGTGAGCCAACTCTTGCTGTTTCTCTGTCACAGGAAAACAAACAGCAATGTATGTTAAAAATCATCTCTCTCTCTCTCTTTTTTCTCTCTCACACACACTCAAATGTCGATACAATGGATCATAGCCTTTTTTTTCCTGTGATTACTGTTGTGTGGAGTTTTGTTTTTTAAAAAGATGAAGAAATGTATTTTCGCATGTTAATATAAAGACAGAAAAAGTCTAATTTGCTGATAACCAACCAGCTCTACTCTTTGTGTGGCCAACATCAATATGCTTCTGTTTCCTGCAGCAAACTCATTAATTGTGTGAACGGACTTTTGAGTCAGGGAGCTCTAGTCCCTTTAGCCACAATAAGCAGAATTGTCAAGTAAAGTGTAGGTGTGGCTCTGTATTTTGACCCATATGATATCCTTCAGACTATCAGCTAGTAATGCCTGGATAATGCCGTGGGTTTTGACATTGCACTAGTATGTCAAGTCACACATCTCACCTTAATTCTCATTTTAGGGTATCCAGTTTCAAAGTGCCAACAGGTACTTACATGGCAGAGTATATGTTTCCGTATAAGAAAATCCCAGCATACATATAGGTGTCAGAGGTGTTCTAGCTATGTTAGAGGTATTTTATCTGACACGGTAATTGCTGTGTAGAAGAAATTCTTTATGGAGAGGTGTTTGGCTGTGAATTTCAAGCAATACCACCCGCAAAAATAATGTATTCCTCACTCACAGCTGGCCTTCGGTTCAGGTAGTAGCCTGCCTCAAACCTTATTTTTGTAGATAGAGTTCAACTACATTTTAGGAATGCAGAGCACGTAGATAGTTCCTTATGTATTTATTTTGAGCCTAGTATTAAATGGTTATCACTAAATCCAGACTACCAAGAAGGAAATAAGGAAATGATGTACATTGTTAATATAACAACTTCAGCATCAACATTGGGCATGATAGGTTACACGTACTTACATAACCTGCTTCACAGCCCATGGAGGAACAAGATGGTGGGCTTTACATATGGGATCTGTACCTGCATATCACACTGAAGATAATGTCCATCTTGCATTGTATGTCCATCTTGCATTGTTGTGTTCCTGACCAATAAGGAGAGGGAAAAGGGAAAATAGCTCTACTTGATATACGAAAAGATTGGATGCACCTCCATACAAACAGGTTGGTACTTTGGGGGGAAAAAAAGCAATACTGTTCTTAAACTGAATAAAGCAAGCTATGTCAGGCTGGGGAACTGAGTATATTTTCTGGTGTATATCGTAACATACCAGTTACTCTAAATTGTTTGATAAAAGGGATATAGACTCAGTTTATCTTCAGATTGTACATTTTTGTTTTGCATTTGGTGGGTGGGTTGGTTGGTTGCTGGCTGTCTGTGTATTTTTTCCCAAAAAAATCCAGTATCGCTTTGATTATTTATCTACACATTTTTAGCATGTTTTTAAATAAAATCTGATATTGAGAAAAATATTTTAAGCATACATAAATGTTGATTTTTAGTGGTATTAAGCATTCCCATACATATATACAATTTAAGTTTAGTTAAGCTATATCAAGGTTTTCCATTTGTTTCTTTTTAAACAATAATTAAGACTACATGGTTGGTCAGTGAAGATGTGTTCTGTTATTAAATGCGTTTGGATACTTGGCAAGATGGCTGAGCACAGTCTAAATTCTGGTTTTAGAAGTGGTTCTTGGGCTTCCGTTATGATACAAATTCAAAGAATACAAGTCAGTATATATGGGTCTGGTTTGCAAGCAAGCCAAATTCTGTGTTTGGAAAATGAACATTTTCATACTTCCTTAATCTATATATGTTGCCCGTATTATGAATTTCAGAACAAAGACTCCTGCCTATTATCCAGAACACTGAAGAAAACACAAAGCAGAAATATCATTGTTCCTGTAACCAATAGCTCCGGGATTCTGTCCTTTCCAAATGATGCCAAAAAGTCAGTTGTGTAGGGACTTCGGGGCAAGGGGGGTGATTCGGCCTGGGCGGCAATGTTTTTGGGGCGTCCCAGCCCATAACCATGCCCCCGCACACCCTGGGCATGCTCCCGCGCACAGTGGCCACGCCCCTTGTGCTGTAGCCCCCTCCCCCTCCCATCCACCCCTCCCCACACTCCAAGCTCCACCACTGCAAAGAGTTGTTCAATTTAATTAATGCACTGTGTAATACTAATTACACACCTCACACTGAACAAAGCAACTAGTGGCTTTGAGGTTTTCTTGATGCCCTCCAACTTATGCAACTAGAAATGAACCATAGTTACAAGGAATAAAGCCCGAGGAAATCAAGAAAACCAATCAGCCAGAGGAATTTCTCGAGTCCTCTGAGCCTGATGATTTCATATTTACTTGCAAAAATTATATCACACTGTTCCACTAAAAATAATGTTGAAGGCAACTAACACTAATGAAATAGAGATAAAATACAAAATAATTTCAAAGCCATCAATTAAAATCAGTTAAAAGTTTGCCGCTTTTGCAATATACTGGCTTTGTGTCCTTTTCTTTTGGTATTAAAAAATTTGTATTATGTTTACTATTACTAACCAAGATCTGTTACTGCCACAGTATACTAAAAGCATCATGTTTCCATCACATTACTTATCTATACAGAAATGGGAAAGTTAGAGAAAAATCCCGCTCCTTACATGTACCTTAACATATTTTATAATGTATGCTAATTGCATTTATATTGATGGAGTGTTTATTAGATTTCTATTAATTCAGAGTTAGTGTTTACATTTATGGTACTTTATTACACTGAAATCATTTCCAGAATGTGATTTTACACATCCCTCTGCTCTTAGTTTTACTTTGACTTTGAGAGAGATGAAAAGACCTGCATAAATTTTAGTAATATGCCTTTCCTCATCAATCTGTCTACTGAAAATGAATGACTGATATTAACAGGCATGCATACAAGAAAATTTGACCCCCGCCAAAAAAAAATAAAAAATCTTGGGTTCCATATTAACAAAATGTGTAGGACCAAGACAACAAAAATGATAGTGGAGTTAGGACAAATTCCAGTCCAATCATCCAATTGCCAAGCAATGGATATAAACTCAATAAAAACACTAAAGAAAAAACAAACTCCTGACAACTCCAAAAGTGATTTTTATAGATATTGCTGCATAATTAGACATAAAACAAAATAAATAAAATCAATTAACTTACTAATTGAGTTGGAAACTTGCTGATGAAAGGTAGAAACATAATTTTATTTAATTTTTAGCTAAAGCAACTGACATAATAGCTTAGAAAGCAAATGCTGAAATTTCAACAAGTTATTAATTAAATCAACCATAATTATTAATCAAATGAGCCGTAAGTTTTACATTACTCAGTTAGTTCTTTATCCAAAGCCTAATTCTGTTGAATTTTTTTTAAAAAACGACTTGCTTTTATTAGTCCTTCAGAGTTAGGGAATTACAAACCTTAGGATCCATATATTACTTTTTATTATCTATGTAATCAAGAGAATTCCAGAAAGATGCAGAAACAAATACAAAAGAAAATAAAATTTAAGAACATAATTTCAGAGAATCATTTCTTCTATAAAGCACTTGATGTCTCAAAGATATATTGCAAAAAAAAAAAAAACCACAACCCCAAAACACGTATCACTAAATTTCAATTCTGCTGTTTTATATTTGTTTCAAAGTGAGGTAAATATTCACTGAGATGTCTTTATAAGAACATATTCTTTTTAAAATTTTAGTTACACTTAATATTAGTAACACTGCAAAATTGTACACCTGAAATTTTAAGCCAGAAGACAAATGGTTCTGAACTGAAACAGTGAAATATGTAGCATTTATCTGATTTTTGAAATGTGTGTATTTGATGTCAAAAAATAAGTTAGAATGTTGGATTTGACAGATCTAAATTTAGTTCCTCCACAAAACCAGCAAACTTACTGGGTGACCTTGGGCTGCTCACTGTCTCTCAGTTTGATCAACCTCAAACCATTTGGCAAAGATGTAGTATAAAGGAAAAGAGCCATGCTTATTTTCTGAAGTAAACAGGAGAAGAGCCAGCATGGTATAGTAGCATGAGCACTGGACTACAACCCTGGAGATCAGCTTTCGATTCCCCACTTGAGTGATCTTGGTTATGTTGCACACTTTCAGCCCTGGAAAACCCAGTGATCAGTTCACCTTAGAGTTTCTGTAAGTCAGAAAACAACTTAAAAGCAGACAACAACAAAAGGAGAAATATCAATGTAAGTAACAAATAGGCAAGAAAAAAAAATCTCCATAGAACTGTTTTTTCTCCCATTAAGTCAACTTATGGAGGACTTCAGTGCAGCAACAGCTGCATACTCGGACAAAATGGGGATTATAAATGCTATTGATCCAATTAAAAATCATACATGCATAGAATCATAGAGTTGGAAGAGATCACAGAAGCCATTGAGTCCAAACCCCCTGCTATGCAGGAACACATATCAAAGCATTCCCAACAGATGGCCATCCAGCCTCTGCTTAAAAACCTCCAAAGAAAGACTCCACCATACTCCGAGGCAGCATATTCCACTGCTGGACAGCTCTGTCAGGAAGTTCTTCCTGAGGTTGAAGTGGAATCTCCTTTCCTGCAGCTTGAATCCATTGCTCCTTGTCCTAGTCTCTGGAGCAGTGGAAAACAAGCCTGCTCTCTCCTCAACATGAATATTCAGGCGTATCTGCCTGAATATTAATTTAACCACTATATATTTTAATTTCTCCATGAGGTGTTTTAATAAGTGCAAGTGGCAATGAGAATCTTTTTTAAAAATTTTAGTTTATGCTTGGAGTATGATAATTTAGTTATTTCCAAGGCTAAAACCTTTTAAGCCAAAAATAGTAAGGAAAGCTTGAAAGACAGGTGGTCTTGTCTTCACTCAGAGGTTACCTTGTGCAATTGCATGAAGGCAATGCATAGAGACCCTTTTCTGTCCTAGGAAATTGAATTATGAAGCTCTTAACTCTTAAGAATACTACTGAGATCTACATAAGAATGTGAAATCTAAAGAAAAGTAAGAAAATGAACAAGAATGCTACTACATGAATGTACCAATGGTCAGTAAAAAATAAGCCAATGGTGGGAATAATGTACAGTTGCAGCTTTATCTGTACTAATGAACAGAACATAGGACATCAACAACATGAACTTGCATTCTTAATACAGGAAAGCAAATATGATTTAATAAGCAGTACTGAAAGCAGGTTGAGAGCATTCAGGTAAAAAATAGAGAATATGGAAATAGAAAAATCATGGTTGGAGTCTGCTACAGAATGAAAACTTGGATGATACTTTCTTAGAATACATTACCAAAAGTTCTAAAAGGAAAGATATAACATCTGATGTCTGTCGAAAGTGTAATTATGTGAAGAATGTGGGATACAACAAATTCTTTACTTGCCCTGCTGACAATTTCATTTTCCAAAGTGGATGAAGTGATAAGACTTTCTTGGAACTAATTCTCATCAACAGAGAAGAGCAGGTTAATGACACATAAGTAAAAAAAAAACCTTGGGTGGAAGTGACTATGTTTTATTCTGTGATTCATTGGAAAGAAGTGCTGTTGATGCAAACATGAGACTTCAGGAAAGCTAATTTGGATAAACTTAAGGAAATACTAGGTGAGATCCCATAATCAGAACTACGAAAAAAAATCAGGGTTCCTTTTTTAAAAGAAGTTTTATTATTTTATTTTGAAGCATTATTACAAAGGGGAAAATGAATGAACAAAAGAAGTATGAACTACAAACAAACCAACAAAAGATTATCAGCCTATAGCATTGCCTTATATTAATATTTTTATGCATAAACCCAGAAATTGTTAGAGTTTGTCTAACTGCATATGTTTATTCTTCCAAACATAGGTCAAATAGGAGGTCAAAGGTGAGGAGATCCCCAACATGTACTCTGCAAATTACTGTATATTATGCATCAAGATCTCTTTAGTCAATTTATTTCGTTCAATTCTGGATCCATCCATTATCTTTCATAAAAGTAACCTGGTCACCATTACCTATGATTATACTATAATTAGGGTAATTTAGTGATTTCCTTGATCCAACTCTTGTTCCATGTTACTTTTACAGATAGAGACCAGAATCTTTTTACAGATTTATATCTTCACAAGCAAACTTATCTCTATGGGATTTGGAATTGGGCAGATCCATAATATCTGTAAGGGCTGCTGTTACATTATGTAGGCAAGCCAACAATGTGACTGATGCATATCAGTCCTGTTGTCTATTGGGACAATGACTAGGAAGTGCCAGTGGACATCCGGGTGCTCTTACTATTTTCCTTTTATGCATCACTAACAGGGTTTCTTAGCATCATTGCTATATAGCTAAATATATGTAATGTTATATAACATACATTGTGATAGAAGATTCTGGCCTACATGTCTGAATTAGGATCACCCAGTGTGGTGTAGTGGTTTGATGGTTGGACTAGAATTCTGAGAGACTAGGGCCCTTTTCACAGGACATTGCCATCCTCCCATAGGGACGGGAGAAGGATGGGAAAGTTAAGATGGTTATGCATTATGTTGTCCTTCTCCAGTCCTCAGGTGGTGCTATCACAGATTAAATCATTGATCAGTTTTCTCTGTCAATGATCCATGATCAAGCCACTATCCTGTACTTACTTGGTGTACAGAGGGTCCGGAAATGCAGTCTCTGCTTCCCGCCCTCCCACAGCCCAGGATAGTACCCAGCTGCACCGTGGCAAGAAGAGGCGGGGCCATCAAGCTTCCTGGATCCTGGAGGCAGCCACTGTAGAGGTGAGCACTCCCATTGTGCCCCCCTTCTGGCAGAGCCACTGCTGGGATCCCAACAGCATGCTGCCAAAAAAATCCAATGGGTTTCCATGTCCCTGCTCAGACATGGAAACCCATTGGATTGTTACAGCACCACGTATCCCCCACGATTGGCATGGTTTAATTGGCAAATATTATTTAATTGGCATTATTAGTTGGAGGTGATATGAATGATACCTGACATGACTGGAAGGTCAAGATGGTAGAGGCAGATTACTGACTGTAAATGTGAGATAGCAAGGCAGGTCAGCCACACCCACCTCTTAAGTGAAAGCCCAAGTCATTGTCAGGCTAATAGCATGGCCACTCTTGAGACAATAGGCTTAAGCTAATGAACTAGATACCTCAGAGCCGAAAATCTGCACCAAACTGAGATTGTCTCAACCCTGATCCCTGGATGTTTCCCTATTGTCTTCCCCACCTCTTCACAATACTGAGCTGTTACAACAGCCATTATATTTTTGTCAGCTAAACACTAAGGCCATTAGCTCCGTCTGGACTATTTGTGTTGTAGCTCCCATTGTCTGCTTGGTTTTGGAGAGCAATTCACAGCCATACTGGCAGGGTGTTTTTCAGGTATAAGAACCCCCAATTTTGAGCAGTTCAATACAGTCTCTCACCTTTCTGAATGCCACGCTGTCTTTGATTACCGAATGAGAACTGTCCTTAGGTGCCTACCTAAGCCACATTGCTGCTTTCCTCACTGCTCTCCATACCAGTAAATATCACCTCATCCCTGAAAGACCTCTATCCACACTTTCTTCTCTTTTCTTTCAGTTAGCTCTAGTGTGTGTGAGAGAGTGTTTGGATCTCTGTGTGTGTGTGTGTGAATTCTTTCAATAAAACACATTTTATTTCATATTTGGAGTCTCTGACTCGTTTTTTCCTGTAAGGACCCTGTAAATATAGGCAGTAGATCTTGCTAAGTTACACCCCCTCTTGTAGACCTCCTGATTAACTGAGCTAATTAATTCCCCTCTGTCATGTGAGGGTACTGGCATCATGGGTGAACCCCAGAGTCATCCATGTTTTGGAGTAACAGGATGACCTTGGGAAAGTAAGCAGAGGCTTGATGGCCATCTGTCGGGAGTGCTTTGAGGGTGTTCCTGCATGGCAGGGGGTTGGACTGGATGGCCTGTGTGGTCTCTTCCAACTCTACATTTCTATGATTCTATGATTCTAAGTTACTTTCACTCAGTCTTAAGAGGAAGGCAATGGCAAACCTCTTCTGAGTTAAGTCTTGCCAAGAAACCCCTATGGTAAGGTCTTCATAAGTCTGAGTCAACTTAATGGCGCATGGCAACAATAAAGATATCTTGTGTATATTTTCCAACAAAGAGAGAGAAAGAGAATGAATAAGGCTATACTTTTTTCATTCATACATCTAAAATGTTTTTGTTTGGATTATTTGCTCGTGTTCCATTTTACTTCAATATTTAACATGATTTTATCTCCATAATTCCTCTGTTTCAGACTATAATCTGACAGACTATGATACTAATTGTGCTAAGACAATGAGGCCAGATGCAGGATTTGGGTTAAATATTGGCTACAATTTTAATGCACATAAAAGTAATTAATTAAATCTACATACAATATGCATATTTATGACATATGAATATAAGCAAGTAAACACCTAAATCAGGTATATCCCGATAAGTTAGAGACGACACAGGGCCAGACAGTTACAAGAAGCAGAAGATGCTCAGGTATGACATATAACCGAGAATATAAGTTAGAAATCTGGCAGGTCAAGCTGTATCATCTAAAACAGGGTTAAATCCATTATTGCCTGGTGGGAGTCATTCCCTACTGATCCACTGATGTAATCTACCTGCATCTGCCCAGACTGCAGGTCCCCTCCCCTTGCATCAATTTTAAATTCCCTGGAATTATTTGCTCCCCTTAAGATCATTCCCAATGTGCCCTCTTCCCTTTGATAGCTGCCACAGAAGTGGGCCAGCCAGGTTGGCTCCCCTTCCCCGCCCCTCCATATACACAGAATGTAGCTTTGCTGCTCCTAGACAAGAGAGTCTAGAAAAATTGTCACAACCCTCAGGACACCATCACTTCTGTAGAGGTGAGACAATTCTGCCCAAATCTCCAGGTGGGCGGTAGGGACTCCTCAATCCAAGGAAGGTTGTGGGCAAAGTCCTCATTAGCATGTCAATACTCCACATTGATCACCGAAGTGAAGTGAATGCCCTACCAAGACCATCTTTGTCCATAGGATGCAAACATTATGGAGAGAGCACCGTATGATGTGGAGGTTTGCCATCACCATGGAAACAAGCTGGAGTCTGGACGTCTTTACCAGGTCATTCTCACCAAGATGGAGCAGAATGACATCAGGTGGAGGTTTGGTTGCAGCAAGCTTGATGACGCTAGGAAACAGGGCTCTCCATAGCATGCCATGGCAACCCCAGCAACTAATGGTTACAAGATGAGATAATCTGAGGTCTCAGCCTTTGCGACAGTAGACTGTGTGCTTCTTGATCTAAAAGTGAGACTACATACCATGATCCATGTGGAAACTTGGAGACCTGCATAAAAGACTGTTGTAGCTCACCCCTCCTCTAGAGACAGGGGGACATCAAAAGTCCAAGTTTACATAGTTAACTGAAGTGCACCAAATGATGTTAAGGGTGATTTATGTACAATTTATTACCGATAAACTCTTGGTTCAAGATTGTTTCAGTCATGGGCAACGAGACCTCTGGTCTTCATCTGGAGAAGTGTCTGTAGCTTACAGTCCTGCTAAACAGTCCTTCCAAACTGCCCAATGGGGCTGAAATCACCCTCAGAGACCACCAGATGGTGCTAGAGGATAACCAATACCACTGCTTTCTGCCTTCTATTCCTTGGCCATTTCCACACCATACCATGGTCCTGTGACATCCCAGCATCATCCTGGCAGTGCCACTGCCAGGCTGGGAGCAAGACCCAAACACTCTTCTCTGCAACCGGCCAGCTGCTGGAAGATTGGTAGCATTCGAGACATGCTCCTTCCTTCCGCAGTGCAGCTGGCCTCTTCTTGTGCTGCACTGAGGAAGGAAGCATATTCCATGCTTCCTTCATGGCCACTGGCAATGCAATTGTTGTGCAAAAGGAAGCCATTATCAGATTTTTTCCAATAATGGTATACCGCACAATCACAATGGCTGGGGACATGCTAGAAGTGGGACCATGATGTTGTCATGTGATGGCATGCATCGCATCCTGGCTTGAATGTGTCCCTATGCCAGAATGGCACCATTGTGCAAAAATGGTTCTTCTCCTCACTCTTGGATCATCAGGGTTTACTCACACTCATTCTTGATATTAACACAGTGCTCTGCCTGTTGACTCTGAGCATCCTCCCACAGCAAGATAAGTCCAGAAGCTGTGTGGTCTGTGTGAATGCTGTCTGCTCCTGCTCCACACTACTTGCACACTTGCTATCACTCTGGTCTCTTCTCTCATCCATCCTCCTTCCATCTCCTTTCCCCTTCTTGCTTGGCATCCTGCCTTTTGAAGTGCTGCCTCAGAGCCCCACCCCTTTCTGTGGTTATAACGTGGTCTAGCTATTAGTTTTCCACTCCTGCTCTGCAGCTGTCTCTCACTCCATCCGTCAAGTTCTCATCAGGTCTGTGCTCTAGGGCAGTTCCCTTGGTAAGTGTATCCCTCTTATAGAGACAAATACCATTAAGGGAGGTCTGCTCATCCATCCCCCAGAAGAGAGATCAACTGTTGCTGGGTCTGAGTCCTCACATAGGATCTAAAAGCTTTGGCACCACTCCCCAACCCTACAGATGACATCAGTGGGTAAGCCATGAGCAGCTGCTGCCATGGCTGCCCCTATGTGGAACAAATAAGTAGAAAAACAATGGGGAAGGGTAGGCCAGTTGTTAATATAGTGTGTCTAAGGACAGCGTTCCTTCAGGGGCTGTCCTGAGGTGTGCAAAATCTAAAGTCCTAGTAACTTCAAATGCTAGGCCATGTAATCCAGTAAGGACTCTACTGGGCAAATTCCCTCCATTGGTGCCCTAGCTAAGATGTCAATCTGCCCCCTGCTAACTGATCTGTCTTATTTTGGTGGTCTCTGGAGAAATTTGGACATTATTTGCAATTTTTATGTTTATTATACTGTTTCATTATATTCTGATTCATCTTCATGTCACCCACACAGGATCGCTGACAATTGTCACCTTATTACGTTGCATCAAATTCACGTTCCATGAATGACAACAATCACACTGACAACATTATTTATTGTTGTTTTTATCTAGGGGCACTTTTGTTTTTGGGCCACTACCAACCCACCAGCAAACACTAGTACGCATGCATCAGGCTTCAGTGGTGCTTCTACCATTACAACAGTCAAACCATTCTGTGAATACTGGTTCTTGTCCAATAGTTTTGTTTTCTTGAAGCAAATTGTCATCTGTCAACATTGCACTGGTGTTTATTCCTCACGATACTCTTCTTAAGTGACTAGTGATATCTTTAACTGTGCACAGTGTGACATTTAATGATATCGAAGAGCTTGAGTCTGATAACTGTCATTTCTTGTTTGGTTTTAGATTCAAATAAAATAAACCCACAATGAGTGAAAAAAAGCAACCAAGCATTTTGCATTTCTTTGGTAGTACTTCGCATAACCATGAGTTGATCGATGAATCAGAGTCTCCACAGCCCCTGCCAGGCACTATCAGGAAGGACATTAGAACTGGAGGCAGAGAGAAGAAAAAGTTCAAAGTTTCAAGAAAATGTGATGGGGACTACTTGAAGTTTGGATTTATTCAAGAACCTGGAAATGAGCTGGATCCACAGCCGCTTTGTGTTGTGTTTTCTGAGAGTTTATCCAATGGTGCCATGAAACCTTCAAAACTTGGCAGGCACTTGCAGTAAAAACACTCAGATTTAGCTAAGAAGCCAGTTGAATATTTTCAAAGGTTGCATGAAAATATGCAAAAGCAAATAAGTTCATTAGCAAAAATGACTGTTGAAGATAAGTCCTTAGTAAAGGCTTCTTATTTGATAGCACTTCAAATCACAAAAAGTAAAAAGCTATATAAAATTGAAGAAGAATTAATTAAGCCTTGCTTGTTACAAGCCTGTGAAGACATTTTGGGGAAACAGGCTGTACAGAAACTGAAAGTAATTCCTATGTCCACTAACACTGTGGTGTGCAGAATTGAAGACATGTCCAAAGATATTGAAAATCAAGTGATTTAAATGGTGAAAAATTCAACGTTTTATTCAATTCTGTTACTCCACTGGAAAAACCCTATCCCAGGGTCTACAATTTTGATATTAAATATAGCTCCGTGTGCCAGAGAGGTTGCCCGAATGAGCATGTAGGCAGGCATGGTCGAACGACCGAAAACCAGGTCAGGCCAGTAAAATCCCCAGTCACATAGCCCCCAGGAGACCTCAAGATGTGTAAACCCACAATAAACAAAGGGTCCTTAGCCCCAAGACACTGACTTGAGGGGATTAGTGAGTCTGCCCCAAGTTGAGCAAATATTCCATCAGGTGAGGACCATTTATATGAAGTCACACCACAAACTAACACAGCTGAAGATCCTGAGACTTTGGCAACACCTTACAATCCCATCACACAAAGGAAATTACCATGGTGAAGCTTCATTATCGCTCCAACACCCATTGTTCTCCCCAGGAAAGGATTAGTCCTCCAGGTACTTTTTCCCCTACAAATAGTCCTGGCTTTTGAGCGCTTCTTTCGATCACTCCTGATCTTCCCAGAAGACCGTTGCTCCGTCCATTGAGTAATCCCCTCAGCCATCTTCATGCTGAGTCTCATCTCTCCACAGACCCCGGACTTCAGGACAAGGTGCAGTATTACCCCAACTATACCCTTCAATACTCCCCTGCTTCTTAATAGCTCTTGAGTGCCTGTGTGCATGATTGTGTTGGTGTGTGAGACTTGCATTGAATAAGATCATTTATTAGACATTCTTTTTTGTTTTTTGGCTTGGCCTGACCCCGTAAAAACTGGGTAAAAAGACCCACTAGGTTACCCTGCCTCCCGCATTGCTATTGCTTGTACTCTGGTTAGTTTCCATTCCCCATCATGTGGAGCACATTGAGGTGTCCCCCAAGGAACCCCAGAAATCAGGGTAACAATTCAAGTCAACAAATCAGCAGACATAATTAACGAGGCAGCTTTTCTTTGTTTTGTGAGGTTTGAGTGTCAAGGAGAGCTAAAGAAAGAACTCCTCTTTTCACTCAACTTGCCAGGTAGAACAGCCGGCTCTGATATTTTCAATGCACTTTTAATGATTGTTTCCTGAGACACAGTATTGAATGGAAGAAATGTGTTGGGATATGCACAGACAGTGCCACGAGCATGACTGGGCATCGTTCAGGAGTTATTGCAAAAGTGAAAGATGTTGGACACTCAGATATCTTGTTTACTCATTGTATTATACATCGTGAGCAACTTGCAGCAAAAAGGAATGTCTCCAGAACTGCATAAAGTACTCTCTGATGTAATTAAAATTGTAAATGAAATTTGGCACAAAGTGCTCAATTCTCGAATATTTGAGGCACATTGTGAAGAAATGATCTCTCAATATACTCTTCTTCTTCTTCATGCTGAAGTGAGATGGCTGTCGAGGGGCAAAATACTAACCCAATTGTTTGACCTGTGCCAAAAAGTCAAGTCATTATTCCAGCAGCAAAATAATTCAAAATTCCAAGATCTCTAGTCCGACGCTGATTGGCTAGCCAAGCTTGCATACCTGGAAGATATTTTTTCACTGTTAAATGAGCTAAACATGTCCTTGCAAGGACAGCTTAAAAATGTGTTCACATTGCAAGGTAAGATGGATGCATTTCAAAATAAAATATTGCTGTGGCAAATGTGGTTGACTGAAGAAGATCTGCAGATGTTCCCAAACTTTGATGAGTATATGAAAGAGGAGAATGTCAACTGACAGGTAATAACCATCATTTGACAGCACTTACGGTCACTCGCAGAATCTTTTGGCCATTATTACCCAAAAGAACAGGACCCCAGGCATGGCAATATGTGAGTAATGGATGCACTGCACCTCGAATACCACCCCCATATAAATGGTCCAACCTGCCAGCCAATTAATAAAGTTAGAGCTTAGGGTGCTTAAACTGCTCTAACTCCTTTGGTAAGTTAGTAAGAACCCTGTCCTAAAATTCTGGGCTCAGGTTCTCTGAAAAGAGAAAACTTCAATATATTCACCCCACCAAATGTACAAAAGGGACATGTACAAGAAATGGAAAAGGGAGAATCACCAAAGAGAAATTTAAAAAAATAGCAAGTGTAGGAAGAAAGTCAGAAAGCTAAAGCACAGAACAAGCTCAGTCTTGCTAGAGTGTTAAAAACAATAGAAAAAGCTTCTTTGGTAATGTCTGTAGGAAAAAGAAGAACAAGAAAATGGTAGGACCTCTGCATGGAGAAGATGATGAAATGGTAGCAGAGGACAGAGAAAAGAATTACTCAACACCATCTTTACCTTGGTCTTCTCCTACTCTACCTGGAGAAAATGGAGCAAATAATGCAGTAGGGGAAATTTGGCACAGTGTAGGTAAAGAGATGGTACAGGAATACCTGGCTACTCTTTTTTCCCCATTTATTAATTATATAAAAACACAAACACCAAGCATAAACCAACCAAACAAGAAAAATATAAAGAGAAGAGAGAAAAGAGAAACAGGAAAAAAAAGAAAGCAAACATGCAAAAAAAGACCAATATATAATACTAAATAATATATAATACTAAATAACAAGCACTAAACTACAAATTTTTGAACATTAATCAAAACTGATACACAAATAATTAAACACAATGAAAAAGGAGGTTCCCATCCCTGCTACTAGCAACCCTTAGTAATTCTACAAATACACTGATATAATAAATCAAAATATATCACTGTTTAACATTTGTTACCTAAGTCAAATTCTATAATATAAAGGTAGTAAGCCTAATAGATTAATATATACATACGTCTATATCTATATTCTCTCTTAATTACCCAAATAAACAAATTAATATACTTATGACATTCATATAGCAATCAGTCTGTTTCTGAATCCATCAATTCTAAACTTTAAATATTGACTTACAAATACATATTTTATATATATTACATATATATATATATTCTGAATCCATCAATTCTAAACTCTTAAATCCTGACTTACAAATACATGTTTTATAAATATACAGATATATATATATGTATACACACACACACACACACAATTATGTATTTGTAAGTCACTATTTAAGAGTTTAGAATTGAAAGATTCAGAAATAGAAATCATATATATATGTATATGTGTGTGTGTGTGTGTATTATAATGATATGTGTGCGTTTCTATAGGAACAGATTATAGTAATCTGTAATTTTCTTTAACCCATTCACATGGAATCACAGTAATTTAACATCTAATCAAGAAAGAGAATTCTTGCAACCAATAGCATATATTGAAGTGATCTCTGTCATTGTTTATCATAGCTAGTACTTCCCACCAGATTCCAAGTAAAAAAAATTCTGGGGACAATGACATGACATTTCATGATTTTTTGAATTATATTCTGTATTTTCCTCCAAAACTGTTTCACCTTATCACAAGTCCACTACACATGGCATAAAGATCCAAAACATTCCTGCCATTTCCTACAGCAGTTGATCATCTCTTTATGCATCTTAGAAAGTAATTCTGGTGTAAGACACCAGCAGAACATCATTTGCAATAGTTTTCTCGTAAATCGTAGCAAGGTATATTTTTGGTCTCTTTTATCCAAAGTCATTCCCATTGATTCATAGGTATATTATATCCAAAATTCTTTGCCAAAATATCACATATTCTTTCACTTGCTCATCTTCCATCTTAATTTTCAACAAAAGTTTATATAACTTAGCAGTCAAATGTTTATTACTATCATACAGCAATATTTCAAAATCAGATTTACTCCTTTCAAAGTCTTTATTCATTTTATCCTCCAAAAATCTTAAGTAGAACTGTCTGTGTGAAAGCCATTGTATTTTACAACCTTCCTCTTGTAATTGCTGTAATGGTTTCATATCATAGAATTGGTCTCACTTCCTTAATAAATCATAGTAGGTTAACAAAGATTGGTTGGACCTCATTTCTGCTTGGTAAAAGACCTCTTGTGGTGAAATCCAAAGTAGTATCTTTGGACAGAATCTCAATTTGTATTTAGTTAATAGTT
The DNA here is from genome assembly GCA_948474755.1 of Ctenosaura bakeri. NCBI lineage: Eukaryota > Metazoa > Chordata > Lepidosauria > Squamata > Iguanidae > Ctenosaura > Ctenosaura bakeri. The sequence continues at coordinate 441,230 of CAOLHI010003248.1, read as the reverse complement.
TTAGTAAGGTGCATCTTATACAATGGTTATTAAAGGCCACATTGACCTTAATTTCCTCATCACATAAGTAAATGTGCCATCCAAATCTTAGCTCATGTCTTTCTAAGTTCTAAAGTTTGTTATCTTTTAATGTTATCCAAGTCATACACACAGTTGCAAAGTAAACTTTAAGATTAGGTAGTCCAAAACCACCGGATTCTTTCATGTCCTACAGAATCTTAAATCTCACTCTGGTTATCTTGCCTCCCCACACAAATTTTGACAAATCTTTTTGCCACATTTTAAATGGTGTTTCTTTAGTCAAAATTGTAATCATTTGAAAGAGGAATATCATCTTCAGAAAAACATTCATCTTTATCATGGAAATTCTAACCAATAAAAATAAATTCAACTTCTACCTTTTTTCCATATTAATTTCTCTCCAGATCTTGGTGTAATTATTTTTGTATAATTTGCTCATATTTCCATTTATATTAATACATAAGTATTTAACTTTCTTTTCAATTTTAAAGCCAGTTTTAACTGTAATTCATTCTTATCCTGTCTAGTCATATATTTAGTGAACACTTTGGTTTTCTCTTTGTTAATTTTCAGCCCAGCTAATTTCTCAAATTCTTTTATTTTTCCTTGCAATTTCATTATCAAATCAAGAGGGTTCTGAGACATTATTACCAAATCATCTGCAAATGCTCTTATTTTATATTCTGCTTTTTTAATTTTAACTCCTGTTATTTCAACATCTTGTATAATTGCAGAATTCAAAACTACCACCACGAACATAAATAAAACCAGAGACAATGGACAACCTTGTTGTGTCCCTCTATGAATTGAAAAGGACTTGGTCAAATCTCCATTAACTATTATGTTTGCAATTTGGTTAGAATATATAGCTTTAATCCAAGCCAGAAAACTCAAACCAAAGTTCATAAATTCAATCACCTTAAAAAGAAAAAAAAAATCCAATTCAGATTATCAAAAGCTTTATCAGCATCTAAAAAAATTAATGCACCTTGTTTCTCATTATGGCTTTCAGAGTATTCAATCACATCTAGTACAATTCTGATATTATCTTTCATCTCTTGTCCTGGTAGAAATCCACTCTGATCTTCATGGATATATTCGTTCAATAGATTCTTTAGTCTTTCAGCTATCACTAAAGCAAAAATCTTATAATCATTATTCAACAGTGAAATCAGTCTTTAATTCTTTGGTGATGTTAGATCTTGTCCTTCTTTCATAATCAATGAAATGATAGCTTCTTTCCAAGAGTGTGGCATTAATCAAGTTTCTAAAACTTCATTCATAATCATTTGCAGGAGAAGTAATTCTTCTTTCAACCTTTTATAAAAAGGAGCACCAAATCCATCCAAACCTGGTGTTTTTCCCACTTTCAATTTTTGAATTGTTTGTTCTGTCTCTGTGGTAGTAATCTTATGGTTAATCTGTTGTTTTTCTTCCTCAGTCTAACTGGATAAATTTTTGTCTTTTCAAATACTCTTCAATCCTAGTAACTTCAGTCTCCATGCCTGAATATAATTTAAGAAAACAGTCATAAACAATCCTTTGTAGTTCCTTGTCTTTGGTGTATTCTTTGTCACCTACTTTCAATTCCATAATCATTCTGTTCTGTCTTTCTTTTCTTAATCTATAAGTTAACCATTTTCCAGGCTTAGTTTCATGTTCAAAATTCTTTTGCTTGAAAAATTCCAGCTTTCTTTTTATTTCTTCTTTCATCAAAGTCGACTATTAGTTTCTCAGCAATCCGGTTTTTTCCTGAATATCTCCATTTTCCAGTAATTTCTTTAATTGTTCTTCTTGAATTTTAATAGCATCTAAAATTTTTGTGTTTTTTTCCATTTGTTTCCTTTTGAGTTCTCTGTTGACTCAGATAAAATATCCTCTCACATAAACTTTACTTGCATCTCAGTTCTGGCATTTACTTCTTTGTTTAGATTTTTCTCCAAAAAAATTGTAATCTTTTTCTTTGCTTCCAGAACTATTTCTTCTTTACTCATTAATCTCCATTAAAATTCTTTAGACAAGTTTCTGATGTGATCTGAAATAGCCTTTGGTAAAATCTCCACTTTCTGTGTCTTATCAGTGCAAGTCCTTGATAGCCATGTCATATCTTGAAAATGAAGCGTCTTTTAATAGGGTGAATAACCCTTTACTCCACTGAAGCTTGTGATTATATTTTGTGGTCTGGGGTCTCTGCTGTCACCACTCCACTCCCAAGGGGCTACCTGAAATATTTCAGATGAAATTTTTGAGGAAGATCTTCACAGTCCCATACTGTGTTCTGATGAAGCCATACAACTTGAGGTGGGCCTAATTTCTATTAAGACTTGGGCCTAGATCCTTATGTTCAATTACTGGCTGAAACTCATGTTTATTCCTTGTAGGTTGTCCCCCATTGACAATTGTAGATACTTTTCATTCTTCTTGGAAACAGACAATAAACAAAAAACTGCTGTTATGTGTTTTTCCCCAGAATGCTTCATTACAAATGGAATACACAAGGGCCAAATCAGCCTTGAGGCAATGCACTTGGGATATTGAATTGTAAAAACATCAGAGTTTAACTAGAAGTATCCTGGTTCTGGGTAGTATGGAGGTATCATTTGATTGCCCCACCTATCTCACTAATTTAACAGTTCCCAAATTCAGAGTTGCATCTACTGTAGCATGTTTTAATGTGCTTCCAACAGCTGTTTTGGAAGGCAAATATAAAAAGATTCCATATGAGAAGTGTACTTGCCCATGCTCAAGTGAATCAATAGAATCTCTTAATCATGTTCTACTGTATTGTCTGTTTTACTGAGCTGCTCGTTCTATTTTAATAGCCCCAATTTTACAAAAATTCCCAGGGAGATCAAAAATATTTTATTTATTTCTCCTGCTGACAGATTCAGATTCACAAATCACAGAGAAAATGGCTGTTTTGTGCCTCTGCCATTATGACCCATAGACAAATAATACAGGGGCATATATAATTTAGTTACTTTTTGATTTATTTAATTTATAAAATTTTGCCTATCTTAAATTTTATCTTTGGATTGGTTTGAACTCATTGGCTGTCAGAGTTTGGGGCCTTGCTGGCCACAGTTTTCCCTTCAGTCCATCTAGAAGGTGTTTAGCCAAGTTCCCTCCAGCCAGGGCTCAGTCTTCTTGGAGCTTCATCTGAGGAGAACCCTGACAATGCAGCAGTGAGGAGCGGCAAAGCAAGCAGCTCAGCAGTGACCAGCAGGAGGTGATGCAGAGCAGCGGTATTTTGAGAGAGGCAGACAATGGATGGCAGGCGACGAATGGCTGGTGAGCAATGAGGGAGTGGTGCATAGAGAGGCCTGGGAGTGGTGGTAGGTATCCAGGTTCCAGCAGGCACTGTCAGCTACCAGTCAGCGAACTGGGCTTCCTATTCACCCTCCTTTGAAGTTGGCTTGTGCAACAGCCCTTTACAGTGCTAGTAAGCTGTAATCACTGGGAGTTTCTCCCCTTGTGGGTTACACCACTCACCTTCTCCTGAGAGTCTTTGTTATCCCAAAATGTGGATGCCACAAGGGCCACCTCATGATGCCAGTACCTCTATGTAAAAGTGGGGAATGAATTAGCTCAAAGAAGAGGCTTGTGAGAGGGGGGTAACTTAATGAGACTTTTCCTACAAGTGTTTATGGGCACACAGAGGAAAAAAACTAGCCAAAGATTAAAAGGTAAACTAAAAATATGTTTTTATTGGGGGGAATTTGCTCATGCATGCACACCAGATACATGCAATCACACCTTCACACAAGAGCTAACTGAAAGAAAAGGAGGAAAGCAGATAGAGACTGTGATGGGTGTGGGTGATATTTACCAGATCCAATGAGAAGCAGAGAAGTGGGACAAACTGACTCAGGTACTGGACCCTGTTGGGGGAATCCAGGGGGCATGCTGTATGCCAGCATGACCCACAGAATGCTGGTGCATCAAAAACAGATGAAAAACAGCACAAGTTCAAAGACCAGAGAACGAGGCCAAAAATATACTAAACTACACTTTATTTGCAGCATGAATACATGGAAAAAGCAAAGCTGGGTAAAATACATTTTGTCTGTGTCTCCACAGCGTGACAGACAAGCAGACTGTGAAAGCAGTGAAAAACAAGAAGTGAGCTGAACGGAGAGTAAGACTAAATAAAAGTCAGCACACTGTGGGAAAGTCCAGGTGGCCGATTTGGTTCCCAAAACAACCCGTTCGCTTCCCACAGGAGCTGAGAAAACATATCAGTGACTCCTTATCAGACCTTATCACCAGTTACCATGACTACAAGAGCAGCAGAGGAACAAGACACTTAACCCTTTAGGCAGGGATCTGGCAACCTAACTTTAACAGACCTAAAGACAGTTTTCGGTTTGGAAATCAAACAGACAGAGTGATGCTCAGAAAGGCAAGAGACTACACTGGGCATCCTGAACTCAGGGGTATTTGTACCCTGAAAATAGCCTGTGGCAGTGAAGGTTCCAGATGCAAGACAAAGGGAACCTGTTGTGGACAATGGGTCTTTTGTCTATTGGTGGTCTTAGTGTTTGATTGACAAAGACATGATGGATGTTGTAATAGCTGTCTATTCTGGGTGCTGTGAGGAAAGAGGAAGGAATCCAGGTGTACAAGGGACAGATATCTGTCAATAAGTGTCCTAGTGGGCTTCTCACAGTTGGGTTTCCTGGAAAATTCCAGCTTCTATTTAAGCCTATTATTCACAAGAATGGTATGTATTTGCCTGACAAATGACTCAGTCTTACCTGGAGAAAGTTTTGAGTTTGTCACATGGTATGGAAAGTGTTAATAGACTCCTTGCTACTCAGTTTCAGTGTGTGAGATAGTAAAATGCTTGTAGACTTGTTTTTGCTAGTCTGCCATGCAAGTTCTCATAGGAATGCTTATCTGTACTGCTGTGTTATCTAGGTCCCCGGAACTCATACAGCTGTGTTTTCCGTATAAGTTCCTAGACATGTTATGTTATGTCTGTAAGTTGTTTTCCATACTTGTTTTTGTGTCACTGTAATATGCTACATAGTATCAAACCCTGGAAGACCTCACTTCTACTTCTTCTCCCTTGCCTTTGTTGGCTCGGTTTGTTAATCCGAGAAATACCTCGTGCTGCTGTAACCTAAATTGCTTGACTTATTACCCGGCAATAAAGCTGTTAAATTTCTTCTTGTGGTGTTTTGGTTTTTTCACTCTCCTCATGCAGCAGGAATGCCTGAAGCGGGTTTTTTGTTTCGCTAAGGGGGCAGGTTCCCCAGCTTATCTTTTCCTATTTTGCAACAGGTTATGGCGCCTGGTCCCGCTTCCGCTGCGCGAGTTATGGCTGTTGGGAGAAGCCACTGTTTTTTGAGGAGTGTTTTTTAAAGGTTTTAAAGGTTCTGCTGGCTGGTCTGTTTTTTGTGCTGCTTTTACAATGGCTCAAGCTATGCCTGGGAGCTTGCCTCTTGTGAAGTTAAACGGAACCAATTACTTAGCTTGGTCAGCCCGCATGGAGAAGTTTTTGCAAGCAGAGGGACTTTGGGGTGCCTTTACAGCTCCCTTAGTTCTCCCAGGCACTGCAGCTGAGCAAGCAGCTGCAACACGGCAGGCCTTGTCGATTCTCTTCCTGGCTGTGGAAGATGATCAGCTCATGCATATTAGGGACCTTAACACTCCTCGAGAAGGCTGGGTAAAATTGAGAGACATTCATTTAAGTAGGACAGCAGCTGCCAAGCATGCCATGTCTTTTAGGCTTTACAATACGAAATTAACCCCAGGCGTCCCGATGAGGCAACATTTGGCTGAATTTTCAGACCTGTTTTCATCTCTCCGAGAGAGAGGCAAAGTTCTGGATGAGAGTGACAAGGTGTTTTGTATCCTGAACTCCCTGGATGATTCCTGGGAACTTGTGGTGTCTTTGCTCCAGTCCATGCCAGAGAGAGATTTGACCATCTCACTCGTCTCTGCCAGGCTGTTAGAGAAGGAAGAAAAGTGTGCTAGGAATGCAGTGCCTCTCCCACAAACGGTTTCAGCTGCAGAGGCCTGCTCTGGGAAGAAAAGTTCTCCGGCTGCTGAATCCAGGCAGGAGGGGCTGGTGAGAGCCCATGCTTGTGAGAAGGTGTTTTCGCTGTGGGTTTGCTTCTCATCTCAAGTGTGATTGTCCGCTCCTGAAGCAAGGGGAGCAAAGTTCCAGAGGTACCAGTTCCAGGGGTCGTGGCAGAGGCAGAGGAGGACGAGCCAGAGGTCGGCTGAGGGTAGCTGTTGCTACGGGCGGTGCTGTTTCTGAAGACTATGGGGATGCAGGTGATTCCGTTTGGCTACTTGACAGCGGCTGTTCCCAGCATCTGGTCAACTCTGAAGATTTGTTTGACTGTTTGACTCCTGCCAGTGTTTCTACAGTAACTCTGGCAGATGGCACCAAAGCTCAAGTCTGTGGTCAAGGTATAGCTTTTGTTCCAGCACTTGCCATGTGTTTGAAAAATGTATTATGTGTGCCTTCTCTTGATTTCTGTCTGCTTTCTGTAGGGCAGCTGACAGAGTCTGGGTTTAAGATTGAGTTCTTTGGAAAGCAGGGCAAAATATTCAAAGATGGGATTGTGTGTGCTGTGGCTACTCGAGAAGAGAGGCTGTTCTTTCTTGAGCCACGCCACACAGTGTGTAATGTGTTTGGGAATGTTCCAAAGCACAATGAGTGCATCCATCTTCTCCATCGTCGCATGGGGCATGCAAGCTTTCCTGTGCTAAAAAAGCTGGCTGGTTGCTGTAAAGGGTGTTCTCTGAAGTCTTGTGGTGTTTTTCTTGACTGTGCAATTTGCAAGGAAGCCAAATCTAAGCAACTTCCAGCGCCCAGGGTCAGTTCCCGTGTTCCAGCTGCTCCCTTTCAGTTGGTGCACTGTGATATTGTTGGCCCTTTGAGTAAACCCTCTCTCGGGGGGGGGAGCAGATTTTTTGTGATCCTAGTGGATGATTATAGCAGGTACATTTTCTGCTTTTTGTTGAAACAGAAGTCTGAAGTGTGTCAAGTTCTGAAGAACTGGTGTTCCCTGGTTGAGAGGCAGTTTGGTTTTCCTCTCAAGGCGTTGCAAACCGATAGGGGAGCAGAATTTCTATCGGAAAGCATGCAACAGTGGTTCAAAAAGAAAGGGATAGTTCACAGAACAACTGCCAGCTATTCCCCTCATCAAGATGGAGTAGCTGAATGTAATGCAGGGGTCCTTCGAACTCTAATGCACAGTTTGCTTAGTGATGCAGATCTGCCTCTGAGTTTCTGGGGTGAGGCAGTTCTGACTGCCTGCTACATACACAACAGGTGTCGGGGCATGGGCCCGGCTGGGCCTGTTGCTGCCCCTGAGGCCGCCGCTGAAGCGGCGGTGGCCGACGGGGCCTACACGGAGGCCGCCACGGCCGACGGGGCCTGCGCGGAGGCCGCCGCGGCCGACGGGGCCTGCGCGGAGGCCGGCGCGGCTGACGGGGCCTGTGCAGAGGCCGCCGCGGCTGAGGGGCCTTGCCTGGAGGCTGCCGCGGCCGACGGCTCGGGCCTGGTGGCCATGCGAGAGGCTGCCGGGCCTGGAGCCACTTACCTAGAGGCTGCAGGCTTGAGTCCCTCGTCGTCGGCTGGCTTGCTGGGGTGGGCGGGTCCCGGGCCTGCTCCCGGGGCTCTGCCCGCCCGTGGCCCCGATCCGCGGGATGCCTGGGAGTCTGCCTGCGGCCCCAATCCAGAGGATGCCTCCTCCTTTCCAGCAGCGGTGGCAGGCCAAGGAGGCCGTCCGCCGGTCCTGGCGCCTGCTGGAGAGGAGGCAACAGGCAGAGAGCTCGCAGCTGTGAGGCACAGCACAGCTGCGAGCCCTCAGCCACATGGCCACGCCTGATTGGCCGGCGCCTGGCTTGGAGGGCTATTTGAGGCAGGCGCCGGGCTGGGGAAGGCACGGAGCAACAACTGTCGGTCAACTGTGGTCCTGCTGTCCGTGCCTTGTTCCTGCCTGCGCCTGAGACCAGTCCTCCTGTTCACCTTGGTGAAGTAACCTGCCTTATGTACTTTAACAGCCTGTGTTTATTTCTGTTAGGACTGAGTGGAAGCCCTGCCTGCATTAAGGACTATTTCTGTTAAGACTGAGTAGAAGCCTGCTTGCTTTGTACTTTTGAGTTTTGACTGCATTAAAGCCCTTCACCTCTAACCTGCTCCCTTGCCGCTGCCTGACCACCGCCTGGCACTGACAACAGGCTTTGGAGTTCAGTGGTCAATGCAACTCCTTATGAGTGTTTGTTTGGTAAACAGCCTTCCATTGCACACATGAAGGTGTTTGGGAGTTTTGCTTGGGTCCACATCCCCAAGAGTCAAAGAAGAAAGGGGGAACCAAAAGCCCAGCATTTGTGTTTCGTTGGCTATGAGCCCAATTGCAAACGGTATCGCTTTCATGCTGGTGGCAGCTCTTGTGTTGTGTCTAGAAATGCCTTTTTCAAGGAATACGCAAACTGGTCGTGTGTTCAGGCAGCTTCTGAGGTTCTTCTCCCGGTGACTAGCCTGCCTTCCTCTCAGTCAGATCAGCCTTCAGCCTCCGTGCCCAGTTCCTCAAGAGTTAAAACAGAGGAGGGAGTCACGCGGAGGGGGAGAGCTGTGAGGGATGTTTCAGAGCCACGCACAAGGGAGAGAGAATGCAAATACTCAGTGAAGAGGTCTTGCAGTGCTGAGGAAAGGGACGAGTCCTTGCCGAGTCGTCCTATCCCCAGGAGATCTGAAAGAAAAACAAAAGGCATACCTCCTAAACAGTTTGCTCCTGAGTCTCTAACAGTTCATGTGTGTTCTGTAAACTGTGAGCCTCAGTGTTTTGCTGATGTTGAAAAAATGCCTAAGCAGCAAGCAGCACCCTGGTGAGATGCCATGCAAAGTGAAATGGATTCCATTGTTCAGCACAATGTGTATTCTCTGTGTGAATTGTCCAAGGGTGTGAAGCCTATTTACTGCAAATGGGTCTACAAGCTGAAATCCTCTGCTGACGGGCAGGTGAAACATAAAGCGCATCTCGTCACGTGTGGGTTCTTACAAGAAAATAATGATATTGATCAAATTTTCAGCCCGACTGTGAAAGCGCAGTCTATCAGGTTGGTTTTTGCCATAGCAGCTCAAAGAAAAGCCGTGATCACACACTTTGATATCACTACTGCCTATCTTAATGCTGAGTTGAAAGAAGATGTGTATTTGCTCCAGCCCGATGGTTTTGTAGTCAAAGGTAGGGAAAACCAAGTCTGGCACTTGAAGCGAGCTTTGTATGGGCTTCGCCAGCCAGCCTGGTGTTGGAATTTGTGTTTACACAATGCTCTGCAAGAGTGTGGGTTCAAGCAAAGTGTTGCAAATCCCTGTGTATATGTCTGAGGTAATGGGGAGAGTTTAGAAATTCTCCTTGCATATGTGGATGATCTGTGTCTGGACAGTGCCACACAAAAACAAGCACAAGTGTTTGATAGTGAACTAGGCAAGAAGTTTCAGGTCAAGAACCTGGGGCCAGTTCAGAACTTTCTTGGAATTGAGATACAAAAAGTCAAGAATGGTTTACTGCTGTGTCAAAAACAAAAGATTGTGAGTTTGTTGGAAAAATGTAACATGTCTGACTGCAAGGCTGTAAAAACGCCTATGGTACCTGGGTTTGTGAAAACCATTGGTGATGCATTGTTTCCAGATGTACACCTGTATCAATCTGTCATTGGGAGTCGCTTGTACTTAGCTGGTACCTGCCGACCTGACATTGCTCTGTGTCAACATTTTGGGCAGAGCATGTGCTAAGCCTATCCAATATCATTGGCAGGGTGTAAAAAGGGTACTGAGGTACCTAAAGGGTTCCATGAATTACTGTCTGTGCATTTTTCCTGAACAAGTACCTGAACTTGTCTGTTTCTCTGATAGTGATTTTGCAGAGGATGTCACAGATCGCAAAAGCACATCTGGCTATGTTGTCAAGTACAGTGGTGTGGTAGTTGACTGGAAAACCAAAAAACAGTCATGTCTTGCTCTGTCTACAGCAGAGGCAGAGTATGTGAGTCTATCTGCTCTCTGTACTGAGTTGGTGTGGTTTGTACAGTTACTGCAAGATCTGCATGTGCCAGTGCAAACCTTTTGTGATCCTCAAGCCTGTATTCAAATGGCAGTGTCTGACAGAGTTTCTTCTAGAACGAAACATATTGACATTAGGTTTCGGAATGTGAAGCATTACATACAAGATGGGAAAGTGTCTCTTACTTATGTGACATCAGGGGAGAACCTGGCTGATATGTTTACCAAACCGCTGTCTGCTGGTGCATTTGGTCAACTGGTTAACAGATTGGGGTTGATGTCGGGAGTGCTTTGAAGGTGTTCCTGCATGGCAGGGGGTTGGACTGGATGGCCCCTGTGGTCTCTTCCAACTCTGCATTTCTATGATTCTATTATTCTATGTTTCTCCGGTCATTGGTGAGAGAAACTGCTTCTCAAGGAGTAAGGGAGTGTCACATGGTATGGAAAGTGTTAATAGACTCCTTACTACTCAGTTTCAGTGTGTGAGAAAGTAAAATGCTTGTAGACTTGTTTTTGGTAGTCTGCCATGCGAGTTCTCATGGGAATGCTTATCTGTACTGCTGTGTTATCTAGGTCCCCAGAACTCATACAGCGGAGTTTTCTGTGTATGTTCCTAGACATGTTATGTCTGTAAGTTGTTTTCCACACTTGTTTTCGTGTCACTGTAATATGCTACATAGTATCAAACCCTGGAAGACCTCACTTCCACTTCTTCTCCCTTGCCTTTGTTGGCTCGGTTTGTTAATCCGAGAAATGCCTCGCGCTGCTGTAACCTAAATTGCTTGACTTATTGCCCGGCAATAAAGCTGTTAAATTTCTTCTTGTGGTGTTTTGGTTTTTTCACTCTCCTCATGCAGCAGGAATGCCTGAAGCGGGTTTTTTGTTTCACTAAGGGGGCAGGTTCCCCAGTTTATCTTTTCCTATTTTGCAACAGAGTTGACCTATCCTTCTCATGTTTACAGCCAAATTCTTTCCCTCACTCGGTTTGACCTCTCCATCACCTCTCAGGCTTGAATTTGATATTAGTGCCAATTAAAGTGTGTTGCCAATTACATACGATGCCAATTAGGTATGGTGCCCATCCAAACCATAATGATATCGGGGACCCCCAAAGTGGGGCCTTACGTCTTCTCCCACATTAGGCTTTAGGCACCTCCAGGCCTGGGTTAGGCCTCCCTCTGTGTACCCTGGGCATCCACCCAGTAGCAGCAATCTCTTCCTGGCTGGCACACCTTCTGCTCCCTCTGTTTATCTGATTGCTTCTCTCATTGGGCTTTCCTTCTGCATAACCCTTTTGGCCTTCCTTCTCATGGACCTGACCATGAAGCACCTGTTCTGGGCTCCTTCTCTCCTTCCCTCACAGGTCTTGTTTGCCCCCCTCCTTGTTTGCCCCCTTCTCAATACCTTTTTTTTTTTGCTTTGGTTCCCAACACCTCCCCCCCCAAAAAAAAACAGAGCTGCATGCATCTATGCATCATCAGAGTCCTCTGTAAGGGATCTAGAATGCAAACCAAAACCAACAGGGAAATTGTCAAGAATCATCTAGTTAATCTAAATGAGTTCATATCTGTGAGACCAAATGAAATACTGAAGGAACTGGCTGATGTACTCTCTAAACAACTTGCCAGCATTTTTGAGAAACCATGGAGAACAGGTGAAGTACCAGATAAGCAAACATTATTCTTCTCTTCAGAAAGGGCAAAAATGAGGATCAAAGGAATTACAATCAGTACACCTGACTTCAATACCAGGAAAATATTAGAACAGATTATAAAGCAGTCTGTTTGCAAGTATTTAGATTGTTTAGTAAGAGCCAGCATGGGTTTGTGTAGGAAGGGGAAACTTACACAGGGAACTACCCTGGGACACAGATTGATGCTGAGTTGGTTGAATGAGGTGAGAAACAGCTGTGGAGTAGAAGTGGAAGAACACCAGTGAAATAGCCTCAGAAGGTATGGTGAAGGGGGTGGGGCCATGGTGTAGGGCTTCAAAAGGGAAGATGCTGAGATGGAGGGAGAGAGGCAGGAGAAAGAAGAGTGGAGAGTTCTGTGAAAAGTGCAAGCCTTGAGTCAGCAAGAAAGGAGAAGAAGACAGCAGATGGCCAGCAGGGAACTCACGCCCTTTTCACATCCTTTTTTCCTTGCGCAAGCGCCCCTTGAGCATCGCATGAGTGGGAGCGTCGCTCCGTATGACGCACTCCCCCTCACACGAAGCTCACGAGGCTAAAGCGGGGCGCATGCGCATTTTTTGATTTTCGGCCTTAAGCTGAAAATGCCCCGTGCTCGCGCAATGCTCGCAGCACCCTTGCACACTTACCTCTGTGCGGTGTGTCGGCAAGGTGGCCCAGTCGCGCTTCCTTCCCCCAGCGCAGCCTACAACTCCCAGACTGCGCTGCGGAATGAAGGGACAGGGCGCTAGGACGACGGTCGTGCTAACAGGAAGTGACCTGCGATACGAAGGAGCGGGGAAGCAGCAGTGTTTCGGATGAGGCTTCTCATGCGAGACACCCTCCCCTGTCGCGCAAAAGGGTAACGTGCAAGAAGGGCCTCAGTCTCTAGATCTGTTGTATTGGGGATGTGGTCTCAGCAGAAGGTGAGATCAATGGGCCATTTCAAAGAGTTGAAGCCGAGGAAGGAGGGGGAAAATTCATGGAGAAAAGAAGCAGAGAAGGCCATTTGTTATCCTCTGACACCATCTAGTCTCTTTGGACTCTAATTACAGATGCCTAAAAATCCATGAAGGACTGTGGCAAAGAGATCAGTCTGATTCTGTCAGAGCAGATGCCAGAAGAGGGTTACATGGCTTACAATTATGTATGAAGATTTGTTGCAATAAATGTTAACTCATCACTTGACCTCCTTAAGTGGACTTGTTTAAGGCATGGATGCTAGAGCATTTGACGTGCCTCTCCCTATGGAGGAGACAGCCCTTGTGACAGTTTGTCAAGGACAAATACTACCAAACTAATCTTATATTATTTTTTGATCAGATCAGTAGATGGTGGGAATGCTGTAGACACTGTTTATCTGGATTTTAATAAAGCATTTGATAAAGTCTCCCATGATAGTTTGATTACCAAACTGATTAAATGTGGGATTAATGGAACCATAATTGGTTCAAAAACTGTTGAAGACATTCCAACAGCTGGTTGTGTTAGATGTGATCTAGTGAGCTGTGCTAGATCGCATTCTGCAGAAGCATTGTGCCTGACAGGGGCTCCCTGACTCATGGGGAGTCAAAAGACTCTGTTGAGCTAGGATTGGGACTGGAACTGAGTGGCCACAGCAGGTCCTGAAGAACTGGGAGAATTATATGTGTCAGTGGAGCCTGGGGGGTGATGCTGCACCCCCTCCCCATATGGGCACTATGGGTACTACTTTCTCTGAATCCAGACCTCTTGTTAAGTAAGCAATTTTATTTCTTCTGCTTTTGCCTATAGAAGACAATAATTCCTTTCATTTGACAGCTAGAATCATTGCCTATTTACTTTAAAGCCTTCCAGCAAACTATTTAAAGGGACAGACTGCTTTTTTGGATTGACATCAGAACCACATATGACCTAACTTTAGATACTCAATTCCTTTTCTTTTCTTTCTGCTTTGGTTTTTTTATTGGTGTTTTGGGGCTTAACTATTTCATTTTTTATAAGTTAGAAGTGGATGTGGGTTTGAATTTCTTCTTTTTTGAATTTTTAAAGGACTGATAGTTTACTTTTGATCTTGGAGTATCTGTGTTATTTGGTTACTAAATAACTTTGCTTCTTTTTCTGATTTGAATATTGAATAAGATTTGTTCTTATTAATAAGACAGTCATGTGGACAATATGAAGTTGGAACTTTTAAAGTTACTTGCCCAGTTGGATTTCTGCATAGTATTGTTCTAATTTTAACATCTATGGGGAAGTTTACAACAAGATTTCTGATCTAATCTTTTGAGAACATAATCTTCTTAAGAAATACAGAAAATATTGAACAAAAGCTATCATGGCTTCAGTTGTGGATTGTGACAGTTAAACTAAAGAGGATTTAGAAAGGTCTGAAGATATACCTGAATACTTTTTGTATTTCTCAGATGAATTTTGACAAGCTAACACACTTACTAAAAAAAAGTTTGAAGTGCTCTCAGACAGCTGTCACAACTGTCACATGAACTAAAAGATAGATGATGAAGATGAGGATTTTAAACCACAACAAATAGTTGAAATGATATGCTGGCAACCTAAGCAAAAAGAAGATGCAATACAATTGCTACAAAAGAAGACCTGTGACACCAAAATGCTTCAGGGTGAGAGAAATACACAGAAAGTGATGGTGAGAGTTAATACAGCTGATTTGGAAAACATGGACAATGCAGGGAATGTCACAACGCTACAAGTAACCTTGAAGCTGGATGCCCAAATTTATGGTGACTTGACACCATTTTGGAGAATTTATGACTAGTGGCCTGTAAACTTTCAAGAAGTTTTCTTTGGAAGAAAGGAGAATAACAACTCATTGATGGACTTACTGGTGGACAGACTTCCCAGGAAAATTGTTTTTTCTGCTGGATTAGATCTGAAGAATTAATGTTCATGTATAAGAACAAAAGATATGGCTCATGCATGGTTGCCCTGATAAAAGGCCCATTAGGATTGTTTTATACATGACTCTGTTTTAGGGAAAAAGAAAAAACAGAAAGGAGAAAGAAAGCATTTTTGATGAAAATGACTTATGATTTATGGCTTATTAAATGCTTAATGATTACTGATATATGATACTGTTTTTTGAGAAAATGAAATATAGAAAGAAGTATCTGATGATGAATATGGTTTATAGTTTATGAAAATGTTTCATGATTATGAGTTATTAGAAATAAAAGCTATTAAGGGATTGAGGCTATTTGATGATGAAAGATAGTTTTCTTTTTTATTCTTTATTGTTAATTTTAAATTGTTATTCTTTACTATTGCAAGAAGAGTAGTTGGAAATAGTGTTACTTTCTTTATTATTTTTTAAAAAGAATACTTATATAAAAATTATTTTTAAGAACTAATAATTTTTAATATAGATTACAAATAAGCTAATAATGATCAAATGTTAAGTAATTATTAAGTTTTTTAAATATAATTTTAATAATTATGTTAGAATTATCATTAATGTATTTAGATTTATTATTGTCACATATTGTAAGTTTAGAATTATTATGAAGATAAATAATACGCAACAAGCACATAACTTAAATTTAGTTTATGATTTAATGATCAGTTGTTACTGTTGGATCACTATTAACTCTTTGCAGTAGAGGCAGGAACCACTTTCCCAATTATATGTAGTTTTGTGTTATTTTGTAGTTTAGTTTGATATTTGTAGTTTTGCTTTTTTGTTGTAAGTTTATTGTGGTGTAAGTTATTTCATAGTCTGTTTTCCTTTGTATCATTTTGTTTTATGTATTGTTATTGTGGTATTTTTATCTTTTTTGTTATTCTTTTTATTATTCAATACAAAATACATGTTCAAGAGAGTCATCATCAATGGCTGTGCCTCAAACTGGTGTGGAGTTCTTTTGTGGAGCGCCACAAAAAAGTGTCTCTCTGTCCTGAGACTATCACTCTTCAATATTTTTATCAATGACTTAGATGATAGGTTAGAGGGAATTTTTATTAATTTTGTGAATGACACAAAACTGAGAGTGATAAACTAGAAAATTAGGCTGAAACTAATAGAATGAAATTCAACATAAACAAATGCAAAATTCTATAATTAGACCACAAAAACCAAACACACATTTATAGGATGGGGGAAACATGGCTCAGCAATACTATGTGGAAAAGAACCTTGGATTATTGTTGATCATAAGTTGAACATAACTCAGCGGTGTGATAATGTGTCAAAGAAGGCAAAAATATTTTAGCCCACATTAATAGAACCACAGTTTCCAAGTAAGGAAGGAATAGTCTCTCTATATTGTGCATGACTCCACCCCTGGAATACTATGTTCAGTTCTGGGTGCCTCATTTGAAGAAGGATATGAACAGGATGAAGTGGGTTCAAAGAAGGGTAACAGGGAGAATAAAAGATATGGAGAACAAAATATATGATGAAAAATTGAGGCAGTTGGGAATGTTCAGCCAAGTGAAGAGAAGACTAAGGGTGACATGATTGCACTCTTTAAATATCTAAAGGACTGTCACACAAAGGGAATTGAACGAGGTCTAATGTTTTTAAGTTACAGGAAGGTGGATTTCTACTGAATATAGAAGGAAGTTCTTGATGATAAGAGAGGAACCAAATACCTGTAGAGATGATGGGACCTCTTTCTCTGAATATCTTCAAAAAGAGGCTACACAGGTACTAGCTGGAGATGCTCTAGTGGAGGTCCTGCACTGAGTAGCAGGGTGGACCCAAATGCCTATGGGTCCTTTTCCAAGTCTATGATTCTATGCTTCTGTGTTTCAAAATGTGCACTCTATTAATTGACAGTTACTCAAGTAGTCCTACTTTATTTCATCTACCAGAACCAGTCTCAAATCTCATGCTGACCATTTCTACACTACACTGTTCTAGTGCTATTATTCCACTTTCAACATCCTATGGAATCTTGGGGTTTGCAGTTTAGGGAGCAGCATTTAGAATGCTCAGCCAGAGAGCTCTTTTGCCTCAGAAAACTACAAATGCCAGAATTCCACAAGATGTTGAAAGTGGAATAATAGCGCTATAACGGTGTAGTGTGGAAATGACCACTGACTCATCATTCACTCCTCACACTAACTACAAAATGGAAGTACTCAACAGTCACACATAAGTTTCTCCAATGAATTTCAAATTCCCAGCCCCTCATCATTTCCTTCCAGCATTCCACATTCTCTCTCTGCTTCCAACAGACCACTTACAAGACTATGCTAACCTATTCATCAACATCAACAATACTTTATGGTAATATGTATAATATATACATCAAAATAAATACACAAATATAGAACATCACACTCCCTCAAACCCTGAACTGATCCTATTCTTGTTCAATGAGGCCCTTTGCCCCCAAATTACAGCTGGAACCACTTCCCATTCTTAAAACTGAAAGGAGTTGGAAAGAAGGAACCATTATGTGGCCTTCAAAATATCCCAGCTCCTGTGTCTTGTGATTAAAGTTACATTGCCACCCACAGAGACATAATGGAGACATGTCTACATGCGGTTACTGTCTGCACCTGAGCAGTGACTAAGGCCTTTTCCTCATTTTATTTTTAAAACAGGGCGGCACGTCCTCCTCTGAGGACGTTTGCACTTGGGGGTGAACTGGGTTTGGACTACTTACTGTATGTCCGGACTTCAGCCTGCTCTGGAACGCCTGGAACTGGTGGTTCGCTGTGCTATTGAAAGACCGATTTAAAGAAGACTTTCAATAGCCCGGTGCGCCCCAGTCCATCGCTGTGCTAAATGTAGATTTGCAGGCTTGTGCCAGCGCGAGGCTGCAGATCTTCCGGGGGCAGGCTTCCGGATGGCGAGCTTCTCTGGTTGGTGGAGAGCCTCCACCAACCGGAAGCCTCCATTTTCGTCTCCGGAGAGTGTGTAGCGCGCGAACGCACTGCTCCAGATTGGCATGGATTGTTGGGGGGAGCGTGCCAGTCCGGTGAGTAACAGACTGCCCCGTTTTCCCCCCAAAGTGCGGAAAAGCGCTTAACAACCCAATCAGATTCAGGGCAGACAATCAGCGGAACTATCCTGTCCAAGCAGAGGCAGATTGGAAATAAGTAAGACTAGAACTAATTGGAAGTAATTAGACAGCCTCCTCATACATGTCAGTATTGGGTTCACAGAGACCTGTAATCATTTAATATCTCACAGTTCTCTTGATGCATCTGTGTGTGTCACAGCACATGATTTGGAAACAAAGCCCCACTAAAGCCCTTTTCACATGGCATTTGCCATGTGAAAGGGCTCCTGGAGCATCATGTGACTGCAAGGAGCGGTCCACACGATACACTCACAATTGTGTGATGCTCCAGGGCCTGGCAGGCACTGATCACGCACTATTTCATTTTCGGCTGTGAGCCGAAAATGGTGCGCGATTGCACATCACTTCAGGGCCCTGTGTGCACTTGCCATGCATGGAGCCATGGCATTCATGCTTCCTGCCCCAGCACAGCCTGACAAAATCCCAGGCTGCATTGCAGAAGGAAGAGGAGGGGCTCTCGCGTGAGCAGGCAGCAGCTGCGGAGCTGAAGGAACTGGGACGCGAGAGCTTCTTGCTGGAGGCTGCTCGTGTGATCCCCACACCCCAGCTCTGCAAAAAGGTGAATTGCGGAAAGGGCCTAAGTAAAGCTCCAATTATGTTACTTATGTGGTACTTTGTAAATGTCATCTCCATTGATGGCTTTATGGAAATAATAAATAACACTCACAGTGATGGCCTTCAGAACATGACTGGCATATTACAGCAAAATGTCACATTTTTATTAAAATTTTAGTAATAATACATTCCAAGCAAAAGGAAGAGCAAAGGACCAAAACAAAACAAAACAACTCACACATGCCATTTCACACAAAATCACATATGCATTTATGGGTGGCAAGACCAGCACGGGCACTCAACTTGATCCTGCAAATGCTGTCATCATTTCTTTTCTGTTTCACTGCCTCAAAGACCAGCAATTTACTTTGGGGGTAGAATAGAAGAAAGAAAAGAGAAAGTGATGGCATGATGAACTCAGCTCCTGGCAGAGTACATTTGCTTATGGAGTTGGATTACCTGTCCCAGAACCCCATTGGGAAAAGACCCTCCATTGGAAGCTGTAGAGTGCCTGCTGTGAGATTTTAAACTTGTACAAATGTTGCTAAATTTCTATTATAGAAACTAAGATAATGTATTTCTTCTGAGTTAGGCAAAGTCATTTCAGCCAGGGCTATAGAAGAGTGCCTTCCTCATCCTTCCTTGTTTGCTAGAGGAGCTTAATTTCTGGCAGCTCATTTTCTCAGGCTCTGTAGTGTCAACACTGCAGGTCTATTTTTAGTTCTACCATGACATTTCTAATGGAAATCTATTTTCAAGCCTTCCTTGCTTTTTTCATTCTTTACCCTTGACCCCATTCTTTGGTATATAGTGGATAGCTGGGACTTTTGAAGATGTAAAAGCAAAATGTTAATAGGCTTTTGGAGAAAAGGCAGCCAGAAAGAATTTAAACAAACAAATTGTGTCTCTGTTGTCTCCCTGTCTGAAATTTATGACCCTCAGCATTTCCTTTCTTAAGAGAAAAATCCCAGACTTCTCTCTACCACCAGTTTTTTTGTAACATCTTTGCAAATGTAGGTAATAAAAGATAGTTATGTTAAAGAGCATTCTGTTCATTTCAAATTAAGATTCATAATATTTTACAAATCTTGGAAAAGTTTTTTTAAAAAATCAGTTCCCAGAATCCCCCAGCCAGCATGGTCACTGTTGTACTCCTGAAAATAATACTTCCAGTCTTCGTGTCATTTTAACTGTACAGCAGTGCTGTGCTATAGACACTATCAGAGAGCAGCAGAAATACAGCGTTGAACCTGAAAAGCAATGATATGATAGCAATGATAGCCCTTTCATGTGGATTTTTTTGGGGGGGAAGGGGGGGAGTACTTTTAGTGCAGTCCAGACATATATTCTCAGAAAGTTCCAATGAGTTCAATGAAACTTAATCTGCACACTCATCTGGCCAAAAGCACCACTGAACTCAAGAACACTTAACTGAGGAAATACATATAGAAGTCTCTATCAGGACAACTTTTTTATGAAGACAACTTAAGAAAGCCCATTCCAACATATAAGAAGATACTTATTGCCCATTTTTAAAGGAGTTTAATAATGTAGCTTCTCAGTCTTCGAACAATATGAAAATTGATGGTATGATACATCAGTATAAATTTTTACTGGTAGTATTTGCATTTCTATTTGTATACTGCTTGATATCAAGAAATCTCTAAGTGGTTCACATTAAAATACATATAATCTAATTTATTATAAGATAAGGTAAATGGTACTGGTTTTATCATATTTGTTTTATGATAACTCGGCACAAATTGATTGTGGACATAGCAAATGGTTTATTGTGGCAACTTGATGATGCCCCCCCCCAATTGTTTTGGTGATATATCGATGTTGCTGCCCAATGGATTCTTCATGAAATGGATTCTTGCCCTAGTAAATTGCGGTGTTGATTATAAGAAGGAACAGAATAAGGGTCTTGCTCTGTATGGCTTGATAGTCACAGGGCAGCAACGTAAGTGTCTCTTTCCCCTGATTGTGCACATCCACTGGCCAGCAGACTGGAGAGAGTCATTCAAGGAAGCACAGCTACAAGACTTTGTATGCTGGTTCAGTGATGGATCCACATTGCTGGCACCCCAAAGACTGCTGCCTTCCCATTTGCACTGACTCAGACTGGTCTGCCAAGGCAGCCATGATCTGGCTTCCCATCTGGCTTGTGAATGACTGCAAGACTCAGACAGCGAGAACATTTTCTCCAAGGACAAGTGGCTATGCATAACCACTCAAGATCAAAACCAAACATGCCCATCAGAAAAATGCCTCTGATGTGTGTATGTGGAACAACTGTGCCAATGCACTCACACTCCCCTCTCAATGAAATCAGAATCATTGTCAGGCAGATTATGGGGCAACTCTGAAGACAATAGGCTTATGCTAAAAGCTGGACATATCTGTGCAGAAAAGGGAAGTTCTCACCAAACTGTGGTTGTTTTAACCCTGTTCCTTCACGCTTGGGTTGCTTCCCTGTTTTGTCTTCCCAACATCTCCACAATACAGAGCTGTTATGAAAGCTATTATCCCGTTGTCACCTAAACATTAAGACTATTTACACCATCTGGACCTCATTTTGTCACAACTGCCACTGTTCACTCAGCTGGGAAAGCAGTTCACATTCGTACCCTCAGGGTAGTTTTTGGGTATAAAAACCCTTAGTTTTGAGTGGGTCAAAACTATTGCCTTTCTGAACACCATGCTGTAGCCTAGGTTTCTGAGCAAGCCACATCACCACTTTTCCTCACGTCTCTCTAGACTGGTAATTATCACCCAAAACCTAAAATTCCTCTAATCACAACTCCCACCCACCTCACTTTTCCTTTGGTTAGTCTTGTGTGAGCGTGTGAGTGCTTGGATTGAATATCTTGAATATTGAATATCTCAGTAAAACATATTTTTAGTTTACATTTTGGATTCTTTTGTTGGTTCTTTCTTGCAAGCCCCTGTAAACATTGGTGGAAAGATCTTGTTAAGTTACCCCCCTCTCGCATGCCTCCTAATTTTGAGCTAATTATTGGGTAACATACTCCTTTGGTTCCAATGTTTCTATTTAGTTCCAATGTTTCTAGTTATTTTGCAATGACAGTATCCAAGAAGTGGCTCTGTAAGTGATGAACAGTTGTTAGGGCACATGAAAATTAGCATGCATTTATTAGCAAACGACAATGTGTCAGCGACCCTGGTCCTAGACCAGCTGATTATAGTGTGCCCGAAGAGACCAAAAGTACCTGGAGTTACAATGTCAGGAAAATAAGAGATCTTTCTTTGGTGATTTGAGATCTAATTTCCTCCCCATATGTTGATACTTTCTCTATGACCTGGAATAGTGAGATTCAATGTATCATATCACAGTATTGCACCCATAATGAGTTGTGTCTATTAACAGCTATTTCGTTTATCTGCAGATATTGGAATATTAGTACATAATACAGTCCATTTTTCTAATAATCTCCCTGTGACTCTTCACTCAGATTTTTTTTTTTTTGCATTTTTCCATTTCTCATTCTTCCTAAGTGCATTTTTTTTAATCATTGCACTTATTATAATTAATCACAATTACAGGAGAAAAACATACATTAATACAGCAGGAATTTGTTTTTATGCCATCCAGATCCTTTAAAATGTATTAATAAAGAATATCTTTACTGTAATCTGAGTAGTACCCCCTTACTACTTTATATGTTAGAGGCCATGATTTAAACTGGGATGGGCCATTGTGAAAATCTAGGAAGCCTCAGTAGTTCCCCAGGAGACCTTGGAGGACCACAGCATCTGCTCCTGCTCCTGGGAAAAAAGGGACATGGGGGCATTCTCACCATGTTTTGGGGCTTTCCTAGTAGGGAGAGGTTTGTGGGGGAAAAACACTTTCAGGATAAAGAATATTGCTGAGATCCTACATCAGGAGATATACATGTATCACATAACTATATCTCCCATTACTAGCCTTCCAATTCTCACCTTGCAAGCAATAAAGCTCTCCAACATGACCATTTCTGTATTGTCAGAGAACCAGTGAATGAGCAGGAAAAACCCTCTTTGGAGGTTTTTAAGCAGAGGCTGGATGGCCATCTGTTGGGAATGCTTTGATGTGTGTTCCTGCCTAGCGGGGGTTGGACTGGATGGCCCCTGTGGTCTCTTTGAACACTATGATTCTATGTCCTGCTGGACAGGCTGTAACAGACATTCAAAGGGACCTCTAGGTTCCTTGGGAGGTCTGTGCAGATCATGTAACCTTGCAGTATGTCCAGCTACAGGAAAATAGCTAGACATATGCCCACTCGTACCTCTGCTGTCCAACATGGAAATGGTTGTGTTGGTGGGGGGCTGTGCTACTTACAAGGTGGATTTGTGGCACCTCTGCAACAACCAAAGAAGTGATTTCCAGAAGGACTTACACCATTGCAATTCACTAACAGGATGTCAGCATGATTATTTATTGTATTTCTTTTATTCATGTTTGTAAATAAATAAACAAACCATAAACATGTTTTTGTGTGTGCATGTGTGTTGGTGTGTGAGAGTGTGTGTGTGTGTTTGTGTGCCAAAGCATGTTTTTTGTACAAGATATACTTTTGGAAAAATTTGTTTGTAGAAAAAGTGTTCTTTCTCAAAATTTGTGGGAGAAAAATATCCCACCGTTTCCAGAAAGACACATGTGTTTTTGTGAAAAATAATGCTTTTGCACAACTCTTCTCCCACAGATGTTTGTACTGTTTTGGAAATGCAGAGGTTGGTAAAAATGTGGGTTGTGCAAATATGGATGAACACTGTGAATGAATCTTCCTTACAAGTGAGGTGTGAGGTGTGAAAAGTTGTTTATTCTCACAATGAAAAATGAATGATTTAATCAATTTTCTGCCCAGTGCCACATGTCTTTAACAGCTATGCAGTTTCCAAAGAGGTCTCAAAGAGGGAAAAGTTTCTGGCAGTAGGCAGGGATGTGGAACTATCTTCCTGACTAGGCTTTGTGTAATACTGGCAGGGGGAAGGTAGTGGCCAGGCAAGGATTAGGAAGCTATAGCAGTAACAGTTTCACCTGTATAGTGGCAGAAGATATTAATGTAAGCACACATATGTTAAAACAGACCAGAAATTCTACCACTGTATAATCGCTATTGAGAGTCAACTAGTGTAGTGGTTTAAGCATTGGACTAAAACCCTGCAGACCAAGGTTCAATTACACACTCAGCCATGGAAACCCACTGGGTGATCTTGGGTAAATCACACATTTTCAGCCCCAGAAAACCCATGATAGTGTTGCCTTAAGCTCACCATAAATCAGAAATGACATGAAGGTACACAGTGACAACATGATCATCATTATACTGGCTCATAATCATGATGAAACAATAGGCCTTAAGGCCTGTCACAGTTTCTAATCATAACTACTCCCTCGACACAGAAAGAAAAGCTGTTTTGAACTCTTTCACAGAAAATTGTGTTTTTTAAAAAAACTTTTATGAGAAAAGGGTCTCTTACCAGCAAATAATGTTTGTACGTATCTAATTTTATGAAGATGCTGCAGATTTTCAGAATAGCAATTCTTATATGATCTTGAATCTATTTAAACAATACAGTTTCCTGCTTTTGACTCTGTAAGTCTGAAAAATTTAAAGCTTTTTTTTAAAACCACTTCATGGGAACAAAAGAAATGAGCTTATAACATCATATTTTTCATTTCTCTTCAGTTGTCATGCAAGCACATATGTAACATTCTGCAAGCATGAACACGTTTTTTTCACTTCTTTACGTGCATACGTAATTTAAATATGTGGCCGAGTAGAAAAACTAGAATTCAATGTTCTGAATATGTTAATGCATGCTTAAAACTGCAGTGTTCTTTATTTTGGGGAGGGGGATCTCCAGCCCATAAGTCTAATCAGCCCCACAAAAGGTCAGTATGTAGGATGCAGATCCACTCCAATCCCCAACCCCTATAGTCCCATTCATCTTTGGAGATAACTGTGGGGATGTCTTCTGTGTGCTGCTTTCCCTCTCAGAACTAGAAAAGCATCCCAAGAGCCAATCACCCTCAGCAAGAATTTATAAGTGCTGACTGACAGTACCTTGTGCCTCTTGCCTCTCCCTTGCTCGGTTTCAGCCAAAGCAATACACAGAAAAGTTCCACAAAACATCATCTTAACTTCAGCATACTAATGCCATCCAACCCACAGAGGGTAAATAAGGCACACACCACAGTTTCCTGCTGTTGAAACTAAATGAAACCACAAAGTGGCACAGCAGAAGAGTGGACAGATTTGTGACAGGTCTTAAGCAGCAGAAAAGTGTGGCAAAACAGAGGAACTGAGCAGTTACTTAAGCAGCAGCACAAGGAAAAAATATCTCCTTTTGTTGATAATAAAGAGCAAAAGAAACTAGCAGATATAGAGAAAGAACTAGAACACAAAAAATGAAAAATGTTTCAGCTCTACTTTTTTTTACTGTTGCTACTGTGATTGGAAAGTTTCTGGTGGGGAAATTGTTGATAGAAGGTGATCAAGTTGTTACCATGCCGTACACCCCTACTCCATGATATGATATCATTGACAATAAACACTATTTAATTGGCACAAAATATAAATCATATGGCTGAAAAGCTATGCTGGCAAAGAGGACTGGCTATACACATGCAGAATTAGGTCAGAGGGGACCTCAAGGCATGACCAGGTCAGAAGTTCACTGAGGATTAGTTGGAGAACTCGATTAAATGAATTTGAGATGAACCTCTCAATAGCTTAGACCTAGAAAATAATAACCACTGAAACTCCCAGACAAAGCAACAATGACCAAAGTCCTGTAATCTCCTTCCTGCTGAACTTCCCCCTTTGTTTCCTTACCTGATCAGACATTAAGAAGTTATCACAGCTTCCATCAATGCTTTGTCACCTAATGCTAAGACCATTAGCTCTCTCTGCCAGACACCCATTAACACCTTTACTTTCAGGGCAGAAAAGGGGTATTTAAATCCTGGCTGAGACCCTTGCTTTTTGCTAGCACTTGGGCATCACTCTGCACCCCACACTCTTATTTCTCCATGCTGTCCTCAAACTCTTGTTTTTGAGCCATTTTGCCATGACTTTCTTCTCTTCAGGACTGGTAACAATTACCCACTTCATCCTAACTCCTTGCTTTCCGATTTTTGCCTCCTTAGCCTTGTATGGTTGTGAGACTGCTTGAGTCTTCCATGTGTTTGTGATTTCCCCCAATAAAACATTATTTTAACCTCCAACTGGAGTTTCTGCATTAGTACTGCTTTACACAAGTAAAAAAATTCCAAAGTTACCCCCCCCATCCTCCCTTTTTGAGCTATAATTCCCAACCTTTCCACAGAGGAATTGACACTGCAGGTTGGACCCCTGAGTCATCCACCTTTTGGGATAACAAGGAAACTGCTTGAATAGCTTTGTTAGATACCTTCATTTTATTATAAGGATCGTACAGCTTTCCATTTCTCTGCTCTCTCTCTCTTCTGTCTTCCCCATATAGAATTGTGACCCGCACATACTGTTCTAAAGCTCCAATTCAAATGAATAAGTTAAGAAAGGAAAATTCATTCAGAACTCATTCAATTGAATTTCCATTTTTTTCTTTTTCTTCTTTTTTTAACAATGAAAATGAATTAATGGGCTGAAAACTAATGAGTATAAAAGATATTTTGAAGCCAATTTTCAATTCCTCACTTTTAAAACATATGAATATCCTTGATCAACATATCAACTCAGAAATAAACATTCTGACTGAATCCAATCTCCAAGTTCCTCTTCCCTGTACCTAGAATTCAACAGTTGTGAGAATACATCTGGTTTTCATTTTAATTATCATAGAGAAGCTACCTTTGCCATGTTTGCTATGTAACTTGGGATAAATTGACAATGATCAGTTAAACCTACATGTCCCTCAATCACCTTTATGTAATAATGTGAGCTGATTCATGCATTTTCTGAGTTGTGTGGGAGCTGTTTCCCATGACTAGCTCTCACCCATAGGGAGCAATCATGTAGGCTGGATGATTTATGCTATTTGAGATGCAGTCAAAGGCTTTTACTGTGCAACTGTACTGCTTCATTCATGAAAGTTACAAGATTTTCAGAAGACATTGTTTTCAATTTACAGCCTCTCATGATTTCCCATTTTTCTTCCATCCAGAGAAAAGCCTTGAAGGAAAAAAATGCAACAACTTCACAATGCCTTTTAATTATAAGCTCTGCAACTGGAAGAATACTATGTCTCATACTAGTATCACCTTTCCCAGTTAGCTGTTGGCATGGTAAATTGAGCTGGCAACTGAATGTTGGATATATTGGGGAACAGGCAATTAGATGTAGAGGTTAAAATGGAGTAACAAGAGAGTGCTAGCAAAGCAGTTTCAGAATTTACCACAGAGGAATATTTCAGACAAGCTGATGCTAAACAAAAGAAAAACTGTTCTTGTAATAAGGATCAGTTGACTAGTGACAAAATTGTCATCAAACAACTTTAATGCAGTTTGGATAACTTTTCCATATGGTAGAATGTCATAAATAAGGTTGTCAAAATAGTGTTGGAGTAGGACTTGCCCTTTCCCAGAAAGGATTCAGAAAATCTTAGCAATTAAGAGAGCAATGTGCATGCAAAGCATAGTAGAGATGGGTAAACTCATTGTGGAAGCCTTCAAAGCAAGAAAGGAAACCAAGAATTCTTAGGACCACTGATAAATGACATAATGGGTGTCTGATAACTGCTGAATTAGAAAGACTTGAAACACATTTTTTTAAAAGGATGGGGAAGTGTGAATTATGGGGTTTATTCCGGGCAGTCTTGGATGATACACGTCTAGACCCATTTCAAACTGGCCTCAGAGCAGGAGACAGAGTTGAGACCACTACAGTTGCCTTAGTGGATGATCTTCACCTGAACACTGACAAGTGGGAGTGTGTCCCTGCTAATGATTTTTTTCTATATATTTAATATTTTTATTTGTTTTCATATACTCTATTTGCTGGTGTATGACTCGCTCCCCCCCTGAAAAATACTGCTTGAAAATGGGTGTGTCTTACATGCCAGTGTGTCTTATGCACCAGCAAATAAGATGTGTGTATGTGTGTATGAAAAAAATGAAAAATAGCTTCTTTCAGGGAGAAGCTTGTACAAAAAAGGTAGAAAAATGTAACAAAGAGAAGACAAAATTGCAACTAACAAATCAACTCACTTCTTCACAATTAGGGAACCATAAACAATCCTCCTGATGAGGTGTGGTTGTAGTTTGGTTTTACATAGGGATGGGCCAACTGAATCCGCCAACTCTTGAATCTTTGAATTCTCAGCAAGGATTCAAGATTTGCGAATCTGAATCCCTGTGGTAAAATAGGCAAATTGAATCTTTCGAATCCAACAACCAAGTAGTTTGTTGGAGACTGAGATACCTGAAAACCTGGGAGACCAGACACACAAGGGGAGATAGTGTAGATAAGTTTTTCCCTTGGACTAACAACAGCCTTTGCTAACAATTTTAGAAATTACATCTGGGGTTGTATTCTAATATGTTTAAATTGAACATTTAATATTTAAATTCAGCACTATTTTCTGTGCTGAAAATCAATGGCATGTATAAATGCTGAGGTCAGTGAGTCTGACACCTATCAGAAATAGTGGGGCAGAGGGCAAGGTCACACAATCTCATCCAGTGATTGTCACATGTAGGCCAGTGTACCTCCTTCCACAAAACCAGTGCCTGATTGTAAACCTATAGCTAGAATGGGATGAGAAGTGAAATGTCTTTCATGGTTTCTCATGAGCCACATAACAAACCACATGTAGCAGAAAGGAAAAATTGTTTTTAAAAATTGGTGCCTCCAGGGCTCTCCAAAGGCCTGATTGGCTGGAAGGTACAGTCTTCTTGAGACTTCAAGGACAGATGAAAGATTCCTTTGAATAGCTCGCTTGCAAACCTCTTTCACACACAGTTCTGGGGTTTGTAGTTTTACAAAGTGTCACAGCCTTCTCTGCCAAAGTGTGCTGGTGCATCATCAAACTAGAAACCTCAGGATGCCATAAGGAGCTATGCAAAGAAATCCAGTTTTGACCTAGATTATCTCTGTACTGTAGTATGTGTCCCTGTGTAGGAAGGGCCTTCGTGTCATTTTCAAGCTGGGGAGATCCTGAGGCAAAACTGTGACAATTGTCCTGGCCAGATTTCTTCAGAGGGAGGTTTGCCTTTGCCTAGGCTTTTGCTAAGGCCGAGAGAGTGTGTTTTGCCCAAGATTATCCTTCTTTCCCTTGCTTTTTAAACCTTTTTTAAAAAAGGATTTGGAAGATTTGAGATTTGTGAGATTCATGGATTCCCAGAACGTTCCAGAGATTCGTATCTGGATTCAGAAAATCCCATCTCTAGTTTTACAAATGATCTAAACCGTATATTTGAAATCCATCTTTGCAGAATCTACATAATTCATCATTTTGTTAAAGTAGAAAAATACTTATTTGTTTGTTTTGCGAATATCAAAAATTAGCCAACATTGCACTTCCCCAGCTGTTCTTAAGATATGCTATAGCATTATCCAATTCCTTAACAAATTTGTTGAGTTTTCTCCTCCTCAACAGAAAAGTAAATCTATCCAGAAAAATAATATCAAATTATTTCACTATCCAGTCATTTAAAGTAGGAAGAGTTTTTGTTTCCAATTTTGAGCTAATATTATTCTCACCACTGCCATTATAAAAAACAATAATTTCCCCACTTTGTTCTCAAGGTCATCTTCTATAATATCCAAAAGATGCAATTCAGGTGACATTTCAAACTGGAGTCCTAAAATTTTCTATATTTGAACGTGAACAGATTTCCAAAACTTTTTGAATTTCTTACAAGACCATCAAAGATGTAGGAAGGTCCCTGTGCCCAGATCACATTTCCAACACTTATTGCTACAATTCTTATACACTTTAGCTAATTTGACTGGTGTAAGGTTCCATTTTATATAGTTTTTTTCTGATGTCCTGACAAGCTGTATGCCTCATCCTTTAATCCACATTTCTCTTCCCCCCCCCATTAATCTAGGCTAATTGGGTGACCTATATTTTGTGCCCACTTGATCATTGAGTCTTTAATTATTTTGTCTATTTTGTCTCAAATGAAGTTGTAGATATCTTTTTGCCATTGGTTTTTCATTATGGATCACTGGAATGGCTTGAAATAAGAAAAAGGATCTTAGAGAGGACACACATTTCTACTGCTGAGATTCTGCCCATGAAAGATAATTTTAAATTATTCCAGTTGTGAAAGATCTTTTGTAATTTCTTTCCATACTTTCTCATAATTATTTTTGTAAAGATCTGACTTCTTCTTTGTAAGTTGTATAACTAGATATTTTGCCTTCTTTATTATATTGTAACCAGATATTGGAGTTATAATTAATTCTTCTTTGTGGGTTATATTTTTCGTTAATATATTAGTTTTTCCTTCATTTACTTTTAAGCTTGATATTTTCCCAAATTCGATGAGAATTCTTTTCAGTTCTTTTACACTTTCTGAGGCGTCTTCCAGTGTTATGACGAGATCATCAGCAAATGCCCTTACTTTGTATTCTTTATCTTTTGATTTTTTTATCTTGATGTTATCTCTTATATTTGTAATTAGCATCTAAATCACCAACAAAAATAGTAAGGGAGATAGAGGGCAACCTTATCTCATGCTTCTTTGTACGTTTACTTCCTTTGATTTTTCACCATTTACAATTAAATGGGCTGATTGCTTTGTATAAATTGCTTTCATCTAGTTCTGAATTTTTTCTCCAACTTTCATCTTTGCAATAATGTTCATCATTAAGTCTCACTTCACGCAAACAAAAGCCTAAGTCTAAGAAGATATGGGATATTTTTTTTCCTGAATTTCTTTCAAAATGTTCAGTTATATTCTTTATATTCCTTATATTATCCTTTAAATATCTTCCTGGCAAAAACCACATTGGTCTTCATGAATTGTTTCTTTCAAGACTTTTTTCAGTCTATTGGCCTATATAGTGGCAGAAATTTTGTAATCTACAATTAATAGCAATATTGGTCTGTAATTTTTCTCATTCAGTGGATCTCTGGGAAGTATTATTTGCTTCTTCCCAAGATTTGGGAATTTTATCCTCCAATGCTGCATTCATCGTTGCCTGGAGGGGCAAGATTAATTGATCTTCTAAAGTTTTGTAATAAGGCACCAGAAAGCTATCTGGATCTGGTGCTTTCTCTTTCTAACTGTTGCATATTGCTTCCACAGTCTTTGTAATTGTAATATAATTCTGTATGTTTCTCTGTTAATGCCTTCACTTTTTACTCAGATAAATATTTATTAATCATTTTCTTATCTGAATTGGAGTCTTCATAGAGTTCTGAGTAGTAGTTTGAGAAAACTCTATCTTTTGTCTGTGTAGATTTTTTTCTCCTCTTTTAATTTTTGTAATTAATGATTTTTCTTTCTTTTTCTGCAGTCTATAAGCTAACCATTTCCCTACTTTATTTACCCATTCAAAATGGTTCTGTTTTGCATATAACAGTTTATTATATAGTTCTATATTTAATTGCATCTCCAATTGTTTTTGTAAGATAACTATTTCCTTTCGTACTTCTCTATTTGATGGATTTTCTTTTAATTTCATCTCTTTAATCTTTATTTGCTCATTAATCTTTTGTATGTTCTCTATTTTCCTTCTATTTACTTTGGCATTCTGTTGGATAAAAAAACCATGCATCACTGCTTTACTGGTGTCCAAAACTGTTTCTATTTTTGTTCCTTTGTGTAGATTTTCTTTGAAAAGAGTTGTAGGATTTTTTTATTATTTTTATTTTTATTTTTTTGCTGCTGTTATAATCTTTTCTTCTTGCAGTAGTTTTTAATTCTAAAATGTTGTTTCTCTCTCCTCTAAAATAGAATAATTACATTGTGGTCTGAAAGCTTTCTGGGAAAGATTTCTATCCTATTTTCATTGTTAATTATTGATTTTGAACCAGGAACATATCTAGTCAAGACAATGATGCATGGCATTTTAAGTAGAAGGTAAATTTCTTGAAGCTGTATATAAATGCTGCCAGGCATTTAACAACTCCAGATTCTTCATCATCGCCTCAAATGATTTGGGCAGTTTTCCTTGTCTTTTCTTAGTAGGATTTCCAGATTTTCTCTCCAGTAACAGATTAATTACTCTGTTCCAGTCTCCCAAAGTTATAACTTTTTCATAATTCAGATCTGATGTTTTCATATTTAGTTTTTTACAAAAGTTGTCTTGATTCTTGTGGCGACTGTATTCCCACCAGCAAATTTTTTTGGTCTTACAATGATATCTCATCTGCTTAACAATCAACCTTGATCATTGTTGAATATATCTTTCATCTTCTTCTACATCGTCTTCTGATTCATGCACTGTGATTTCTCTTTTTGATCAGAAAGCCTTCATTGTTTCCCATCAAAGTCATCCGGCAGGATTCCTCAGATCTTCTTTCTCATTTTCCTCTCATATCTCCTTCTCATATCTCCTTATAAATTCTTTGGCTTCTTGCACTGAATTGATTCTGAAAGTCTCATATCCCAGGCAAAAGCTTAATCCTTCTAATTCCCCCCATCTATAAGATGTGCCCTTGCATTTTAGATAAGTGGTTAAAAATGTATACTCTTTCTTCTTGCATATTATTCTTCCAGGCATATCTGTGTATATGTAAGCTCTATTGGCTCCTATCATTAAATTAGTCTCTAAGTTTCACTGAATGATGTTCTCTCCTGCTTTCTTCCTTGTCAGATAGACCACTATATCTGGTGGAGGGGGGATTCCTTTCTTTTGCTCTTCTCAAATCAATTATGAATATTTTATCAATTTCCCATTCAATTCTCTCATGAGGTTGTTTTAAAAATTCTTCTAATACTGGGATTAGTAATTCATATAGATCTTCACTCTTATGCTCTTGCTGATCTTAAGGCAATTTTCTCTTAATTTTAAATCTACTAGAGCTTTTTAATCCAGATCTTTTTCATGTTCTAGCATCACTTCCTCCACCCTTTCATTGACATTTTTCATTTTCTCTTCAAGGACATTTACCCCATTTATGATGTCTTTTAAGTCTTCTGATAGACACTCTAACGAATTTTTAATTCACTGTGATTTGATATCTTGTTCAATTTCAGATCTCATCTCTCTCATTTTGTGCTTCATTTCCATTTTCATCTTTTTTATTTCTTCTAGGATTGAAGATTGATCCATAAGTCTGGATTCTAATGATGGTCATCTCTGTATTTGTGTTGCCATCATCATTGTCTATGCTGTGGTTCTTCTTGTCCCAATAGGCATATTCAGTACCTTTATCTTTTAGCAAATTTTCAATTCTTCTCTACACTCATATACTTATAATGATGAAAAAGTTATAATACCACTTGTATACATATGATGTTTTCTTATACAAAGTAGCTATGGAAAGGAAATAGGTCACAATAGATTTTTAAGACAAAAGATCACAATGATTCTTAATACAGTCTGATGAACTAATTGAAGGAGGGTATTTAAAGGTAAAATAGAAACTATACCCAATTCTCTGTTCCAATAAATTCCAATATCCAATATCACTTTCTTGAGTGATGTCTATTATTCTGTATACCTATTTATGTTCCTATATCTATTTACAATCCAATAATTGAAAAAAGAGAGATGAAATTATAATATACCCCCTCCAAAATTGCATCAAGTCAAGTGATTAACTTAGGAGATAATGAAAACACATAATATAAATGATATAGTTAATATTAGTATTCAGATCAATCTCTTTTTCCTTATAATTAATTAAATATAACAAAATAATGACTTAGGTATTGTAGACAATAATTAAATAATTAATTTTAAAGTTTAGAGAGTTTGAAGAATATTATAACTATTATCAATTTAAATACTTCAATTAATTCATATAAGATGTGTTGCTACTTAATTCATATGATACATTCCCAAGATAAACAAATAGAAAAATAGTATATGATAAATAGCTATTCTTTAAGTCTTATTCTAGAAATATATTCCTATTTAATCTCAAGTGTACTGTCTTTTAAATTTTTATGAATTTATATTTTGACCATTTTTCCCTGCCCAAATCAATACTGTCAGTCATGTCACTTACAGATGCTAAATTAAGAGTGGTTCAGCTGGAATGCAATTCAAAACCCAATTTATTTGTTTCTTCAATGCAGATTCTCAGAGTTATTATATCCAGAGATATTATATATCCACAAGTTTTATTTTCAAACCCTCAGTATCAATGCCCTATAAACTTGTCTCTTTCACAATCTTTCCTGATCCAGTCATCTCGTCGTTTTTAGTCCCACAACCCATGATTCAGCTTCTCCTATGGTGTCTTTCTATGCAGCAGGCAGATCTCTCTCTTTAGACATGCTCTTCCAATTTCAAATAATTTGTAGTAATTTTAAGTCCTCTGTTCAGATGTCACATATGCGGATTGACTGTCTATTTTGCTGCAGCAGTCCATTGTTTTCCATTTCCTCAGTAGTCTTTATTTTTAGTTCCCCTCAGACTTATCCTGACTGATGTCAACTGGTTCTCTTTAAAGTTCCCACAACACCTACCAGGATAAAGGAACTCAGGTCACCATTGTCTCTGCATTTCTCTACACGTTGTCCACAATCTTTGACTTAAAACGTTATTACATATTTGTCAGTTCATTTAATACCATAGAAATGCCATCCACGACTAGTATGTATTGATTCCTGAGGCAAAGACCTTTGTCTTTTCAAAAAACAAACAAAAAAAAAATTCAAAAAAAAAATTCAGAGAGGTAAAACATAAGCCAGGAGGTTTAAAAGTTTTTCTAATTTTGTCCTTTTCTGCTGATACAGATTGTCCCCAAAATTAAGCTCATCTAGCTGGAAATACATGTTTGAAGCAATGCTGATCTGAGGCATGCCAGCACTCAGCGAAGGGATGTTGCCAGGTCAGACCAACCTGAGACATGGCCAGGCCATAAAGTTCAAAGAGGATTAGGCAGAAGGGCCCTGGCATAGAGGTTCAAGCTGATCTTTTCTCTGATCTCAGATCTTTGCATTTCCAAATAAGTACAGAAACCATCCCTTTTGATCTCACCCAGAGACCTTTCCAGCACCCCTCCCCTTCACCAGCCCAAACTTCAAGGGGTTATAATGATTCCCATAGATTCTGTCATTGTAGCAACCTCCTATTCCAGAACACTTTGATCAGTCCTGTGAGAAAGTTTTAAGCTTTGCCAGAACACCTCTTCATAGTGTGTAAAAAGGTATTTAAACTCTGATTTTGACCCCAGCAATCTGTAACCTTTCAGATTGTCAGCATTGCTGTCTGCCTGCATTGCCCTCAGATGCCCATCTGAACCTCTGCTCTTCATTCTATTTCTTTAGGACTGGTAATTATCACCCTCTGTCATTCCTAAATTTCTCTCTATTCAACCTTTCATGTCTTATTTTCTGAAAGCCTTGTATGACTCTAGAGAGTGTCTGTGTATGCTTGTTATTGGAATAAAGCATTTTGTTTATTTTTAAACTGGAGCTTCTCTCTGCATTAGTACCAGTATACGTATGCAAAAAGATTCCACCGTTACACGTCTCTTACAGGCCACCTTTGAGCTATACTTTTCCCAAATTCCAATGAGAAGCTGTCATTGCGAGTGGATCTTAACACACACACACACACCACATCTCTTAGGGCAACAAAGGAATACCTAGAATGAATTCAGGTTTCCAAGGCTGGATGAACTACATCCAAGAATACTAATGCAATTTGCATGTGTAATCTCCGAGTTACAGCTGATCGTCTTTAAGAATTCTTGGAAACAGGGGAAATCCTAGAAGACTGGAGGAGGTAAAATGTTGACCCCAACTTCAAAGGGAGGAAGAACCCTAGCAACTCCCAACCAGCCAGTTTGATGCTAATACCAGTCAGCCTGTGTGCAGTTAGAAAGAAACGCTCTAATTACTATGATCCAGCACGAGCTTCTCAAAAGCAAGTAATGCAAAACTAATCTCACCTCTTTTTTGTTATCATTACAAGTTAGGTAGATTAAGGGAATGCTGTGACTGTAATATATCTTGATTTCAGTAAGGCCTATATATATATATATA
The DNA here is from genome assembly GCA_948474755.1 of Ctenosaura bakeri. Lineage (NCBI taxonomy): Eukaryota > Metazoa > Chordata > Lepidosauria > Squamata > Iguanidae > Ctenosaura > Ctenosaura bakeri. The sequence goes on along the minus strand of CAOLHI010003248.1, from coordinate 405,810 downwards.
ACACACACACACACACACACACACACATATATATACACATACATATATATATATAATTTTATTGAAGTTCCATCATATAAAATAGACATATATAATTGTACATATCATTGAATTATTTCTGCTAGTCTTCCACCCCTCACTAGATTTCAGTTCTTTCTATATAATCAACAAGTTGAAGTTAAATGTACCACACTACCAAATGATAATATTGCATGATAGATCCTGCAATACATCAAATACAGTATATTATGACATAATATCCTTCCTTCCTTATTACATTTTCTGAATATACAGTCTACGCTATTTTACATTAAGCATTGTCATCTGATACCCAGCAATTACCCATCACTATTTGCCATTCTTTCTTAATCTCTTCATCTGATTTCCCCTTTAACCTCTGTGAGACTATATCTGAATTTCTGTTTTCAATAAAAGTTACCCACCATTGATCAATTGTTGAAATTTGCTGAGCTTTCCATAGTCTTGCAAACTCAATTCGAGCAGTCGTGATCATGTACAACATTATCCGCCAATATTTCTTTTGAACGATAACATCAATCATGTGTGTCATATTCAACAAATACATTTCTGATGTTTTATCAAATTGTACCTTCAATATTGTACAGATTTTATTATGTATTTCTCCCCAATATTTCTTTGCTTTGGGACATGACCACCACATATGAAACATCGTACCGACCTCCTTTTGACATTTCCAACACTGCCCTTTCCTATTTTGTAAAATCTCATGAGTTTTTCTGGTGTCATGTACCATCTATGAAACATTTTGTAGTAGTTTTCTTTTAAATTCTGGGCTGCTGTAAATTTCTGTGTTCTTTTCCAACGCTGTACCCAGGACTCTAACTGAATTGAATGTCCTACATTTTGACCCCATAAAATCATTGTAGACTTAATTGTTTCTTCTTCCCTCTCTTGCTGTAACATTTCCTGATATATACACGATAATAAATGTGGGGGGTTTTCAAACAGCCATTTTATCACTCCTTCCCTCCCTTTTTGTTCAATGCCGTAGGTTTTTACATCCATCTGAAATCTTTCAGTTAGTTGTCTGTAGGGAAACCAGTTCAATATTACTCCTTCTTCCAGTCTTTCTCTTGTTTTAATCTTAGTTATATTTCCCACTGACTTTTCTATTATATCCTCATGTCTAAGTCATTTGTCTGTTTCTGTCCATCTTCCCAAAAAAAGCCTCTTGAGGGGACATCCATGATGGGAGCTGCCTAATGTTTTTAACCTTGTATTCGTTCCATATTTTCAGTAATGATTTTCTTAAAAAATGATGTGAAAATTCTTTATCAATCTCCGCTTTACTATAAAACATATAGGCATGCCACTCCATTCTCAAGTCCGCTCCTTCAAGTGTAAGCATTCTCATATTTTGTAAATTAATCCATTCTTTTATCCAAGTCATTGCTGCTGCTTTGTAATATATATGAAAGTCCGGTAGTCCCAATCCTCCTCTTAATGTTAAATCGGTCATAATATTCCATTTTATCCTAGGTTTATTTCCTTGCCATATAAATTTAGTTAACTCTCTCTTCCACTGTATAAAAGGCTTACTATTCGTAATGAAAGGGAGATTTTGAAAAAGAAAATTCATTTTCAGAAGTACATTTATTTTTACAGCTGTGATTCTGCCCATTAATAATAACTGCATACGTGACTAATTTTCCAAGTCCTTTGTTATTTCTTTCCATTTTTTTTTCATAATTATTTTGAAATAGTTCACTGTTTCTCTTGGCAATCCAGACACCTAGATATTTTGCCTTCTGTCCTTTATTAAAACCTGTTATATGTGTTAATTCCTTTTCTTCTTTATCACTCATGTTCTTTGTTAACAAAACTGTTTTTTTCCTTGTTAATCTTGAAACCAGAGTATTCGCCATATATATGTATTATTTCAGTCAGATATTTTATACTACCAAGCGGGTCATCCAAAAACAACACCAGATCATCAGTGAAAGCTTTGAGTTTGTATTGATATTTTTTGATCTGGACTCCCCTGATAGTTTTGTCTTCTCTAATTGTATTATTAAGTATTTCCAGTGTCTTGATAAATAGTTAAGGAGACAGAGGACATCCCTGTCTTGTCCCTCTTTGTAACTCAATCCATTTTGTTTTTTCTCTGTTAATCACTAATTGAGCTTGTTGTCGATTGTATATCGCTTCAATCCATGAAATAAATTTATTTCCAGCTTCTGTTTTTTTACTACTGTCTTCAAAAAGGCTCAATTAACCATGTCAAAGGCTTTCTCCACATCAACAAATATCATTGCCAGTTTACGTTGATTATGTTTTTCATAATGTTCAATTATATTAAGAACCGTTCTAGTATTGTCTTTCAAAAATCTCTTCAGGAGAAAGCCATTTTGATCTTCATGTATGATATCTTGAAGAGCCCTTTTGAGCCTCTCTGCTAGAATTGCAGCAAAAATTTTATAGTCTGTATTTAGAAGTGAAATTGATCTATAATTCTTAACATCAGTTAAGTCTCTACCTTCTTTAGGAAACAACACCATGTTAGCTTCTTTCCAGGTATCCGGTATGCCAACCTTTATTATTTCATTTATTGTATTTTGTAGAGGTATTAATAATTCGTGCTCAAAAATTTTGTAATATCTCGCCGTAAAGCCGTCTGGTCCAGGAGCTTTGTCATTCTTTAAATTCCTGATGGCTTCCGATATCTCCATCATTGAAATTGATTTATTTAAAGCTATTCTATGATCTTCTGAAAATCTAATTTTGCACATTTTTCCAAATATTCGTTTATTTCATGTTCTTTTTTCAATGCTAAGCTCTTGCCCAACAGCTTCCTATAGTGTTTATAAAATGCTTGTTTTATCTCTTCCTGTTTTGTAATTCTTTCTTTGCCAATTTTTAGCTCCGTTATGATATTTCTTGTCCTTCTTTTATGGAATGTGTTAGCCAGTAGCTTAGAAGGTTTATTAGCCTGTTCAAAAAAATTGCACTTGGTTCTCCGTATCTGTTGCTCAATTTCATTCAGATTTAATTGATTTAACTCAACTTGATATACCTTCATCTGTAATCTAATCTTATTGTCCGATGAGTTTTTCCTCATCTGTCTCCTTCATTTTTTCTAAAAATGTTTGCTCATCATGTCACTTTTCTTTCTGTATTTCAGCGGACCATCTGATAAAGTTCCCACGCATCACTACTTTACTTGCATCCCAGATGATTTTCATAGGTAAATCCGGTGTTTGATTTTCCTTGAAATAATTGTTTATCTCCTTTCTTGCTTCTGCAATGTACCTCTCTTTATGCAATATCTCCTCATTCAATCTCCAAGATCTTTCTCTGTCTTTAATATTTAACACACATTGTAGTGGATTATGATCAGAACATAAGTTGGGAAGAATGTCTATTTTGGTAATCTTAGTCAATAATTCTTTAGCTGTCAGCATCATATCAGTTCTTGACATTGACTTATGTCGGTCCGAATAGAACATATGTCAATCTAATTGACTATTTTTATATCTCCAAACATCAAACAAATTTAGGTCATCAATCATGTTAAAGAAACTCTTAGGTAGTTTTCCGTTGTTTCGTGGTGTTAATTTTTGTGTCGTTCTATCATATCTTGGGTTTATAACTCCATTAAAGTCTCCTGCAATAATAATATTTGAATTTCCTGTTTCCTGTATATATTTCTGTATTTCTTTATGTATTACGGGGGAAAATTCACCTTTAGCTCCATTTGGCACATAGATTCCAACCATTAATATTTCGTCTTGTTTTGTGACCACTTCAATCCCCAAGAAACGCCCATTCTTATCACAAAATATTTCCTGTGCGCCTAGTCTTGAATTCACATATATCAGAAATCCCCTTTTCTTCTTGTCAATCATAGCCGCAAACAACTACCAAGTTTCAAATTACGGACATATTTCAAGTCTTGAGTCCTAATTTGGACTTCCTGCAAACATCTTATATCCAAATTTTGTTTCTCCAGATAATTAAATATTTGTCTTCTTTTGTATTCAGGGTTAAATGTTCCAAGAGTATATCTTCAGACCCATTTTGCCAGAAATATATTAATATCTATATATGTTGCTTATTTATTTTACCCTTTAAATTTCTCCTTCTAGATCTCCTTCTTCCTCTTCCAATATTTCCTGTTCATCTTCTCCATTTCTATCTTCTTCTGCAGAAACAGCTATTTCTCATTTTTTTTTTGTTTTGGTTCTTTGTCAAGTATAGTGTCTTGTCCTTGTTCTTCAACCCCTTCTTTTTGTTTGCAGATCCTTCTTTGATTTCTCAATCATCTCTTTCGCTTTCTGAATCAAATTTATCTTGTATCTTTGTTGCTTATATGTGAAAGAGATGCCCTCAATTTTCTCCTATCTGTAGTTGATATGGTTCTTGGCCAAAAGGTTTGCCAATGGTTTATAATCTTGTCTCTTCTTTAATATTTGGTATGGTATGTCTTTAAAAATTTTGATATCTTTATCATCAATCATCAACATTCCATTGTAGCTTTGTTGTAATATTTTATCTCTGGTCACTGTCCTTGTAGAGATAATTATTATATCTCTTGGTAATTTCTGTTCTCTAGCCACTCTAGAGGAAACTCTGAAGATTCTGTATATGTTTTCTTCCATCTTTTCTTCTTCAACATCTATATATTCTACCAATATAATTTTTTCATACAAAGTCTGTGAACTGCTCTCAGGAACACCCCTCAGTTTAAGGCATCTCTCTCGATAATGTAATTCTTGCATTGTTATCTGAGATTCATCTTCTGTTTTCTTCACCTTTAACTCAGTCACCTCTGTTTCCACATGTTTAACTTGCTCTTTAATTGATTTAGTGTCCATTTTCAATCTGGTTATATCCTTTGTTATGTTTTTAAGTTTCTTCCCCAATTTTATCTATTTCATGTTTCATATCAGTTCTCATTTCATGTCTTGTTTCCTTTAGGTCCTGTCTGATCTCATCTCTGATATTTTTTATCTCTTCCATCATCTGCAGCATGAGATCTTGAAACTTCTGGGGTATATCTGTTGATGTTCTTCTAGCTGTCTGAGTAGTTGCTGATGCAGATGCAGCCGCAGTTCCTTTTCTTGTTCTTGGCTCCATATTAATATTTACCAGCAGATGGCAGAATTTTCACACTTTCAGAACTTCAGCTACTTTTTATCTCACTTCTCTCAACTTATGTCTTGGGCCTTTTATAAATGTGTTAATTTTGGTACCATGAAGTATAACACATAATATAAGATTCAAACTTTTCAATACTATAAATTCAAAAATATACAGTTCAATTCATTCCATGAATATTCAAATTATTTGATAATCAATTATTTCTAAATGTTAAATATTCTTTAATTAACAAATAAAAATATTTTTATATTTGCACAGTCTATTTATATTTTTAAGAATAATTAATGGCAGGTTATAATTTCAAGCAAAGACAGCTATGTACATAATATTCCCTTCTATTTCATGTTTTTATCTCTCAAAAATATATTAAACTACACCAATGTGTATGTAAGTAGATTAATTTATAAGATTTATATTAATAAGAAATTAATAATGTTTGATTTACCAGCAGTAAAATTTAAAACAGAAACCCCTTAAACTGCCCCCTCCCAGATCAACAGAAGAGCCAGCCTCTTGCTATTTTTACCAGCTTGCTTCAAATCAACAGCAAAGTCCTTGACTTGGAAGTTTGTTGCCCCGAAGTTCTCTGTCATTGCTATGGTTACCAAAGGCTGGAACAGAATGAAATGTGGGAGAGTCGATCCGTCTCAGTCTTCTTACCTTTGCACTTCCACTGGCCCAACAAAAGTTCTCTTATTGCCAATGTTAGCACTTTACCACAAGTCTATAATAAAAGTTTTCAAAAGTCCACCTCTTACACAAGTTCCTCTTAAAAGTCTTAAAAGTTCATCTTAAAAATTCATCCATAAGTTGTAATCCTTCCCTCTACACCATTAATTCCCATTCACCAGTCTAGTCCTCCATTGCCTCCTCAAATGCAAATGTCCCTTCCCTTATAAACTTAATTGTCCATATATTTTTATAAAAGAAAAAAATATAAAAGTTTCAAAGTTATAAAATTTAAAAATATACGTTGCAAAAAGAAAAGATTATACAGTCAAATGTCCTTGGTACCAAAATACATCTAAAAAAGAAATCCAGCAAAAATGTAACAAGAAGATAATCCACACTTCTCCCAGAAAAAAGGAAAACCGCTGTGCTTTAAAAATATTGATTACTGTTTTCTGCCTCCATCAAATCCAATATAATGCCATACTTAGTCCAATCAGCTCCAAACAATATTTCTTTAATACCCGATTAATTCCAAATTGATTCAAAAATTGACCATGATCTTATAATGAAAAAAATAAAAAAATAAAGCTTTTTAAGTCCTCTTGATAATCCTTGAAATAAAAAAAATCCCCCAGACAAAACAAATCTCGCCGCTCCACACAAAAGTTCAATTCATTACACTTTATAATCCCAATGATTGCTTCTTAAATGTCAATATTAAAATTTGTACTATCAATATCTGCAAAAACAGTCTCTTAAGCGTCTTTCAGCTGTTTTTTAAAACCGTACTATTTAGTTGTCTTAATCAGCACTTTCAATCCACATATTCATATGCACTTTCAAATGTCTGGGTCTCTACCTTAGTTGAAACTCCTGTTACTCCTGTTACTTGTTGCAGGTCTGGAATTGATGTAGTCTTAAGTTGATTTAAATCTAGTTTGGACACGCTTCTTGCTGTCTTTTTGTATCTTCTCCTTTAAAAGTTGGCGGCGGCACTTGTGCCACTTCTGCGGCGACTACGATGGTCCCGTCGTGGTCCTTCGATCCTCCTGGCACTTTCCACTCTTTCCTCCCAGAAAGAGCTCGGTGTCTGATACCAGATCCCCTTCAAACCTCTTCCAAACCTCCTTTACCAGGGGCTGGGTAGCCAATTTTGATGTTTTAAATTTGGCTGGAAACCATCGTGTGGTCGTTCGGAGCATGGACAATTACTCCGAACAACCTCTCATGCACGCCATGCGACCGGAAGTCCGATTTCAGTAAAGCTTTTGACAAGGTCCTCCAAGATATTCTATCAAAGATGTAGAATAGACGTTGTGTTAGGAGTGACTGGCTGAGAAGAAGATGGCTGCAGGCGGTGTTTTCAGCATCTCAGTGAGCTTCTGATTTTCTCATTTTAATTACTTTTTTAAAAAGTTTATTAGTTTTAAAAGGGTTTTCTTAGTTTAAATTTAGCATAGCCAAGTATAATTTGAAGTTTTAAACAGTGTGGGGCCAGGCCGGAGATTTATATTCTAAAACTTCAGATAACTACAGATAATGAATGGTGACAATGACAATAAAGCAGGAATGAAAAAGAATCTTAAGAGAAAGAGGAAAATCCCAAAGGGAAAAAATAAAGAGAAGACTAAAAGGAGGAGAGATCTGAGAAGACATAAGGAGGAATTCTAAGTTTATCAAAATTACAAAAGCTGCAGCAACTCTCAGACGACTAAGGTTAGAGGATTTCTTTCAGTGTGAAGATGTAATAAGCAAACTCCCTTCTTTTTCCCATTCCTCCCCTCTTCTTACAAATTCTACTGCTAAATCGTATGCTTTATCTGACTGGGAGGTGGATGATTTCTCTCCCTCTGATGAGGGTTCCTCAGGAGTCAGAAGGTGAAATATTTTAAAAAACCATGAGTACGTCAAACATGGACCTGAGTTGGTTGCTAAGAATTGTCTTTTAACTGCTAAAATGGTTATTGCTATTTTTGTGAGTAACTGTCAGATATTAACCAGAAAAGAGATGAAATTTAAGGACATAATGGGAAAGAATGTAACAAAATCTCTCGTGAAGTAACCACTGTTCCTGCTGAATATTCCCAACACTCATATGTTGTACAAGATACTACATGCAGGGAAAACAGTAGAGATTAATTGATATTACAGTGACACAAGATTCTACTCCAGGTTGTAATTAATTCTCTTAATTGGGGGGGGAGAGTGGTACAACAGACAAGCAGTACTTTACTCACTCTCACAACTCCTTCAACAAAGGGTATATTCTAGTCAGCTTAAGAAATTTCCTGGCTCCCAGATGGCTCACCTTTGAAAGAATAATACTGACATTTAGGCATCCTATCCTCCCTACAATGATTTTGAAAAATGGAAAATTGTTGAAGAGATTCTCAATTATATGTACACATATTTTTCACAATAATTGCACGGACAGACTTACCTTTCAGTGTCTTTGTGAAGTGGGGCACTTGGCTGCAGCTCTTCATGGTGGGCCTCCCTTGCATGGTGGCGGCCATGCCTTTTCAGCCAGACATGTGCACCTGTGCATGTCCAGATCCCTGGACATGCAGCCAGCCAATGGGGTCAGGGCACCTGGCCTTGAACTCATTGGCTGCTGGAGTGGACATGAGTGAAGGCACGTGGACTTCACTCAGATCTGCTCTGGGAGTATTTCCCAGGAGCTGGTGCGGTGATCAGCCAATCTCTCTCCTGCAGCATGAGAAGATGGTTGATGGAAGGCAGCGATCTGAGCAGTGAAGTGACCTGGATTTGGCGGCAGCTGGAGTCGGTGGTTGCAGGAGTCAGCAGCGGCCAATGGCAGCGGCCAGTGACAGCAGCGGTGAGTGATGGTGGTGGCAATTGGCAGAGTTTTTCCTGCAGTGGCCGGAGCATCAAAGAAGGGCAAGGATGCCTCCTCACTGTGAGCTGGTCACTCTAACAGCCCTTACCAGGGCTAGCAGCTGTAGTCACCAGCGCGAGTGCGCTGACCAGTGCCGGCCCCCTTGCCAGCCTGGCTGAGCCAACAGAGGGCATTCAGGCTTTTCCTCAACACACACTACCCACAACCCATGGTCCCCCCCTTGTAGGAGCGGCCATTTGTGGAGGGCTATTGTGTCAGTCCCCCTTGGACTCTGTGCTTCCCCTTTCCCTTGTTGCCCACACACACACCAGACCATCCATGCCTCCCAAGAAGCAAGCTCCAGTGCCTTGCGAGCTGCTGCCGTGTACAAGGGGCCAGGCTGGGTGGCTCTGGTCCCAGCAAGCAGCCATAGCAAGTCCAGCAGGGCAGCTGCCAGAGCGCCCGCACAGGCACCAGAGCGGCCCTCTCTGGCATTGCTCATTCACTTGAGATGCTGGCAGAGAGAATGGGCCACCTGGAATCCAGAGCTGAAGCGTCGGTGCAGGAAGATGTAGGTGGGGTGCCTCAGCAGTGAGCAGCAAGCAATGTAAGGTGGAGAAGAAGGTCACCATCCTCGTCTAGCAGCAGCACCTCCAGCTCTTCCGAGTCTGAGGCCAGTGCCTGCAGGGAGAACCGGAAGGCCGAGGGCAGAAGGGGCAGGAAAAAAAGGTAAAGGAGGCAGAGCAGAGAGGCATCAGACAGCGAGGGAAGCCATGCCCTATGAGGATAGACTTAGAGAGCTGGGTATGTTTAGTCTGCAGAAGAGAAGGCTAAGAGGGAACATGATAGCCATGTTTAAATATTTGAAGGGATGCCATGTAGAGGAAGCAGAGGGCTTGTTTTCTGCTGCTCCAGAGACCAGAACAAGGAGCAATGGATTCAAGCTGCAGGAAAGGAGATTCCACCTGAACCTCAGGAAGAACTTCCTGACAGTCAGGGCTGTCCGGCAGTGGAATCTGCTGCCTCGGAGTGTAGTGGAGTCTCCTACCTTGGAGGTTTTTAAGCAGAGGCTTGATGGCCATCTGTCGGGAGTGCTTTAAGGGTGTTCCTGCATGGCAGGGGGTTGGACTGGATGGCCCCTGTGGTCTCTTCCAACTCTACATTTCTATGATTTCTATGATTCTATGAGGGAACCATTGGTGAATCTGGGAGCAAAAGAGAGCAGGACAAGGACTGCTGGTTAGCGGCTGCTCACATCCCGGGGCTCCCTGAGTGGGCCATTAGGAGGCGGAACAGGCGCCCATCTGATTCTGTCACTCCCAGCAACACTTGGGCAGACCAAGGGTGGGGGGGAACCACCTGGTCCAGGCCGCATAGGGCGACCATGAGGACCCACCAGGCATTCACTTAGGCAGAAAAGCCAAGGAACGTATCCTTGATGGCTTTTTTTGTGGATGTTTTTTCCTTACTAGTTGGGGAGAAGGGGCGCATCCACAAATCTGCTCGCAAGTCTAGGAAGGAGGACAGGGCTGCTACCCTGTGTGTTGGGGGGTCGTGAAAGGGGCGCCCAGATTTGCCAAATAAAATACCAATTGGGGGAATTAGCTGTAGCACTCTCTTGGCTAGACGAGAAGCAGGGTAACTTAGCAAGATCTTTTAACCCTATGTATACAGCGGCGGGTCAGAGAGCAGCTAGACAAGATTTTCCAATAACAAACAGTTCTTTATTAAAGACAAAAACACGAAGGACATGACATAAACTAACTAGCTGGGAAAGAGAAACAGAGATTTGTTTGGGAGAGACAATACGACACCTAGTCTCGTGGTCCTGGAGAAGAGCGGGGTTCCAGGGAGAAAGCTCAGCGTGGGGAGCTGAGGGAAGTTCCTTAGACAACCGGCAGCAAGGCGGGATGGAAGTCCAAAGTAGTCTGAAGACTTTGGAAATGCGGGGTTTTTATAGGGGAGTTTGTGCCTACCGGCTATGCCAAGCCAGGTGAGAACCAAAGGAGTTTTAGCGCTAGACAAAGGATTTGGAAAGGTCAAGTTTAGCATGATTGGATTTGCTCTTGATGACAATAGTGTTGCCAGTACGTTGATGGCCCAACATAAAAGAATGGCTTGGCTGAGAGCCGTGTGGCTATTGTGAAGTTTGCGGCTGGAAGTTCCCTGAAGCTACGAGCGAGGCTTGAGTTGCCGGCCTCAATGGGGTCTGGAATGCAAAACCATTAGTGGCTGCTCTCTGTCCGTGCTTGTCCAGAGAACCTCGCAAACACGTGGAGTGTGGTGACTGAAAACAGTCCAGCTAAGGCCGAATTGCTTGACATCAAAATGATATCTGGGGTCCTCACCCACAGTGCCATAGCGGAAGTAACAGAGCAACCAATGTGGAACACACCTTCGACAAATGATTGGTTGGCTATGCAGTATTCATGAGGCTGGTGCAAGCAGCTTACCCTGACAGAGGCTGGCACCTCTCCAACCACCTGGGGAATGTGCTTTGAGCTCGGGCCTTGGTTGGGGACTCAGCAGCCATCAAGTACGATGCCGTCTTCTGCAAGAGGGCTTACCATAGCGAGTACTCTCGCTGGGACCTCATAAATGATAAACTCTGGCTAGTTCTAGTGGGGCTGCATATTAAGGCCAGGCCTGATGAGCCTCGGCCCTTTAGCTAAGCAGGAAGAAAGGACACTCGCAAGTTGGTCTGTTGGGAACTCAACCAGGGCAAGTGCCAGAGAGTCTACTGCAGGTTCGATCATTCCTGCGACTCTTGCCTCAGGTCCCACCCCAGACTCTCTTGCCTGCGTCCAGGCTCAGGCCAGCAGGGTACCCGCTCCGGGCGGGCCACCACATCCACTGGGGCAAAGTGAGATGGCAGCAACGGTGGTGCAGGGGTTGCGAGGCAATGACGTCTCACTGGCCCACACTCCCATCCACCTGTCAGCTCTCCTCCCCCTTTTAGAAGCTTACCTGGACAGGTGGGCTGCCAACTTCATTCATAATGGATTTGCGGTGGGTTTCAGGATTCCAACTGTGGGTCTCCTGCTGCCATTTGAATCTGGGAATCTTAAGTCTGCTCGGGAGCTGCCCAAGGTGTTGGCAGACAAGATAAGCAAGGAATGCCAGGCAGGCAGGATGGCAGTCCCCTTCACAGAACCCCCCCCTTTCCCAACATTAGGGTCTCCCCTCTTGGGGTGGTTCCAAAAAAGACCCCAGGCGAATACTGCCTCATCTACCACCTGTCATATCCAAATGGGGCATCTGTGAACAATGCCATCTCCCATCAGCTCTCATCTGTCCGCTATGCCTCCTTCGATCATGCAATTGGGTTGGTCAGGGCCTGCGGCCAAGGAGCTCTGATGGTGAACTGCAACATGCATTCGGCCTTCCGACTTCTCCCTGTTCATCCTGATGACAACTGCTTGCTCGGGTTCAAGTTCAGTGGGGCCTGGTATTATGACAAAGCCATGCTCATGGGATGCTCTGTAAGCTGTGCAGCTTTTGAGACATTCAGAACTTTCATTGAGTGGGCTGTTAGGTTCATGTCCAGGTCATCTTTCATCACTCATTATTTGGATGATTTCCTCATGATAGGTGGGGCGGGGACAGATGACTGCCAAACACTGCTTTGCCAGTTCCAGACCCTCGTTCTGGAACTGGGCATCCCCCTAGCACAAGACAAGACAAGACATTCACAAGACAAGACTAAACACATCCTTAGTTTACCTTGGGATATTAATTTTTTTTTGTATATATTTTTATTAAAGTTTTACACAAAATATCCCCCTCCTGCTTCCGAGCATCATTTTTCCAGTTGAGTTTGTGTTTACATCCCATTTATACATTTTTTCTATTTTTCTGTTCTAAAATTAACACATTATTACTTTTAACCTTATTACATTCAGCTTATACTTATTCTATAACATCCTTAATTTTCATTACCATTTTCCCAACACTCTTTCTTATTCTTTCCCTCATTCCTTTATCCAGTTCACAACTTCTTGCCATTCTCTTTCAAAGGTCTGGATTGGTTTATTTTTAAGTGAAAAAGCCAACCTTTCTATCTCTACCATATCCAGAACTTTTAATTTCCATTCTTTTATATCAATATAATTTCCTTCTTTCCAATGTTGCACATATCTCATTTTTGCCACAGTTATAACATATAACAATGTTTTCTGGTGAGATCTTATTTCTCTTTGTTGGCCTAACATATTCAACAAATAAATTTCTGGTTTCATTTCAAAGTTTAAATTATACATTCTCTGAATTTCATCATGTATTTCCTTCCAAAATTTCTTTGCAAACTTACAAGTCCACCACATATGAAAGAAGGACCCCTCTTTTTCACCACATTTCCAACATTTTCCCTTCCCATTTTTTGTTATTTTTTTCAACCTTACAAGTGTCATGTACCATCTATGTAACATTTTATAAAAATTTTCCCCTAAATTCAAACTTGGTGTAAATTTTATATCTGTTTTCCGTGATTTCACCCATGTATCCAACTCAATTGAGTGTCCAATATTTTGCGCCCATTTTATCATATTATCTTTTATCATCTCTGATTCCATTTCTCTTTGCAACAATATTTTGTAAAATCTAGAGATTCCCTTTTTCAAATCCCCTTTCATCAGCACATCTAATTCATTGTCATTTTTTTCAAACCCATACATTTTTGATCCATCTTGAATCTCTCTCTTAATTGTCTCCATGGAAACCAGTTAAATTCATGCCCTAACTCTTTTGATTCTTCTTCTGTGTGCATTCTTGGTTTATCTCCTTCCCATTTTAACTCTTGATATGTTAAAAGATTTCCTTGTTTTGTTGGAGCAATTTTAAAAGTTTCTTGCGGTGAGGTCCACGTCAGAAGTCTTCTATAAAATCTATGTTTTATTTGTATCCACACTTTCAAAATAGTCTTTCATGTACAATGATTATTAAAATCATTATTTACAATTGCTTTGTCATAACATAAATATCGGTGCCAGCCAAATCTATTATTTATTCCTTCCACTTCTTTTATTGTTGTATTCTCCAACTGTATCCAGTCTTTTATTATTTCCAAACAACATGCTTGGTAATAGATTTTCAACGATGGTACATCAAAACCTCCTCTTTCCTTTGCATCTTGTAATGTTTTAAATCTTATTCTTGGTTTCTTTCTCTGCCCAATAAATTTCTGCAACTCTTTCTCCCAGCCCTTATAAACCTTTTCTCTCCCTATTATTGGTAAATTTTGAAAAAGAAACATTAGCTTAGGTAATAAAGACATTTTAAAAGCATTTATCCTTCCTAGGAGAGACAAGTTCATGTGCTTCCATTTTTTCATTTTACTTTGAATCTCCTTCCATGTCTTCATAGAATTATTATTGAATAATTCTTGATTTTTTTTGTAATTGCTATTCCCAAATATTTTATTCTTTTTGTAATTTGATATCCAGATCTCTTCTCCAGATCCACTTGTTCCTTTTTTGTTATATTTAAAGTCATCATCTTCGCCTTTTCTCTATTTATCTTGTATCCTGCTATTTTCCCATATTTTTGCAAAGTATCCAACAACCTCAGTATAGATTCTTGCGGTTCCTCCAAAAATATTATTACATCATCAGCAAAAGCTTTATATTTTATTTCCTTCTTCTTAATTTTTAAACCTTTTAACAGTGAATCTCCATTTATTGCTATCAATAATATCTCCAATACATAGTAACGGTGATAATGGGCACCCTTGCCATACCCCCTTCTTTATTTCAAAACTAGACATTTTATCTCCATTTATTATTAATTTTGCTGATTGATCTTGATATATCCTCTTCGTCCATTCACAAAAAGTTTCTCCCAGGCCATATGCTTTTAAGATATAATGCATAAAATCCCACGAAACGTTGTCAAAAGCTTTTTCTGCATCCAATGATATAATTGCTACCTTCTTTCCTAGGTTTTTTTTCATAATATTCAATTGTATTGAGTAAAGTTCTAATATTATTCTTCATTTGTCTGCCTGGGAGAAAACCTATTTGTCCTTCCTGTATCTTATTCTGTATTGCTTGTCTCAATCATTTTGCCAATATTATCGCCCAGATTTTATAATCTACATTCAAAAGAGATATTGGTCTATAATTTTTTACTTCTCTTTTGGCTCTGTCTTCTTGGGTATAACCACTGTATTTGCTTCTCCCCATGAATTTGGTTTTCCATTTTTCTCTATCTCTCGCAAAGATGCTTGGTAACAGTAAATTATTTCTTTTGCAAATCTTTTATAATAAAGCACGGGAAATCCATCTCGACCTGGTGCCCTGTCTGTTTTCAGATTTTTTATTGCTTCTTCTATCTCAGTTGTTGTTATTTTTTTATTTAACTTTTACTGTTTCTCTTGTGATATTTTTGGGATCTTAATTTTATTTACAAAAACTTCCCATTTTCCATCTATTCAACGTTGTGGATTTTCTTCTTGAAATAATATTTCAAAATATTCTTAGAATTTCTGTTTTATTTTTCCATGTTGTGTAATTCTTCCCCCCCCATTTTTTAATTCAGCTATTGTATTTCTTTCTCTCTTCTTCTTTAACTTATAGGCTAACCATTTCCCGATTTTATTTGCCTGTTCAAATCGAGTCAATTTCAATTGTTTCATCTTCTTCTCTATCTCTTCTTGTGAATTCAACATTATCTCCTTTTGTATTTTCTTTATTTCAATTTGTATTGATTTCTTCATTGGGTTATCTTTAAGCTCTTTTTCTTTTTCTTGCAATTTTATTGTCAATTCTTGATATTTTTGTCTCTTTTCCTTGTTTTGAGTTTGTCTCTTTTGAATAAAAAAGCCTCTCATTATTACTTTTGATGCATCCCAGACCATCTTCATCTTCATATCTTTTACATTTTCTTTAAAATAATTCTTCAAAATTTCTTTTGCTTGTTTAACTACTTCTTCATCATTTAGAAGAGTGTCATTCAGTCTCCATTGAAATTGTCTTGTAGCTTCTTCATCTTGTCTTGCTCCTTCTTCATCTGTTCTAACTCCTCTTCCATTTTTCTGGTTTTCCCTTGTATGTCTTTTACCTTATGATCAATTGTATGTAGGTCTGCTGTCAGTTTTTGCAAACTCTGGTTCAAAGTCTCAACTTCTTTTTTTAAATCTTGTTTTATTTCTGTCCTAGTTGTTTTTATCTCTGTTCTATTTGCTTTTATTTCTTCCATCATCTTATTTCTCATTTTTTGAAATTCTTCCAACATTCGATTCATCTCCATTGTCTTCGGTCCAGTTGATCCTCTTCTTTCCAAAATTTGTGGTTGGATCTGTTTCTGTGTTGTTTTTTCCCCTGTTGCCATATCTTGGCTCCCCCTTTATAAAATCTTTTTGCTTCTCTCCCACCTTCTCACCTTCTTTTAACTTACAATCAAATCAAAAACTTACCAACTTTAAAAACTTCTATTTAACAAACTTCTATTTTTTTTAAAATTATTACAGCAGTAAATAATACTCAACAATTTTTCTTATCTTATCAATCTTTAATATTATCTTATCACAATTTTCTTTTCAAAATTATACGAGGGAACATACTAAAGTTACAAACTATTATAACCTTTTATATTACAACCACCATTAAATTATTTTTTCAACTCAACATCCACCCATGTTTTATATACATATATATATATATATATATATATATATATATACACACCTGTCCTCTAGTCTTCTTCTTGTTTCTTCCTTATCCAAATAGTTCAGTTCTCAGTCTTTTCAAATCTCTTTTTCTTTTCGTAGTATAAGGAAGAGGTCCCTTGTACTTTTCCCTCTAATTTCACCAGCCTCCGTCCCCCCAAATGTATTTCTTCACCCCTCTTGCTGAGGTTATTCCCGTGTCAATACCAGAAATAAAGTTATATATCAAATTAAAGAATTTGTCTTCACTTCTCTTGAAGAAGTTAATCCAGTTTTCATAATGACATTAAAATTCCATATTTCTCTCTCCTGCTGTTGTGTCTCTGTCCTGTCCTCTTTTAAAATCTCTTCACTTCTCTTCTAGAAGCTATCTAATTTTTTTAAAACAGCATTAAAACTTCATGTTTTTCTCTCTCTCTGTTGTGTCTCTGTCCTGTCTTTATCTTCTGTTATGTCTATCTTTCCAGCAATGTCCTCAGCCTTCCCTTTCTCTCCTCTTCTCAGGCTAAAATCAAGTGTAGTTCTTCTAATTTTAAACAGTTAATTTTATTTCCTTTTAATCCTCCATATAAATAATATGGATACTACGGTGTGGACATCCAAATCATCCAAATAATACGGTGTGGACATCCACATCATCCAAGCTTTGTCTATTGTTTATTCACAGAAAGTCGCGTGGGGTCCCTAGCCGCCACCTCTTCCCGTGAGCGGTGGACAGAACGAGCTTACCTTGGGATATTAATTGACTCAGTGCGAGGGGTATCTTATTTACCAGCAGACAAATTAAAAAACCTCATGGAGCGGCTGTCTAGGATGTTAGGCTGCAAGAAGGCCATGCGTAAGGCGGTCCAGTCATTACTGGGCCTCCTTAACTTTGCTTGCAGGGTGGTTTCACCAGGTGCACACCTGACCAGGGTCACTGTGGGGGTTTGGGCTCCTTACCATGACATCCACATCCCTTGGGGTGTAAAAGATGACTTGAGGGTGTGGCTCTGCTTCCTTGACAGGTTCAATGGGGTTATTGTTGGCAGGATGCATTTGTGCCCGGTGTGGACATCCAGGTCCATTCAGACACAGCGGGAAGCCTGGGGTTCAGTGTGTACTTTCAGGGGTGTTGGTGTGCAGCCAGGTGGCTGCAACAATGGGAGCAGAGTGGGATACTGCAGGACCTCACATTCTTGGAGTTCTTTCCCATCCTGGTCGCAGTCGTACTGTGGGCAGACTGGTTTTGTGACAGGAGGGTCTGTTTCTGGTGCGACAACCAGGCTGTTGTGGCTGTCATCAACCATCAGTCTTCCAAACCAAGCTGGGTTATGCACCTCGTCAGGCATTCTGTTCTGGAGTGCTTGTATGCTAACATCTCTTTCTCAGCCTATTTTGTACCAGGCTTGGATAACAGAATTGTATCATAGAATCATAGAATCATAGAAATGTAGAGTTGGGAGAGACCACAAGGGCCATCCAGTCCAACCCCCTGCCATGCAGGAACACCCTCAAAGTACTCCCGACAGATGGCCATCCAGCCTCTGATTAAAAACCCCCAAAGAAGGAGACTCCACTACACTCCGAGGCAGCGTATTCCACTGCAGACTCTTTATCTCGATTCCAGCAGGACAGGTTTCACCTGCTGGTGCAAGATGCAGACCCCTTGCCAACTCCATTCCCAGAGAACCTGTGGCAGCCTGGGAGCACTCCATAATCCAAGGAGTTGTGCATTCCATGGCACCAGCAACCTTCAAGGCATACTCCAGGGCCATGGGCAAGTTCCAGGAATTCCACACTATGATGGGACTGCAGCAAGAGTGGCCTGCCCCCCAGTCCCAGATACTCCAGTTCTTAGCAGACCTTCGGGATCTGGGGTTGTCTCTCCATTTCATGGCAGTCCACCTGGCAGGAATTGCCTTCTTCAGCAAGGTCAGGGGCCTCTTGGACCCATGCACTGACTTCCTTATCAGGAAAGCAGTCGAAGGCTGGAGGCGTCTGCAGCCAAGGGACAAGGACAGCAGGAGGCCAGTATTTTACAAACTGTTGAAGAAACTGGTCTTCCAACTCCAGGTTATATGCATTTCCAGGTACTCGGCCAGGCTGTTCAGCACCGCGTTCATGGTGGCCTTGTTACTGTGGTTCAGACCCGGCTGTTGATAGCACTAGATATCTCTTTTGATATCACATAATTTGACCTTTTGCTGGCACCCTGGCTCATGTGTGCAAGGGTCCCCCGACACAAGGAGCAGCTGTTAATGACAGGGATTTCCAACTTCCCCTCTCAGGCGGGCATTTCAAAAGCCTTGGTCGATTGCTCTGGGACCTGGCTTGCAGACTCATTTTGTTTTACAATGATGCTGGATTTGCGCCAATGGCTAACAAGGCCATGTTAAGTGTTCCCCAATCTGCACATTGGCCACACTATTGATCTACCGGCGCTAATCCGATAGCAGCAGTTCAGATTCATTTCCAAGCCTTTGTCCAGTCTGAAACTTTCTTTGTTCTCAACATTTATGGTCTGGCCCTCAGGCACAATTTCTGCTATATAAATCCCTAGTTTTGAGAGTTCAGTGCCTGCTTTTTCAAGTTTCATCCCGCCTTGCTGTCGGTTTGTGTGGCGAGTTCCTCTCAGCGCTGAGTTCCCTTTTTCTCCCGCTTCCCAGGACTACAAGATCAAGGTGTCGTATTACCTATCCCTAAGCTCTCCTTTTCTGCTCCTTTTCCTATTTCTCAGTTAGTAGCGTGTCTGCCTGTCTTATTTGTTATTTTCTAATGAAACATTAACCGGTTTATTCTGAAACTGCCTGGCTCATTGACCTGCCGCTGTAGACATTGGGCGAAAGACTCCCGCTAAAGTTACCCTGCCTCTCACTAGCCAGCAAGTGTGCTCTAGTTAATTTCCCCATTTGTGTTAATATTTGGATATTTGAGTGTCCCTTCCAGGACCCCCGAGATACAGGGTAACAGCCTTCTTTGGAGCACTGCGGATTGGGGAGTTGGTTGCAAGTTCCTCAATGGACTGATCTGGCAAGGGTCTTAGGGTGGAGGACATAACCTTCATGGGTGGAGTGGCAGACATCCGGTTGTGGAGTTCCAAGTGTGACCAGCTGGGTAAGGGTGCTACCATACGCCTCCACCCCCTGCCAGGCAAAAACCTGTGCCCAGTCAGAATATTTCACAGGTTCTTAAAAAAGCGCCTTCTGGGTCCAGGTCTCTTGCTCACACACAGCAGTGGGTCCTCGCTTTCCAGGTTCCAGTTTGTGGCCATCATGCGAAAGGTGCTAGGGAGACTCGGGCTCCCAGCTTCTGACTTTGGGAGCCACTCTTTCCATATTGGGGCTGCCACTGAGGTAGTGCCATGTGGCTTGAATGCGGAGGACAAAAAGAGAATTGGAAGGTGGAAATCTAGAACATATGCCGAGTATGTTTGCCCAGCCCTTGGGCTCTGCGAGGTGTAGTGTTTTTGCAGGTGCGAGGTGGCACGGCAGCATAGCTGCAGTTGCAGGATCGAAGTGTATGTCGGTAGGTACTTTGTTGGCTGGGAGCATCTAGGGTTGGCGGTAGGCAGGCAGGGGTGTCCTACCTGCCTTTGTGGGAGTCACATGGCCAAGGAATCTGGAATAGTTGGCACCTCTGCCACATGGAAGCGAACAGACAGGTTCCCAGCTGGGGTCAGGAGGTGCAGTGTGTGTCAAATTGCCTAGCTTGGGTGGGCAAGTAGCATGCACCTCCTGGTGGCAGGAGGGCCACATTCAGAGGGGCCTTCTCCACCCCTGGGCTGGATGAGTGGGCTCATCGACTAACAGGCGGGTTGGCCGATGCCCGGATCCCTACTTATGTG
Organism: Ctenosaura bakeri; assembly: GCA_948474755.1. Classification (NCBI taxonomy): domain Eukaryota; kingdom Metazoa; phylum Chordata; class Lepidosauria; order Squamata; family Iguanidae; genus Ctenosaura; species Ctenosaura bakeri. The sequence goes on along the minus strand of CAOLHI010003248.1, from coordinate 385,668 downwards.
TACGCCAACCCTGTATGCTCTGTAACCAATAAAGTTGTGGCCTTGTTCATCCATACATTGCTGTGTCTGTGTATTCTGTTCTGCACCAGTCACCCCTGATTCCACAATAATATATAGGAGATTTATGCTTCACAAGAAATAGAGACTGTAAGTCCGCACTCACAGGATGCCATCTCATTTATATCAAAGGATACTTAGACCTTTGATCCAAGTTGCTCTAGCACAGCAACTGCCAGTGCAGGAGCTGTGGGTTCTCAGGAACTGTCTGTACTAACTCCCATGCCAGACCAATCTGAATGACTTTCAACAAAGTAATTCCCTGCTTCCCTGGCTTTAGTTTCCTGAAATATTGCAGGGTGGAAATCTAGAAGCAGAGACCCTTCTTTCCTGACTTACATCTCCAGGTATGATATAATTTTTCTTCAGGAAATATGAAATGCGGAATATTTGTTTGTGGAAAGATACAAGACAATTATACTAGATGCTGTACCAGGCATAGGATGTGGGAGGGTTTGTAGAGGGTTAGGTATTCTAACATTCACTTCACTACAGGCACAACTAACTAGATTACCTTCATTAGATCAATATGCCCTGGCAATCTTACTTCAACTTTTATTGATCAATGTGTATATTCCACCTTTACATGTTCACTCAGAAATAAAATATGTATGGGATAAACTGAACATTTATGTGGAAAATTTAATGGCTTCACTACCTGCAGCATATATCATAATGGCTGGTGATTTTAATGCAGGAACTGGAGCAAACAATAGATCACTTTTTGCCAAATCTTATAGTCAGACAGTATTTTCTGTAATTATGTCCCCTCTCCTGTGCCGTCAGTCTAAGAATGTATACAGTGACTATAGAAGACTGTGCTCAGTGCAAACCTTTTCGAAATTGAACTTGGTGATTTTGAATGGGTCTACAAGTGATGACTACCCAGCCAAGTACACCTATTGGGTTAATCTGTTAGATTATGTTGGGATCTCAGTGAATTTAATTCCCTGTCTATCTAAATTTGCAGTTGCTAGTCGCCCTCAGAGTGATTGTTTTCCTGTTATGTTGTGTATGGAAGTCTTTGATAGGTTGTTTTTACACTCCTACCATATAGCAACAGCGTCTGATGGCCTTTGCCCTATCTGTGCTAAATGGACACCTCATCAAGGAGAAATACTTACCAAGTTTTTGGGGAGGGAAGCAGTTAAATTCCTTCATTTGGTAATAGTGGATCAAAAGTCAGACGATTATGTATTTGTTAATTTCAATATTTTAATTAAATTGATTCAATCTTTGTTAACTGTTTCCCAATCTACCACAACTAGGCAAGATCCAAGAACATGGCATGAATGGTTTGACCAGGAATGACGTGAAGTCTGAAACTCTTTATAGCACCTTTTTAAATTGTATAAATAGAAGTCTAATTCTTGTTCAATATTGGAGCTTATGAGATTGAAAAAACAATCTCATAACCTCCAATATTGAATAAGAACAGTTGATCTATCAAAAAATATCTAGGGAACATCTAATATTGGTGGCCAGTGTAAAATAATCCTGCCCTTTTTTGGAGGGTGGTAACACTATCTTTCTCAAAAAAATATTTACAGTCTGTCATCTCAGATACCAGCCAATATTTGGGAAGGTGATTTTGCAATGCTATATGCTGGCTGAGCATGGGAACCAAGGTCATTTTAATGGGCTGGCATGATCTGGTGTGTGAGAATAGAATGTGAACTGGAAGGAGTTAGGAAGGGCAGGAGGAGTTCTAAAAAGGGAAACCTGCATTGTACCCTCAGTTCTGGTAAGGACATTGTCCTTGTGCTGCACCTAATCTTTAATAAAACTTTTCTGGATCTATCCATGGAGACTGATTATTGTCAGGATAAGACTAGACACTAGAGATTGCCAGAACAGCATTCAGGACTTTTCCTGAGTCAATAAGATACTCTTACCTCAGACTATCCATCAGACAAGGCTGAACTGGTAGTCAAGTTCAAAGAAGGGAAGTGGCTGGCCCAGGGAGAAATGAGGACCATGCTGAGTACTCCTTCAGACAAGGCTTTTATACCCACTGGCCTGTGACATGGTCACCAGACACCAATGACCATGAATGACACAGAGCGTGACACTCAGAGAGATAGGACATGAGACCCAGTAGAGCTTTCAGTGTCTTTCATCCACAAGGGATCACTCTGGAAGAATTGCAGGTTGCCATGATGCTTATTAACTTTCCAATCTTTTTTTCCCTTTTTTGGGTAAAGTGGGGATACATTGAAGATCGTTATCCCTCACCATGTGGGAACGTTATTTTAATCAATTGTTAAATGTTTTGATGTAACTATTTATACCGATATATTTGTAATGTCAAGCATGGTCTACCTCAAATGCATTATTTGCATTTCTTTCATTTTTTTAATGATTTGTTTTTATTTTTTCTTTGTGTTTTGTATTTTTTTGTCATTCATGTCGCATTCTTTTTTGTGTATATTACCAGATAGATAGATAGATAGATAGATAGATAGATAGATAGATAGAATATTGAATTTCTCCGGTGTACATGAGAATGGGGGAGAATGAGGAAACCTATAGTGTGTTTTCAACCCTACAGTTTCTCATCCAATTGTGCTGGGAATAAACCAACTGAGTCATCAAAACCCATAGATTGACTGGGTAATGGAGTAGGTGGAACTGCCAAGTCCCAAGTGCCATTTACACCACATAGAGGCACTAGTTCAGCCCTAGTGGTGCAAGGTAGACAATGTGACAATGGTAGGATTAATAACCTGTGGGATTATTCCTGAGCTAAGGGATGTGGAGTTGCCAGCTAAGCATCGTATCATCACCGTCGTCATCATCTTTATTTGTATCCCACTGTTTTCCTTGAAAGGACGCAAAGCAGCTTACAGCACTTTTAGAAAAGAAAACATAGTTTGAAAAATTATAACACACAACAGTTAAAATACAAATTAAACAATCCACTAAATGCATATTTTAAAGCACAAACAATTGAGAATAGCCAGCACCTTTCATCAGCAGGCAATGGTCGCAGATTGAATGCCTGCTGAAATATAAATGTTTGTGTATGGAAGGGAGGGAGGGAGGGAGGGGGCCAGTCTGACTTCTCAGGGAAGGGAGTTCCAGAGCTTGCAAGCAGCCACTGAAAAGGTCCTCTCCAGATGCTGTTCCCACCAGATGCACCTGTGAAGGAGATGGGACAGAAAGAAGGGCCTCTTCAGCAGATCTCAAAGCCTAGGCTGGTTCATAGGGGAGAATACAGTCCTGCAAATAGGTACCTCAAAGAAGTATTTGAGAAAAAGGAGGCAGACTCCTTACCATCCCATTGGACATCAGCAGACTGTGCTATTAAACTGATCCCATGGGGAGACTATCTAAAACTAAACTCTGTTCCATGACTCCCAAGGAACTGACGGCTTGGAGGGAGTTCATAGATAAAAATTTGGCTAGAGGGTTTATTAAACCAGCCACATCCCCCATAGTGGCACCCCGGTATTATTTCAGTGCAAAAAAGACAATTTTCTGGGACTCTGCATGGATTAAAGAGGCTTGAATGCCATATGCACTTCTGATAAGTATCCCTTGCCCTTAATGAATGATATGCTAGCACACTTTGCTAAGAAGAAGGTGTTTACTAAACTGGATTTGAGAGAAACATTCTTTTGCCTGTGGGTTAAGGAGAGAGATGAAAACTAACTGCCAGCTGGGGTCTTTTGAACATTTAGTCATGCCTTTTAGGCTGAGTGGAGCACCTGGTGCATTTATGCATCTGATTAACAAAGTCCCTCATGATCACTTGTATCAAGGAGTGCTAATATATTTGGACAATATCCTGGTATATTCAGAGGACTACCAATCCCATATTGGTAAGAAAGGTTGTTAGTGAGAACCTTGGTGAGAAAGGTTGGTGAGAAAGGTTGTTAGACAACCAGTTATATGTAAAGCATGAATTCCATAACGACAGACTGGACTTTTGGGGATATTGTATTTCTGCAGAGGGGATTGAAATGGATTGGGATGTGGTGGGATGGGAAGTCCCCAAAACAAGGAAGAATCTCAGGAATTTCCTGATGTTTGTTAGCTTCTATAGACAATTAATCACCAACTTTGCACAGATTGCATTGCTGCTGACTGACCTGCTTAAATCAAAGGGAAAAGGGGGCAAGGAAAAGGGGGATAAGCCTGATTTAGGGGAAAAAAACACTTCCAAATACAATGGGATGCAAAGTGTCAGGAGGTGTTTCAGCATCTAAAGCAATTATTCTTCTCTGAATCCATGCTGAAACACCTGGATCCATCCCAACCTTTTGTGATATAGGTCCATGGAAACTGTTAATTGATTTAGGATAAGTCTAGACGTTACAGTATGTGAAGCAGTAAGCGAATAAACAATGGTGGGATAAGTAAAATATTTGCTTCAAAATGTGAAAAAAATGAACTCAAAGTGTACTTAATGGAGGACTGAAAGATTTCTAGGATGCCAGATGTAGTTATCACAGCTTACATAGGTATATCTTAGCAGGGATGTTGTAAAGATTCATGTAGGTCATTGACTGGAAATGGTGGGTGCTGGAAATTGTAGTCCAGAACAGCTGAAGGAAAGCTAAATTAATTTATTCATAAATGAACTGGAGTTCAGTGTATGTATAACCAAGGAGAAGCTCAGGAGACAGAGTTCCATTCCCATTCCCACCCATTCATAAAATGTTCCTGTTTACATAGACTTCTGTACCACTACCACTTTCATTTTCTACTGCATTTTACCTTTTTCATTTACCTATCTAACAGTAAGGGTGATTTCTCAGTCCTTGGTATTGCCTAAAACATCTTAGCTGACAGTTTCTCCTGCCACACTGCTCACCTACTCTTAGAACATTAGTAGGAGGATTACACCTAGCATGCTTGATTTCTGTGATGGAGAAAACCATTTGAAATGAATGGACTGCATAATTTAACAGATATTTAAAAGCAACTTCATTGAGCTAATCTCAATGAAATATATCTTATTTACAAGCTACTGACAAGCTGCAAGTTATCCAACCACTCCCCAGCTATCTAGCATTTGTCCCCTAACCCCATACCAGAAATGGACAACTGTTAGGGGTTGGGTTCACATTGTCCATCCCTGTAACCTTGGAGGACCACACCACAACCACTATTACCCTCCATGCAGAGCCATTATGGCCAAAAAAAAAGAGGCAAAACTGGGGGGTAGTACAGAGGGTTAGGGCTTCAAAAAGCAGCCCACTGGGCACTCTTTCACCATCCCTCATCTGGACTAATGATTCTTAGCCAGGAGGAGGGGAACTCCAAATATCCATACATGTTAAACTTAATTTTGATTTTTTTAAAACTCTTCAAGGCAGTTTAACTTGATTCTCATCCTATGCTTGTATATTCCCACCCCTAAAAAACAAAAAACAAACCAAAATCCCCACTAGTTTAGGAGAAGCTGAGAGAAAACAAGTGTTCACATACTATACTAAGTTGAGGCAGAATATGGTGCACAATCCACAATCAAGCCTGATAGTATCATGGAATATGAAAATGACTTGAGTAGTTTGTACGTGTCCTCTTCCTTTCTAGACACCTTGGTCAATATTTCTTGGTATTTTGGATTGTTCACAGCAATAAAGCAAAGAGAGAGATGCAAACTTAACTGCATGTCTGACCAGACACCAGTAAGAGTATATTACCTCTCCTTTCTGTGTCCTCTTCACTCCCCTCAGCCTTGAATGGCATGAAGGAGCACATTATTTTATCTAATTTGTGGCAGTGATACCAGTGAAGAATGAATTCCTTTACACCACTACTGCACCCTCACAGGGTCATCTGGCCAAAGTTTCTTAGGCAGTTCAGCACCTATTGCAATACGTCCCACCTGTGGAAGGTAGTGCATGTTGACAAGTATGCAATGTACTTTGAACATCAAATTACTAGTACTTTAATACTATGATTACAGAGAACCTAAGAAAGTGCCTAGAATGCTCACTTTGGTCTGTACTCATAGACTGTATTTACTAATAGAACAACAATCTCTTGAGCATTTTGCGGTGGGTCTCCAATTTCTTCTTGTGGATTTCATTGGATGATCCCCAGTTCCTGCTTGTTACATTCAATATTTTACCTTCTTGGCCCATAATATCAACTCAAAAGAATGATCTGACTGGCTGGATCAGAATGGGAGTATTGCCATACACCTTAAGTTTGCATAATATGGCAATTATGGATAAGATGACGACATTAATATGAGGAATCTCTCTTGAGAAGTTTGTTAAAAAATGGGACCCTCTTATCCAATTTTTTAAAAACAAATGGGGAGATTTGATGGTAGTGAGCTTTTTGGATTAAGAGAAAGATATGAGGAAAGAAAAGAGAAAAGAATTATATTTTAAGTATGTTAGATATTGATAAGCACAAAGATATTAGGATATTGTATAAAGGCTAAGATGAATATTATACAAGAGATAATATCAGTAGAGCCCTGATGTATGTAAATAAGAGAAACGGATCCTCATGTACATAGCTGATGTGTTATACTAAGGACAAACTAGTTGGGAAGCCAGAGAGGAAGAGGAATGAATGGAATTGAAATGAAGAAGCAAGAAGGCGGGTAGGCAGATCCTAGGAACTATTAAATTAAGTTAAGTATTACATTTATTATGTGTATATTAATATTATAATATGATAACATTATAATGATGTATTTATTATATTTAAACTTAATTTTAGAGATCTTCCTATCTACATGAAAATTGTCTGATACAGTTATGTACGTATGTTCTTTGTCTTTTCAAAATTTTATGTTTTATGTTTTAATTTTTAAAAAAGGGAGATTATAGTATGATTAATCCTGAAGAAATTTACCTTCAGGGAATGTCAGGTAATTATCTGGCTAATATCCCCTTTAATGGCAAACCCTCTCTGAACAAATTTTGCCAAGAAAATCCTGTGACAAGTTCACCTTAGGGTTGACATAAGTCAAACATGACTTGAAGGCACTCAACAACAAATATCCTTTTTCTGACAAGATATTGCCTAAGCTGTCATGGCTGTACAGCTCCGAACACTCTTGGATGAGACTGTTTTTTCTGGTTCTGTATGTCTGGTTTTGGCAAAGAATGGCCCTGATCACCCTTCTGATCTCTCATTCTTTATGACCTCTCTATGTATGTTGATACCATTGACCAGGGCTATCATTCTAGATAGCCTAAGATAAAGATTTAATCTTATTGTGGCCACGTTCCTACTTGGGTGCTAGATTCCAGAAAATGATGTAGAGGATCACTGTTCACCCCATTTGAATTAATGTTATTGAGTCTCAAAAGATTCAGTCTTGTTTCTTATACTTTTTAACACTTTTAATACTTGAAACTACTGGGTGACATCATCCAAAAATATAGGTAATGTACCATTATCTGTGAATGACACGGAGATTTCCAACACTGCCCCATCATATCTTCTGAGAATGGAAGAAATAAACTGGTGCTTGAACACAGTAACATACAGTGATTTTCCTGCATTGACTCAATGGTCTATGAGGTTCCTTCCAACTCTATGATTCTATGACCAGATGAATGTCAAAAAACAGCTTCAATGTACATAACATTAATTTGATATAACCTTCAAAACTACAATGAACTATGAGGCTCTGGGTAGAAAGCTAAATGACCCTTGGACACATGTTGTTATTTCATTGCTTCTTCCTGGCCCAGGAAGAAAGAGAAAAATGTTAGAAGTGAACAACTGGCTCTACAAATGGTGCTAATGGAAAATATTTGGCTTCTTGGAGGATGGCCTCCACTTTTGTGATGAAGAAGAATCTCTGGCAAGAGACAGATTGCACCTTACAGCAGTTGGAAAGAATGTATTAGCTAGAAGTCTCACAAACCTGATCAGGGAGGCTTTAAAATTAGTTACACAGGGGAATGGAGACTGTATTCCAAAGGGTAGGGAACACCAACTACAGCAGTGCTTTCCAAAGGGTGTGGTCATGACACATCAGTGTGTCACGTGAAGTGTGTTGGTGCGTTGCCTCCCCAGCCGAGAAAAATCCCCCTACTCAAGCCTGGTCTGCTGCTGTCACTCTTGCTGGGGCCTTTCCCCAGCAAGAGCGATGGCAGCACTCAAGGACTGGGTGGTAGGGGGCTGCCTTTCCCCCTGCCATCACTCTCAATGGGGCTTTTCCTGGTGAGGGTGATGGCAGTGGGCCAGGATTGGAGGGATTGCCTTTCTCCACCCTAGATATGCCTTTGGGTATCTCCAGTTTGCTAGTAAAACTGAATTATTGTGTCATGAAATGATGCTTGTTGAAAAATTGTGTCACCAACATTATAAGTTTGGAAAGCTGTGAACTACAGGAACAACAGACTCAGTGACACAGGGGAATTAGAGTGATAATACCAGAACCCACCAGTGGACAAGAAAAAAAAACATTAACAAGGAAGCAGCTAAAGATAATGAACCATGATCTATACACAGAGCATAAGAAATAAACAAGATGAACTTGAACTCTTAATCCAGGAAGGGAAATATAATTTAATGGGCATCACTATAACCTGGTGGGGTGACTCTCATGATCCGACTATAGCAATAGAAGGATATATCCTGTTCCAGAGAAATAAATGAAAAAGAAAAGGAGGAAGAAGAGTGTTATATGCCAAGGATGTGTACCCCAATTAAAGAGGAGAGAAACAATAGTGGGCATTTACTATACATGCACCCTAGTCAGCCTGAAGCTTTCAGTGATGCCTTCCTAAAACAAATGATCCTAAATGATCCTAAAACGAATGGTTTTAAAAAAAGAAAGAAAGATGAAGAGAGAGAGAGAGAGAGAGAAATACAGTAGCAATGGGAGACACATTACAGTAGCAAGGTTCAACACATTCCTCAATTATCTTGCAGGCAATTTCATTGTAGAGAGGGGAGGGAGTATTGCTAAATGTAGGTAGAATGAGAAGTATGTGAAAATACTTGTGAGATATAATTTCATCTCTGCTTAAACAAAGGTAAAGAGATGTCCAGCAATCCTGGACAACAAGGAAGCTCAAGATATTTTGATTCTTGAGGTAGGAAATCAAAAGGTGCTCACTTGACTGTACCTCCAGATCTATTGCCTGAGACCAACCTCCTCCGGCTGTCCAAGAAGAGAAGGGCTGACTTTGCCCAGGAAGGGAGCTGTGTCAGTATGATGTGGTGCTTTAGGTCTACAGCCTGCCTAAGGCCGTGGGTGGACTGATCCCCATACGTGGGCTTCCCTGTCACTGCCTAAAGAAAGGTCTTTTGAGGACAAATTTTCCTCTGAACTGTTCATTTAAATTGAAGATTACAAAAGACATGAAGTATTGTCAGTGTACCTACACAAGAGGAAGTGGAAGCTGGAAGGGAGGCAGGCAGAGTGTTATCCTAAAGGAGGAGATCACTTGCTTAAACATTTCCCTCAAAAGAAGGATAGGTTTTGAAACATGGCCTGGGACCCAAATCAAAGAAGAAGGGAGAGAATGGAGTGGGTCAGATGCTTTCAGTTTGACCCGAAATAAACCCTACAGGGTTCCCCCCCCCCCAATCCCACAATACAGCAACAGGCAGTGCAGAGTGACAGCGAGGGAAGGCTAAAGCACAGAAATATAGTATCCCTCCCCTTCCCCCACCCACCCACCCGAAAGGCATCTTTGCTTCTGCGACTAAACCTAACACTTGTAGAGATTTCTCTGTCGCTGTGGAGTCTTACGGAAGACCCACAGCAACCAGAGCAGCGGAGCTGATGAAACGAGGAGTTGCCACCGAGGCTCCCAGAGAAAGGCGACGCGGGAGAGAAGGGCGCCCGAGCGCGAGGGAGCGGGCGCGGAAGGAGTTAATGGGCTGACCCACAAAATCCTCCCCAGAGAGGCCAGGTTCGACCTGAGACACAGAAGCCGGGGACCCAATTTACCGTAGCTGTGCGTCTGAGGGGAAGGCGGAGGCAGGGGAGAGAATTTGGTGTCCTCTTTCCTGTTCCTTTGGCAGGTAGAGATTCCGAGCAAGGCAGGGACCGTTCTCCGAGCCCCAGAGGTCGGGAACCGAGGCAGGCGCGGGAGGAAGGGGCAGCCCACCAAACCCGAGCCGCGCCAAAGGGGGTCTCTGCGCTCCTTGGCGGGGGCTCCTTCTGTCCTTAACAACTTTTCTAGCCAGCGAAGCGGGAGAGGCACCCAGAGCAAGCGAGGAGGGGATTGTGGTCCCTTCTCCTCCTGGCTTTTCCTCCGTCTCCCTCGGACCTGAGAATATTAGGCGTCAGAAAAGCCGCCCCCCAAGTTCGACGGAGCTGATTCTCCCGTCCTCTGGAAGGAGACCCCGCTCTGCGTCCCCAGAGCGAGAGAACGTCGCAGTCCGGCAACCCCCGAAGTCAGGAGGCTGAGGTGAGCAGCAGCGCCCGCCCGCCCGCCTGCCCATCCCGAGGGCGAGCTCGCGGGGGAAGCAGAGGACAAAGCCCCGGAGACTGGAAAGTAACCGAGGGAGAAACTCAGAGCAGACCGGATGCGAGGCTGGGGAGATCTTGGGAAGACCGCAAGAAGGACCCCAGCGGACTGATTTCGGGCACTTTTTTCGCTCTGAGAGGGCGCCCGCGTTAGAGGGGGCTGAAGGCGGGAACGCTAGTTCCAGAGCCCTCGACTAGCTCTTATGGGAATGAAACACTCCTCCCGCTGTATGCTCCTAAGGAGGAAAATGGCGGAGAATGCTGCTGAGAACACCGAGGTAAGAACGCGACAACCCCAGCCCCACTGTGGGACGCGCCACCGGGCCAAGCAAAGCTAAACTTTCCCAGCCCATGCCCGTGGCCTTCTCGCCACCTGACTCCCGTGGATCTCTCACTAGATCCTGACAAGCTCCCCGCTCCACACGGTCGGGGAAGGGGGAGACCGATAAGATTTGCGCCTCTCATCGATCCAGTTCTCGGATGAAGCGAACGCGGGTTTTTTTTTTTCTTCCTCCCCTTTGGCGGAGGTTGGCGGGCGTAAGATTGAACTGGATTTGCTGCGGCGGTGGAGGCGCGGCTAGGGGCCGGGGGAAGGTGGTCGCCTTTGGGACGCCCTCTCCGCCAGGTGTTGTGGAGGGAGGCAAGGAGAGCAGAACGGCCCCGGTGGCTTTTTCTCTTCAGCGTCTCGCGCGCTGGGAGCGGAACCCTCTGGGCTCAACCGCGTCCTCCTCTGCGTCATTTTCAGCCTCTGGCCGACAGCCTTCGGCTCGGTGGCCCGTTTGGCTGAAGCGGGGAGGAAAGGCTGAAGCCCGCAGTGCTGGGCGACAGAGCTGTCCAGAGTGCTGCCCACAAAATGGGGATTGGGAGGCAGGGAGGCGGCGGCGGCGGAGGCGACTTCAGCGTCCTTAACGCGAGTGCCTGACGAGCCCATGGCCACATGGTGAAAAGGCACCTCGGTGTGGCCAGAAACTCTTTCCTACTTCCTTGCGGGGTCTCAGTAGGCAGGATCGCCTCTCCCAGGGAAGGGCGCTGAGAATCATGGCATGCAAAAATGGGATGAACGTGTCGGAGTATGCGTGCGCCCGTGCTGGAGCTAGCACCAAACTCCCAGTTTCTATTAATAGCTCTCCCTGGCGGTTTTTTTCCCCTGAATACTTAACGGGGGAGTAATCTTTCCGTAGCCTAAGGCCGAAATAGGCGTTGCTCTGTACTGTAGAATCCACAGTCAGTTTCTGCTGTCTATAGAAGTGGGTGCTGATCTCCATGATCTTACACTGTGCTCCTGCAGGAGGGAAGGACGTTGTTTTGCAAATATTCCATTCTCCAAGAATTCTCCCTTTTCCCAAGTTCTATATTTCTCTCACATAACCTTAGGTGCATGAAAAGGTTCTCAGGATCAGGGAAGGTGTGGGCAGGGGAGTAATCGCAAAGGGAGGTAATTGAAGCAATAAATCAAAACGGGAGCCATGGTGGTTGCTGCATGGTAACTCCTTCAAGAAGCATGTGTAAGAGAAGGTTCTAAAAATAGCTCAAGCCAGGCATAGCACATCTGTAAACTGTCAGTGGAGCAATGGCTTCCACTGTGTCATAAGTGTGCATCTTTGCACAAACCTGAGAGTGAAGACTAAAAGTGGATTCATTGTATTATTATTTTCTAAATTCCAATTAGTAAGAGACTAGAATTTTCTGTAAATGCTCTATGGAGAAAGTACTGTAGCCTAGCAGCTTTTAAACTTTTCATGGCTGAACTACACTTTCTTCACCTGTTTCTCACCCTTTTTATGACTTTTCAGTGAAGGCTCCCAGAAACATTTGAGAAGGCAAATACAGCCTGGCCAAGGACAAATACTTCATTTGCACACCCTGGCCACATCTGGCCCTATTCACCTTACTGTCAACAGACCTGCTCAGGTCTTGCAGACCCAGGGCCATGGCTTTCTTGATGGAGTCTACTCACCCATAACGTGGTCTTCCACTTTTCCTAGTGCCTATTATTATTGTTATTATAATCTTTTCTAGAAAGTCATGTCTTCTCATGATATAACCAAAGTAGGACAATCTCAGTTTAGCCATCTTGGCTTCCAGGTAGAATTCAGGCTTGATTTGCTCTAGGACTCATTTATTTGTATTTTTAGTAGTCCAGGGTATCCACAGAACTCTTCTCCAGCACCGCATTTCAAAGGAACTGATTTTCTTCCTATCAGGTTTCTTCACTGTCCAGCTTTCACAACCATACATTGAAATCAGAAATACAATGGCACAGATAATCCTAATTTTAATATTCCATGATATATCTTTACACCTAAATATCTTGTCTAGTTCCTTCATAGCTGCCTTTACAAGATTTGACTGCAATCTCTATTCTGATTAATGACTGAGCCAAGGCATAGAAAAATCTTTACTTTTAAAATAATGTTTACAATGATATAATAGTAAATTATTCTCTATCCTCCATTCCCCACCTCAGACAACATTCCATGATTCAAAGTATAATCAGACTATCAAGGACAATGTCCAGAAAGTACTCATCACAGTTGATTCCAGAATATCATGTGGTTCAATGGTGGGCCATATCCAGAATTTAAGTGTATCATTTATATTATTAAACAGATGCCATGTAGTCTCAAGCTATTTCACCTTTGGCAAGGTAGAATTTATATGTCAGTTTCTTTAAAAATGCAAAGGTCCAAACTTTGTCTATATCAATTATTAATGGAAAAATATTGTAAATTCTTCCGTGACCTTGCTATCTACATCCTTGCTGCATACAGCAAGGTAGATCTGAAATCTTCAGATAGAGCATTTTCATTTTCTTTATCATAAATTGATATAATCAGTAAGGTTATTTGAAAGTGTATGTTTTGATTAGTTATTTTGTTAATCCAGTCGAGAACTTCCAGCCAGAATGGTATTATTTTAGGGCAACTAACTCATGTGTGTTCCACTGTATCAACATTCTTCCAGCATTTATCTGACAAAATGTTAGTGATACTATGTAGTCTTAAGGGGCACAGATACTATTGATGTATCACTTTATCTCATTTTCAGCTGTAGACAACAACTTATGTGGGATAGTTCTTCAAATCCAGTCCCATTTATTTTTGATAGCCGGTATTCCAAGCTTAGCTTCCCACTGCACCTTCAGATCGTTCACTGGACCATATGTAATCTCAGTGATTGCTTTACAGAACTTAGAATCTTAAATCTTTTAGAAGTATTGAGACAATATGTATCAAAGGTTGTAAGAGAGAAAAGAGGACCCATATCTCTACATAACCTAGACGTAAATCTGCATTCATTTACACTTTCTTCCTTGACATTCTTTAGTATTTGTTCCATCTTTGCTATTTACTCCTAGTAGGACAGTCTTATCTGCATATCTTACACTGCTAATGTTCCTTCCTCCTCTTTCTAATCATTGTTCACTTGAATATAATCCTGCTTTATACATGATATGTTAAGCATAGAAGTTAGAGAGATAAAGTTAAAAAAAATGCACCGTTATGCCTGATCCCTTTCCCAATTGGAAACCGTTCTGTTTCTCTGTATTCTGTTCTAATGGTGGCCTCTTGTCCTGAATAGAGGTTACATATTAAGATAATCAAATGTTGTGGCATTCCCATTTAACAGCAATCCATAGTTTTTCATGATCTACCCAATCAAAGGCTTTGCTATAATATAGAAGCATTCTTTGGTGTATTCCGTTATTGAAAGTACATTTACAATATGATCTCTAGTGTTCTCCCTTTGCTGAACGTAGCTTGGACATCTGGGATTTCTCACTTCATATATGGTAAAAGTCTTTGTTGTAGAATTTTGAGCATCACTTTGCTTGCATGGGAAATTAATGCAATGGTCCTGTGGTTACTGCAATCCTTAGTGTCTCTTTTCTTGGGGACTGGAATACATATTGAATGTTTCCAATCTGTGGGCTATTCCTTTGTTTTCCATATTTGTTGACAGATTTTCATTCTGTCTTTTTAGCCTGAAGCATCTCTGTTGGCATGCCATCTGTTCCTGGTGATTTATTTCTCCTAAGTGCCCTGAGTGCAGCTTCCACTTCACTTTTTAAAATTGTACGTTCATCTTTTAATGGTTCTTCCTTGACAGAATCTATTTTCTTTTCATCTCTGTTATACAGTGTTTCAGTGAATTGTTTCCATCAGCTTTTTATTTGTACTTTGTCACGTAATATGAGCCTCTGCTGGTCATATAGCATCCTCACTCTTGGTTTAATTTCCTTTTGATTTTTCAGATCTTGTGGAAGACATCTCTTGTTCTTCCTTTTTAATCACCTTCTATTTTTCTGAACTGATTATTTTTTAAATATTTTTGAAGACACATTTAATTGATATGAAACAAGATATACAGAAACAACACACCAACATATCTACTAATTAATCTAAGCAAGTAAACAACTAACTAAACTAACACACTAACTACAACTGTAACAACTCTAAAAGGTATCATAAGGTCCCACACTTGACTTCTGATTCCTTAGAAAATGGAAACAAATAAAAGGTTATTATACTTCCTGTAAATTGTATTAACATCTATTCTTAAGTGATCTTTACTGCCTAATATTATAATTATGTAACATTTAAACGACATTTATACTTATAAAATAATAGCTTGAGTACTTACGTTAAATGTAGAATACTCTTATAAATTCAAAATAATGTTCTACAATAATAATTCTATTTTTATTCAAAACCTAATGTTGCATATCTCCACCAACTTCTCTTCAACATGTTATAACCATCTCCATTGATTCTTGAATTCCTTCAGAGAGCCTTCTGTAATTAATATCATCTATTTATCCATCTCAACTGTGTCCAGCAACTTCATCATCCAATGATCTTGAGATGAGATATTTCCATTTTTGTATATACAATATCCTCGCCACCATTGGATGAATTTTAGTCTTAAGAATGTCCTCTACTAAACAGTGTATCATCACCCAGACTTTCTTTGTTTTATCACAAGTCTACCACATATGGGGAAAAAAGTACCATATGACTGATTACTTTTCCAGCATTTAGTTGAGGAGCCTTTACTCATTTAAGACAATTTTTCTGAAGTCAAATACAAGCTATGCATCACCTTATAAAAATTCTCTTCTATATAATAACTTAATGTAAAATTCAAATCTTTTCTCCACATCCTTTCCCATTTTCCAACAGAATTAGGTGACCCACACCTAATGTTTCAACAACATCTTATATGGTTTAGTTATTAAATGTGCATCATCTTTACATAAGTGATCCCCAAATTCTGTTTTTCCACATAAAAACCAAATGATTTTTTGCCCATTTTAAATCTTTCAGACAATTATGCATAAGAAAACCACCTTATATCAAATCAATCAATTGCTCATTTATTTTCATTTTTGCTTGATCTCCATCAATCTTAATCATATATGTTATCCATTTCTCTTTGACTTCAATTTTTTTTAAAAAAGGCTTCATGAGGTAAAACTCACATAGGCATTCTTGGACATGTTCATTGCTTATAACTAGTCTACACTCCAAATAATGCTTATAAAATGATTTTTAAAATTTACATTCACATTCATTTTGTCCTACCACAAAAAGATGTGCCACCTAAATCTTGAATCAAAACCTTCTAGCTGTAGGAGTCTTTCTCTTTTAACTACACCATATGAGATGCAGAATAATACAAACTCAAGTCAGGAAGCCTAGCCCCTCCTCTTGTAAAATCTCCAATCAGACCCTTGGTTTCTTTTCTTGCCACATAAATCTCAAAATATCTTTTTGCCATTGTTTAAAACTACATCATTAATCAAGAGAAGTATTGTCTGAAACAGGAAGAGATTTTTGGCAACATATTCATTTTAATACAGGAAGCTCCGACTTTTTGATGCCCCATTATCTGATGCCTCACTCCTTTGATGCTTCCAAATTAAGGACAAGGTACATAAATTCAATGGGAGTTCCACTCTTTCTCCAGTTCCTTTTGCTTATGGAGGTTCACTTTCAGAACAAGCTGAGATTGGGGGGAAAGGCACCAAACCAGCTGAGAGATTTTGCAAATAGTGCATGTGAAGTCTCAAGTGAGCCTCTGTTTGTTGTTCATGCTCCCTAAAGTACAGTAGATGGGATTCACTTTTCAAACAGTTCCATTTTCTGACAGTGCTCCAGTCCCTAACCTGTCAGATAATTGGAGGAAGTCTATAGTCAAGATTCTGCCTAATAAGGGCAAGTTCTTATAAAGTTTCTTCTTTTTAGAGTAGTATATTTAAGATATACTTATTAATAATAACATATTCTAGTAAGGACAGGAGAAAGATCATATGACATTTAAATGAGCTACAATATATTGTAAAAATTGTACTTTATTTACTGATTATGTATTTTTTATCTACCAAATTTGTAATAAAAAGTATTAAGGACAAGTTCTGTAAATCTTGCTTAATCTCAGACCAAGTTTTTGCACAATGATTCTGAAATAGTTTTGTATTTTAAATCTCAAAATAACTCCTAAGTATTTCACTTTCTTCACATTTTTAAACCCAGTTTTAGATGTCAGTAGCTTTTGGGGGTTTTTTTGCCATTTTTCTTGTCAACATAACCATCTTTTCCATGTTCAGTTTAAAACCAGCCCTTGCCCCATACTCATTGTACATCTTAAGTGAATCTTCCACACCTTCCAAGAGATCCTGAAATATATATATATTTTGCAGGACCCCTTGGGAGGTGTGGAAGATTCACTGAACACATATATCACTGCATAATTGGCAAATGCTCTTAACTTGTATTCTTATGTCTTTATTTGTATACCTTTAATTTTTTCTTCTTCTTATGTAACAGCTTTCTCTAAACTTCTAAAATTAATATAAATGACACAGGTATAAATGACACTCTGCATTGATTATTATACTACTTCTCTAGACCTGAAGTAATTCAAAAGTTGCATTTAGGGTTTTGATCCTATTTCTGTCACCTTTTACTTTTGCTTCTCCTCCACTCTTAACTGTTTGAAGAGTTTCATCTATCATCCATTGAGGCTTCTCTTTCTTTTTGGCTGCAGATAGTGTCTTTTTGTGTTCCTCCCTAACAAAGTCCCTCAGAGTTCTTTTGAATCCTGTTCAATCAGGCTTAAGAGTGCAAATCTATTTTTTTAAAAAGTCTTATCTCTAAATTCTATGGGGATGTTCTTCAGGTTGTATTTTGGCATGATGGTTAGTTTAGTATTCTTCTTTAGCTTTACTCTAGTTTTTGTATCAGCAGTTCATGGTCTATAGGTTGTTGTGGGTTTTCTGGGCCTTGAGGCCGTGTTCTATTAGTATTTTCTCCTGATGTTTCGCCTGCATCTGTGGCTGGCCTCTTCAGAGGATCTGGTGGCATGGAAGTGAGACAGAATATATATACTTGTATAGTCTCCAGGTGGGAGGAAGCAATTTGCATATTTAACAGTTGGCCTGGTTGCTCCCCAGTCCAGCATCTTGGAAGGTAGCCCAGGGACTCCCACCCAAGCTGCACGGCTCTAAAAGTGAGAGTCTTTTTCCTAGGTTAATCTCAAGGGTAGCCTCCTTCACCAAATCCCCTGGGACACAGGGCCCTAAAGAGGTGGTTCCAGAGCCTTACTCTACACCAAATGGGTGCCAATACATGATCGCCAACATTTTATTATCCCCTATTATCTGCCATAGAAAGGGGCAAGCATCCACTTAGTCTCTTTCCCCCATCAGCCCGGACAACACAGCCCTCACACCCCTCTCAATTCTTCCAGGAACAACTGATTCCAATAATCAAACAGGTGCACCCCATCTGCTGAGTAAAAGTCTGGCTACCCAAATAGGTTGCCAAGATGAGGAATAAGGTGGCCCAAATCTGATTATTCACCATTCTTTTGGTGTGGTCAATACATTTGGGGTCTTTACCACCCCGCCAAAAAGCAATGTCATTACTACCACGGTGAATGACCAAAATGTCACGTGGTGGCCCATGGCGCTCCAAGACCTTGCCCTTTAGCAAGTCTGGGTCATTACCACCAAGGTGAATGACCAAAACATTAGATGGAGGCCCATAGCACACCAAGGCCTTGCCCGTCAGCAAGCCTGAGTCATTACCGCCAAGGTGAATGATCAAAACATCAGGTGGAGGCCCATAGTGCTCCTCAATCACAGTGGGAACTGGCCACTCCGCTGCAGGCTTTGACCCTTTCTGCATCTTACCGTCTTCCAGAGCTGGGGTGCGGGGATCGCGCGAGCAGCCTCCAGTGAGGGGCTCTTGCATTCGGGGTCCTTCGGCTCTGCACGAGCTGTCTGCTCGCACGAGAGCCCTGCCTCTTCCTTCTGCAGTGCAGCCTGGGAGTTTCCCAGGCTTCGCTGGGGCAAGAAGCACGACCAGTGTGGCTGCAGAGGCTCTGCACATCAGGTAAGTGCACGCGGGGCCCGGGAGCAATGCACAATCGTGCACCATTTTTGGCTTCTAGCCGAAAATGAAAAGGTGCACAATTGGTGCCTGCCGGCCCCTGGAGCATTGCACAATTGTGAGTGTGTCATGCGGATCACTCCTCACAATCACGCAACACTCCAGGCCCTCTTTCACATGGAAAATGCAGTATGAAAAGGGCCTTTGTTTACTAAACTACAGCACAGTGGCTATGTCATTCAGCCCTAGCTGACAGCCAGCATGGTAAGTTTAGGCCTGGTGCACCATCCAAAAATTATGCTGGGGCCACAAATCAGGACCTGCTGTCTTGCCACGCAGCACCTAGAATTCAACAGAGAAAACAGGAACAAAGTTGAGAAAAACAGCCTCAAAATTTGGGAGGACACATGTACATCTTTGCGGGAGAAGATTTCCAATGGTGGTAGACTAGATGTCTTGTGGGCTGAAGCCCATCCAAGGAGCAGTGGAGGCAGTTCCAATCCTAAATAAATGGGTGCCAATCTTAACTCTGTTCAGGCCCAAGCACTGTAAGGCCTTCACAGTAACTGTCCAAAATGGATACCTATAAGGGCCAAAAATTGATGTGACAAAATAAAACAACAACCCCAGTCTAGCCCCCAAGAGCTGCACATAATGCGTAAACAAGGCATAAAGCTGGGTCAGAGCACAAGCCCAACTATACCTTTGCCCTCACCCTGTTATGATCAGGTTTGTATAACTAAAACACGGGGAGAAGGCCCAGCATATTCCTCAAACAGAAGAAGCAACTAATAAATCATACTATAACCACAAATCAGCACCTGTTGTCTTGCCAAAGTGCACATGGGAACTAACTGAAAAGACAAAGAACAGCAATGTTAAAGTGTTCTGAACCTAAAAGGATGCATAGACATCCTTCACAACACATGGCCTCATTCCATTCAGAGCCTAAGCCCTGTGCAAAAGCCATAGAATCTACCCCACAATGGCAATCTTCCCTCTTTTCCTGGTCCACCCTTCCAGAGTCTTGTGCATGCTGAAATTACAGGTGGTATCCTCATGCCCCTGAGCTTTAGCAGTGAAAGCTAATGCTGACAGTCTAGTCCTGATAAACTGCAGGGCCAGATCCCTGCCCCTCAAAGAAACACAATACAGGAATATGTGGTCCACGTGAATATGCCACAACACCTGCAACTTGCTAGACACCTAATTAACTCAATCTCCCTTCCAGCCTTCTGAGAGACTAATGGCTTAGACAACCTCACCCCTCTAAGGCTACTTATATCTGTAGGCACAGGACAGGACTGGAGTTTGCATCTAGAGAAAACTGTCTGAAGTGCTCCAACTGTTGGTGGGAAAGGCTTGGACCAGGCACGTGACATGAGGGGATTTAGAGATTATCAAATTAATGACACTGACCAGCGTCATATCATAACCAAGAATGGACTGACAAATTGTGAATTCAGCAGCCCATAATTAAACTGTCCTCACATTGGGAAAATTCCAAGACACATCTCAAATGTCTGAAACCAAAACAAACAAACATCATTTCCCTGTAAAGTAAACTGACATATGAAAGTCTCCTGCAGCTCCACTAAACTAGAGTATAAACTCATCCCAATCATCCACATTGGTTCTTGCATCAGCTATAATGAGTCCTGCTTCACAGAAACAATGCAAGAGAGCCTCAGTGGGGCAAGGAAAATTAAGGTGACCAAATAGCTCCTGAAACTCTTGTAAAGCAACTTTTCTTAGGCCCTTTCTGCACCTTACCTTTTTTCGGCGCTGGGGTGTAGAGATCGCATGAGCAGCTTCTGGCAAGAGGCTCTCATGTCCCTGCTGCTTCAGCTCCACACAAGCTGCCTGCTTGTGTAAGAGCCCTGCCTCTTCCTTCCGCAGCGCAGCCTGGGAGTCTCCCATTGTTGTTGATATTGTTGTTGTTACTACTCTAATTATTTCTAGCACCATTAACCCACCACCTCTCAAACCCTAAAAGAGTCAAGAAGGCAGTAAAACAAGATAACAATATAAAGACTATAACTGTAGGTATCAAGGCCTAGGTATTAATCCCAGGCCCTCTAACCAACTTGTTGTTAATGCTCTATTTATTTCTTGCACCACTAACCTGCCATCACTCAAACTTTACAAGAAAAAAGAAGGCAATAAACAAGATATGAGTATAAAGACTATAGCTGTAGGTATCTAGATCTAGATATTAATTTCAAGCCCTCTAACTAAATTAATTAAATGGACGCCTACCTGGGAGCGGGGGGGAGAGGGAAGAAGAAGCAGCCCATGATGAGCCATCCAAAATCATCATCATCATCATCACCATCACTATCATCATAATCCAATAAACAGAGCAAATATCCTCCACCGCTAGTAGAAAATAATAGGCCATAGGCCTAGCAGGACTCTGGAACAAGGCCCAGGCCTGAGAGGCCTCTATCAAACAATGTGGCCAGCAAGGCCTGGAAGAGCTCTATCCAACCACCAGGCCTATAAACTATTAGGCCTCTAATCCCAATGAGGCCAAAGCAGACCAAGCAGGCCCCAACTACAATTAGCACCCTTTTCGCATACTTTTTTTTGCGTGAGCGCCCCTTGAGCATCACGTGGGTGGGAGCGTCGCTCCGTACGATGCATTCCCACTTGCGCGAGGCTCACGAGGCTAAAGCAGGGTGCGCACGTATTTTTTTATTTTCGGCTGTAAGCTGAAAATACTGCGCGCTCGCGCAATGCTTGTGGCGCCCTCGTGCATTTACCTCCGTGCGGTGCTTTGGCGAGCTGGGGTGGTTGCGCTTCCTTCCCCCAGCACAGCCTACAGCTCCCAGACTGTGCTGCGGAAGGAAGGGGTGGGGCGCTAGCGTGATAGTCACGCTACCAGGAAGCCGATGCGGGAGGCAGAAGGGCTATTGTGAGCGGCTCGTGCGAGCAGCCCTCCCCACTGCCCCGACAAAGGTAAGGTGTGAAAAGAGCCTAGGTCTGATAGGCCCTTAAGCAGCCACACCAGCCAAGCAGGCCCAAAAGGCACCATTACAATAGGCCCTTATTGATACTGTTCAGTCAGTTTTTGTGTTAGACTGCTTTTGCTACATCTCTCCTCACTATTAATGCCACCCCATTTCTTCTAAGATTTTTATTTCCTGAGCACACAGTCCCACCACCACAAAAGGTATTGCCATGGTAGAATACTGTCTAGTACGTGATCTCTGCTAGCTTTAAATCCTGTTCCCAACTGTAATATCAGAATGATAATTTAATGGGGAGAGGCAAAATAGACCAAGAGTGCATGAGATTATAGGTAGAATAACATACATAAAAATACAAGTAATTCTTTATTTTCATCATTAAATTCCAGAATGCCAGCCTTGTTCTACTTTTCAGGGAGTATTAATCCTCAGTCTTTTTTCAGTTCTCAGTGATATAATAGCAATTTAGAACACAAATAGAATTTCATTTAAAATTAACCCTCCGAATTGATAGCTATTATGTCTAATAAGCATTAATAGCTCTAACATTCATGAATTTGTCTGGTTCCATATTTTATGCCAATGGCCATCATTATATCACAAGTACTGATAAAATTCCATAAATTAATTATGTGTTGAATCTCAGTCTTGAACCAATTGCCAGTCAATTTCATTTAGTGGCTATTCATTCTAGTATTATTAAAAAGGAAAAATAATACATTTCTCTGTTCATTCTCTGTTCTCTTCTGCAGTTTGTTGAGATAATGTTTTATACATAAAATATAAAAAGCCTGAGTATGAAAACACTTGAGTGTTCTTATATGATTTTTGTATTTTTTAAGCAGTGAAAGAACTCTGCTCCACACGTCAGTAGAACCTGTTATCACTTCAATTTGTTGCTAAGGGGCTATTTTTAACTTTGAAAAAGCTTAAATGCCTACTCTTGCTTTTGGGGGCATGTTGTGTCATTTTACATGGGTTTACACACTGTAGCATTCAGGAGTGGGATGGAGAGGGAGAAATCTAATCCATTAACATTCAGAAACGATTGGAATGGTTTAAACAACACAATCTAGACACCTTTAATAGGTTCTTTATATTGCTTCTGCTCTTTTTTGAGATTCTCTAGTCTACTGGAATTTCAAACAAAGGTTCTGTCATGCTTAAAATGGGATGAATAACCTGAAATGGGCTAATAACCTGTGCAAGGTTTCTAGCTGCTCATGCTGAAGAGTATAGGAATGATTACAAGAAAAGAGCCAGGTAATATAGGGCCTTTCCCCACTATACTGTTGTAGTGCTATTATACCACTTTCAACATCCTATGGAATCCTGGGGTTTGTAGTTTAGGGAGGCCATTTAGAAATTCTCAGCCAGAGGCCTCAGTAAACTACAAACCCCAGAATTCCACAGGATGCTGAAAGTTAAATAGTAGCACTACAACAGTGTAGTGCAGAAAGGCTCATAGTTTTGAAGATGCTTCCTTGCTGTCTTGGCTAGTAGTCCTATACAGGGGCTTTCTCCTTTTGCAATAGTTGAGGCTAGAGGATGACTTTTAGGGCCTTTCTGCGCTACATGGTTATAGTGCCATCATTCCACTTTCAACATCCTGTGGAATCCTGGAGTTTGCAATTGAGGGAGGGGCATTTAGAATTCTCAGTCAGAAAGCTCTTTGTCCTCAGTAAACTACAAACCCCAGAATTCCATAGGATGTTGAAAGTGGAATAATAGCACTATAACAGTGTAGTGCAGAAAGGCCCTCAGATAAAGTGTTGAGGGGTTATTTCTTTATAAAGAAAAAAATGTGTGGGAGCTGCACCAGCAATAAAGGTTCACAAAATCTTAAACACCTTGGAGAGAGCAGGTACAAAGAAATTTTTTCCTCATATGATATTTTCGTTGTTGTTGTTGTTGTTGTTGTTGTTGTGTGCCTTCAGGTTATTTCTGACTTATGGAGACCCTAAGGGGAACCTATCACAGGGTTTTCTGGGGCTGAGAGGGTGTGACACACCCAAGGTCACCCATTTGGTTTCCATGGCCAAGTGGGGAATCGAACCCTGGTCTCCAGGGTCTTCATCCAGTGCTCAAACCATTACACTACACTTGCTGTCATACTAATACATAAAATGAAATATTGAATGGTAGGCTCATAACAGACCAAAAGGGGAAGAGAGAGAAAGAGAGAGGGTAAGAGAGAGAGGACTTTTTTAAGCAATATATAAAATTAAATTACTGGCATTATGGTGGCCGTTGGTTTAAATATATTAATGAAATGTAGCTCTTTCAGTGGCTATTGTTGTTGTTGTACGCCTTCAAGTTGCTTCTTATTTATAGTCACCCTGAGTGATGGGGTATTCTCAGCAAGATTTGTTCAGAGGGGCTTTGTCATTGCCTTTCTCTGAGATGGAGAGAGTGTGAGTTGCCCAAGGTCGCCCAGTATGTTTCCATGGCCAAACAGGAATCCAAGTCCTGGTCTCCTGGAGTCCTAGTCCAGCTTTTAAACCACTATGCCACAATGACTCTCTCAGGGGCTATTAGCCACCGTAATTAAACTGAACCTTAAGCAAAGTCAGTATACCATTCAGAACCAGGACAAACTGTTGCTTTCATGTCCTGCTTATGAGTTTTCCTGAGATTACTCTTAAAATTGCTGAAAACAAAATGTTGGCTTAGGTGGATCTTTGATTTTTATCCAACAAGACTCTATAAATTCCTATGACATCTCCCAAGGACAAGCCTTGCTACAGACTGAAGTCCTGAAATATCCCTATTATAAATGTGGTTATTGTTATACAATCAGTCATTCTTCATAGGATCTCAGTAAGGACTCCTTTATATTTTATAGGTAGATACAAAACACTTCCTATGTCCTAAACTTGTAGTACATAGATGGGGCCAAGAAGTGTTTCTGAACATGTTTTTAAAAGAACATCTACAATAAAACTGAAAGTTCTGCCACTCTATTCTGCTTTGATTAGACCTCACCTGGAATACTGTGTCTAGTTCTAGGCACCACAGTTCAAGAAAGATATTGACAAGCTGGAACATGTCCAGTGGAAGGTTACCAAGATTATCAAAGGTCTAGTAACTATGTGAGGAATAATTAGCTGGATATGTTTAAGTTTAGAGAAGACAAGATTGAGAGGTGCCATGGTAGCCAGCTTTAAATAGCTGAAGGGATGTCATGTAGAAGATGGAGAAGATGGATGAAGATGGAATAAGGTGGTTTTCTGCTGTACCAGAAAGTAGGACACAAACTGATCAGTTCAAATTATAAGAAAAAAGATTTCACCTAAACATTAGGAAGAATTTCTTTACTGTTAGAGCTGTTTGGCAACCAAAGCTCTCCTGTGAGATGGCCATCCAGATTCTGTTTAAAGACTTCCAAAGAAGGAGATTCTACTACCCTCTGAGGCAGTGAATAGATTGTCTCAAAGAGTTCTAGAGTCTCCTACTTTGGAAATCTTTAAACAGAGATTGGACGGCCATCACTCAGGAAATTTTTAGTTGTATATTCCTGCATAGTGTGTGATTGGAGTAGATGGCATTTGCAGTCTCTTCCAGTGGTATGATTCTATGATTTTATAATTTTAAATGCGCACTCAGTGTCAAATGCATGCATTCCTTATTATTTTACATATAAACATTCCTCTTATCCTTTAACTTCCTTAACAGCCAGAGAGAAAGTAGATTGTAAATGCCATTACATACTTTTTTGAATTAACTCCAACTGACCCTCTGGTCCTCAACTATGTGGTTTCTCTTTCTGATGTTCCTCTCCTTCTGATGTCTCCTAGTTACTTTGGCATATGCTATCTAACAGAAATATACAAAGAGATGTTCATATTCTAGATATGAATGGCAACAGTGGATTAACACAGCCCCATGTACAACCTCTCTCACACTACCAGTGAAATGGAAATGCAAAGCAGTAACAATGGCTAAAAGTGTTATCGAATTGTGGGTGATGTTGTTGTTGTTGTTGTTGTTGTTGTTGTTGTTGTTGTTGTGTGCCTTCAAGTCATTTCTGACTTACAGTGACCTTAAGGTAAAACTATTGTGGGTTTTTCTGGGGCTGAGAGTTTGTGATTCTCCCAAGGTAACCCAGTGGGTTTCCATGGCTGAGTGGGGGAATTGAATCCTGGTCTTCAAGGTCAGCCCAATGCTCAAACCACTATGCATACTTTATTAATTATCCATACTGCAGGGACAAAAGAAACTGATTTATGAAAAAGTGGTTGCCCTTGTTATTTTGGAACCCTCAAGCAATGTCCCTTGCTCTCTTTTGAATTATCTCACCCTGACTCCAGACACTTTAGCAATTAAATATTTACTTGGATTTAAAATCATCTATCCATCATGGATATAGACCCAAGGGGGTCCTTTGTCAGCTCCAGGGCATCCCACTAATTGCTGGTCTAAAGGCTGACCAAGGCCAAGATCTGCCATCCTCATAGGCAAGCCTGTAATGAGAGATTTGGCAATTGGAAAATCACAGACCAGTTATAATCTGAGGAGGAATGTTTGAAACCCAAATAACCACCTCTGGCTGAACAACTTTGAAAATAATTAAGCAACGATGTAACTTTTCTTAAAGATCTATTATGGTCACAATGCTGAATTTCTCCTTAAATGACATGTCAACAATAAAGTATAAAGGATATTCACTGAAGTTTTCAAATCATCATCATCATCATCATCATCAGGCCTAAATCCAATTGTTAGTCTCAGCCTGGAACAGCCCTACTGAATCAGTACAAATTAAGTCAACACTTTTCTAAGTGTCTTTGATTCACTGGATATTGTTAGGACTAACAATTGCATTTAGACCATGATTTGTACCCATTCATTTGCAGAAAGTATATATGAAACTGAACTATTTAATGTTAAGCAGTATTAAGTGGGCAGTAGCTTCAGAAAGCTGGAGGAATAGCCCTACTTCTAATCCTAAGTGACAATGGCCACCATCGTTCAATTGTCCACTGGACTGGTGGCACATAGCTGCGATTTATTCCACATCCAGTGAAGAGATCCAACTGTTAACCACTGCCAAAAAAAAACATGAGTGCCACAACAAGGTACCTTCATGACTACAGCATCTTGATGCTTCATCATTCAGCTACCAGTTAATGAATATAATGCTTATATGCCACTAAATTCCAACCCAAGAGGTGAGTTAAAATTTTCATTTGTCTGTGTCTCAGATGTGACTGAAGTGCACAACAGGGGGGCACTGGCAAATGTCCACAATGAAGAAGAAAAACTGAGACTTGGCTTATCTCTGAATGAATGTCTGATCTGTGGCCCTTTCCGCACCTTACCTTTTTCCAGCGCTGGGTTGTGGGGATTGCGCTAGCAGTCTCCGGTGAGAGGCTCTTGCGTCCCTGCTGTTTCAGCTCCGCACGAGCTACCTGCTCACACGAGAGCCTTGCCTCTTCCTTCCGTAGCGCAGCCTGGAAGCTTCCCAGGCTGCGCTGGGGCAGGAAGTACAACTGGCATGACTCCGGAGGCTCCACATGCCAGTAAGTGCATGCAGGGCCCAGGAGCAATGCATGATTGCGCACCATTTTCAGCTTCCAGTCGAAAATGAAAAGGTGTGCGATTGGCGCCTGCCAGCCCCTGGAGCGTCACACGATTGTGAGTGCATTGTGCAGATTGCTCCTCACAATCATGCAACGCTCCAGGAGCCCTTTCGCATGGCAAATGCCGTGCAAAAAGGGCCTGTAAGTGAAAGTGCTGTCCAGTGTCAGTCTGTGAGCCATCAGCTCACAGTCCATGGCAAGTTTCCAGAAAACTATGAGAATACAATAATACAACACAAATATGGTCCTTATCCTTGGCACATTGGAAAAAAAATGGTCAGCCTGAGGCCCCTCCCTAACCTGTAAACCCCACGATTCCACAGGATATTGACAGTGCACTATAACGGTATAGCACTATAGAGGAGAGAATTGAAGCCTTGGAAAAAGTGTTTTGAAATAAGTGGTTGGCTTCCATTAAAAGAAGAGACTTCTGCCAGTGCTTCACTTCTTTCTGAGAGGAAGAGACTGAAAGAGCTTTTTGCCTCTGTCCTGGCTCACACAGAAATAAGTGAGTAGGCAAAAGCAAAGTTGCTGCTCCTTCAGTTCACAAAAACTGTGACCCATGTTAAAAATTAATTGCTAGAACCAAAACAAAAAAACAGGTAAACATTACAGTAACCAAATACTATTCAGCATGTTTCCTAGTTCTCAAGTAGAAACTTTATGATTAACTCTTAATTATTTTCTTAATTGTTTCTCTTAATTTGTTTTCTACCTTATTTTAAAACTGAAATTAATTCTGGAAAATAGTATTCTGATCCATGGGATTAAACATTGTTCCAATATAAATAATGGTAGTAATTACAGTTATCCCTCCACCTTTGCTAGGGTTAGGGGCACAGAACCCCCATGAAAGTGAAAAAAGTAAATAACTTTAGGCCCTCCCAAACCATATTTAACACACACACAAAATATGATCACCATATTCAACCCACTGTGGATTGCTTTGAGGCATCAGGTTTCCTTCACAAGGCAGAAGTGGGTGGCTGGTGGGGCTTACTGCCACTTCCACTGCTGCCCCACACCATTTTTAACAGGGACTTACTAGCCTCCTTTGCAGTTTCTCAGTCTCACAAGGCTTGCAGTCTCTATTAGAAATGGCACAGGGCAGCAGCAGAGCTGACAGCAAATTATCCATGAATAATCACATCCGCAAAAGTGAAACCTGCAAATGTGAAGGGCTGACTGTATAGCTCATGTCAAAGAATGAATATAATCAGTCCATCAAGTTCTTATCTATAATTAGACTATTTCAATCATCATATGAATATTAACATGAATATTAACATATGAATATTAACATATTTAATCCATATCTTCCAATAAATAAAGACTATAGCTCATATTTATCAAAGAAGTGAATGCAATATATTTTTAACAGTTCCCATGTTTCAGAAAAGTTTTAGAAATCCATTACGGCTGCAATCATGTATCCACTCACATGGGTTTAAGGCCCACTCCTTCTTTGCTAAATTTTAACTATCAACAATTTAGCTGGATGCCAATAAATAAGAAATAGCTTTACAGTAGTTCTGATTTGGCTCCTAAACATACGAGAATTTGAGGGTTATCATTGTGGTTTGTTTCTTCCTTGGCAAAGCCTGTTTCTTCTCCCTGTAGATCCCTTCACTGGCTACCAATTCAGGCCAGGGCCTGTTGCAAACTTTTGGTCTTGGTATTTAAAGCTGTGCATTCTAACCTCCTTCAATACCTTGCAGCTTGGTTTGTGTGGTACGTCCCATTTAGAAATTTGAGATCTGCAGGCAAAGAATTATTGTCTGTTCCACCAACTCTGTTAAGGCTGCCAGCTTTTCAAGATCTGGCTCCGCATTTGTGGAATGGTCTTCCTTTGGATCTCTGGCTGGAGAAGGACACCCATTTTCATAAAAGGTTGAAGAGGTTCCTCTTTGATTCTCCACCTTAAGTCACTGAGATAAGTTTAAGGTGCTGGAATGGGTAGCAGCTGGTGGTGTGTTGGGGATTTCATGCCGTGTATAGTTGTGGTTTTCTGTTTTGGTATCTTTGACCCTGTTTGTATATGTCATTGTTCTGCCCTTTGGTGTAAAGGGCGTTATAAATAAATGTTGTTATTGTTCTTCTTCTTCTTATTATTATTATTGTTACTCCAAGTGATGGAAAAAGCCTGGTTATTGAATTAGATTATGACAGAATTACTAGAACTGAGCCAAGTTTAGGTCTTCTTCCCAAGACAGAATGTCTCTGTAGAGAGACTCTACCTCAGATTATTTGGCCAATGAGGCTGAACCAGTTGTTAAACCCAATGGAAGAAAGGAGCTGGTCAAGGCCAAACTTGAGACCATCTAGGGAGACAGTTTACTAAGGACCCTGCTAAGTACTCCAAGGGCAGAGGGACCTCTGACAATAGCTGACCAATGGCAGTGGGCCCCTGAGGCTGATGGCCATGGCCTATGGAAAGAATGACATGTAGAGAGATGGGACATGAGGTCCAGTAGGGTGTTTGCTGCATTCCGCCTGCTAAAAGCTGCTCCTGGGGGAACTGGATATAGAGTTGCAGAGTATGTTTGGAGAGATGAGCAAAGTTAAAAGTTTTTTGCCTGTGATTATACATTGGCTGCAGATTACTGAATAGCTGGAGGCTAGTTGCTTAGATGAGGTGTAAGACTTTGATGAAGGCGGTGAAGAAAGGAAGGAGGCTGAGTCGGTGCTTAGGGCAGGTGATGATATGAGAGGCACAGTGCAGGAAATGGAATCTCCTGCACTCCTGCCCGTCCAGTCCCATCTGAACCGTGCCCTTACAACAATTAAGGCTTGAGAGCTGCCTTTGATGGGGACTCAAAGAAGCTGCTGTTCTTTTTGATCCAAGTCAAAGGTTTTCTGTGTGAGTGGAAACACACCTTCAGGATGGACGCCACCAAAGTGCACTATGTATCAGCACAGCTGGATGGGGAAGTGACAGAGTGGCTGCTTGTGGTGGCAGAGTTAGGCCTTTTTTGCACCTTACCTGGTGCCACTGGCGTCACATGGGGATTGCGCAAAAAGCCTCATTTGGAAGGCACTCGCATCCCCTCCACTTCCCCTCCACACCAGCTCTGTGCTGGCTGGAAGGAAGTGTTAGCACTCTGTCCCTTCCTTCTGCAGCACAGCTGGGTACTTTCCCAGGCTGTGCTGGGGGAGGAAGCGTGATGGCTGCACCTCCAGAGCCTCCACATGCAAGGTAAGTGCGTGTGGGGCATGGGAGCGACACACGATTGTGCATCAGTTTCGGCAATGAGCCAAAAATGATTTAATGTGCAATTGCCCCCTAATGGCTTTGGGAGCATCACACGATTGTGAGGATATCATTTGGAATGGTCCTTGCAATCGCGCAACGCTCCCGAGGCCATTTCGCAACAGGACTGGCATGTGAAAAGGGCCTTAGAAGATTTCATTGTATTCATGATCAGCTTGCACATCTGCATTGAAAACTCATTCCAGCAGAAGAAGGCTCATATCAGCATCTAACAATTGAGGCAGGATGATAAGCTGGTGGCAGAATATACAGCAGAGTTTTGGTGGCTGCCAATGCACATCCATAACTGGTTGGAGGTGATGAAGATACAGTATTTCCTTGATGACCTGAATCCTTATATACTGGAGTGGTTCATACTGCAAGGGAACCTTGATACTCTGCTGGGATGGGTTCAGCTGACTGGAGAGGTGGAGGCAATACAACTGAATGTGAAGTTTGCCAAGCAAAGTCAGTTGTGGATGATCAATATAGCAGAAGGAGGATGCAGCACAAAGAAGGCCAGTCAAAGTTCTGTCAAGCTGGCAGTGGAAGAGAAGCAGAAGCAGATGCAGCTTGGCCTGTGCCTGTGGTACAGAGGAAAGAGGCATCACATTGCTAACTGTCCAGCAAAATCCACAGAAACAATCACTGTCTGAACCTGTAGTGAGATGCAAAAGACACAAAAGGGGAAAGAGCCAACAAAGCACAAATGCAGGAACAAGGGAGCATCACCTCTGTGGATGTCCAGCCAGTTATGGGTCTTTTGTGAGGAGAAGACTCAGCAGATGAGTCCCAGAGCAACATAGAGGTGTTAGGAAACAAGAGTCTGTCCTAAATGGTGCTGAGAGGCATGCCGCAATTAAAGGGTACCCAGAGATAGTGGTGAGTGGATCTGTTACTCCCTTTCTTGTGTTATCTATGTACCTTGTGTCACCTACCTTATTTACTTACCTATGTCACCCCTTTCTTTGTCTAAGGGTGGTTCAGAGACCAGAAAGGAGGAGGCAGCATGGACATAGTAGGCTTCCCAGACTCTTGCTGCAGTAGGTTTCTCATGCACCCTGGGATTGGGGTTGAAGGCTGAAAAGCTGCTTACTCCCACTGCATTCATGCAGATAGAAAGGAACCCCCAGTCTAATATTACACATTCCCAGTGTGCATAAAAGTGGCAGAACATGGGGAAACCTTGCAATTCATTTTGTCCCCCACAGTTTCCCACCTGGTTGTTCTGGGACTGAACTGGCTTAGACATCACAACTCTCAAACTAACTGGATAACTGAGAAGGTGAAGTTTTCAAATGCCAGGTGCCTGTCCCAGCACCTAGATGTGCTCATGGTGCCCAAGCAAGTTGAGGTGAACAGTGAGCTGGCAGAAGGACTAATAGTCTGTGGAATGGCTCCTGAGCCAGAGGCCAGAGGTACCAGCCAAATAGGCAAACCTAAAAGATGTTTTTGATGGAAAGGAGACAGACTCTTTACTGCCCCATCTCACATTGGACTGTGCAATCAAACTGATTCCAGGGGTAAGACATTCTATCCCATGACTCCCAAGTAATGAGCAGGTTTGAGAGAATTTTTAGATAAAAACTTGACCCATGGGTTTATTAGACTCACTACATCCTCTGTGTTGTTCCACCATAAGAAGGACAGAATTCTGAGGCTTTGCACATACTATAGATGGCTGAACACTATATGCACTGCCAATAAGTATGCCTTGCACTTAATGAAAGACTTTCTGGATCACCTTGCCAAAGGAAGGGTGTTACCAAATTGGACTTAAGGGAGGCATATTTCTCAGTACAAATTAAGGAAAAACACAAGTGGAAAACTGCTTTTAACTGTCAGTTGGGGTCTTTTGAATATTTAGTTGTGCCCTTTGGATTAAGTGGTGCACCAGGTATGTTTATGCACTTGATCAATGAAATCTTTAATGTCTATTTGTACCAAGGGGTGCAGGTATATTTGGATGACATCCTGGTGTACAGAGAGGACTACCAATCTCATATGGAGTTGGTGAGGAAGGTACTGAGGAGATTGCTATATAACCAGTTATATGTGAAGTTATCCAAATGTGAATTCCACACAGACAAACTGAACTACTTGGTGTTTCACATTTCAGCTGAGGGGGTTGAAATGCATCCTGTGAAGGTCTGGTATGTGGTGGGATGGGAAATTCCAAAATCAAGAAGACAACTCCAAAGCTTTCTTGGGTTTGCCAATTTCTATAAACAGCTTATGCCCAACTTCACCCAATAGCAATGCCACTGATTGACTTGCTAAAAATAAAGAGGAAAGGGGATAACAATCATTTGAAAAAGCCCAGCTCCTGAATCAACTGGAACTCAGACTGTCAGGTGGCATTTTAGCACCTGAAGCAGTTATTGACCTCTGAGCCTATTCTGAAACCCTTTGTTGTGCTGGTAGATCATAGAATCATAGAAATTCAGAGTTGGAAGAGACCACACAGGCCATCCAGTCCAACCCCCTGCCATGCAGGAACACCCTCAAAGCAATCCCGACAGATGGCCATCAAGCCTCTGCTTAAAAACCTCCAAGGAAGGAGCTCCACTACACTCCGAGGCAACAGATTCCACTGCCGGACAGCCCTGACTGTCAGGAAGTTCTTCCTGAGGTTCAGGTGGAATCTCCTTTCCTGCAGCTTGAATCCATTGCTCCTTGTCCTGGTCTCTGGAGCAGCAGAAAACAAGCCTTCTCCCTCCTCTATGTGGCATCCCTTCAAATATTTAAACATGGCTATCATGTCCCCTCTTAACCTTCTCTTCTGCAGACTAAACATATCCAGCTCTCTAAGTCTATCCTCATAGGGCATGGCTTCCAGGCCTCTCACCATTTTGGTCGCCCTCCTCTGGACTTGCTCCAGCTTGTCAATATCCTTCTTGAATTGGGGTGCCCAGAACTGGACACAGTATTCAAGATGGGGTCTAACCAAAGCAGAGTAGAGTGGTACCAGTACCTCCCTCAATCTAGACACCATACTCCTATTGATGCAGCCAAGAATTGCATTGGCTTTCTTGGTTGCCACATCACACTGCTGACTCATGTTCAGCTTGTGGTCTATGAAGACTCCTAGATCCCTTTCACATGTACTGCTATCCAGCCACGTGTCCCCCATCCTATATTTCTGTATTCCATTATTTCTGCCTAAGTGTAGGACCTTACATTGCATCAGATGTGGCCTTGGGGCCATGTTACTGCATATGATCATGGCTGATCAGCTATGGCTGTGCACCTTTTTGTCCAAAAAGTTCTCAGAAATTGGACAGAACTGTCCTGTGTAGGAGAAGGAAGCTGCCACTATCCATCACACTTTAATAACTTGGATGCACCTGTTAGAAGGAGCTTCTTTCCCTTTGAGAGGTGGACTGATCACCAAAATTTAGAGGCACTGGGTGCCTCAAGGAAACTGGCTCTCAAACAAATTAGATGCACAAGTTATTTTACTGTTTAATTTCCAGATAAAATATTTCCTGGTCTGCAAGAATTTCCTAGCTGATACCTTTCTAAATTGCCACAAGTGTGACAGCCAGCATAAGGAGGTAATAGATACTGTGTTTATCCCCCAGCAATTGAGATTAGCTGTGATGATATGCAACCAGTCTCAGGTTTCACAACCTCCAATAAAACCTGATTTACAATACAACATGAAGAAGGTGCTGGAGTAAGGTACCAGACTGAAAGATCATGGGATGAGATAGTTTTTGAAGGATGGTGTCTCCTGTAAGGGAGATAGAATTTATGTACCAGAAGCCTTAATGGGTAAAACACTGACACAATGCCACAGTGTAATGGGTGAAGGGAATTTTGGGTTTGCTAAGACCTTACATCTGATCAGGCATCAATTTTTGTAGTCTGGACTTAGACAAGATGTAGAAGCCCACATTATAGCCTGTCCAGTATGTGCAATGGCCAAGTGAGTGGGAGGGAGACCACAAGGATTGCTGCAGCCCCTTCCTAGCCCCCCTCATTCCTTAGCTAAAATTAGCATGGACTTTATAGTAGACTTGCCTGAGAGTAGAAAAAAGACAATGATTTGGGTGGTAACCAACCTGTTCTCAAAGTAATCCCATTTTGTGCCCTGCACTTCCGTTTCAACAGTTCCTCAGCTGGCCAAGAGGTTTGTACAGCATATCTGTACACTTCATGGGGTCCTAAAAAAGAAAATTTCTGGGGGGAGGAGCCAACTGCAATGGCGAAAAGAGGCTAAGATTTTTCTCCTGGAGCAGAGGAGAAAAAAAAACCCCCGAGAAGCCTTATTAAAAGAAAGAAAGACTGTAAGTAAATAAGGAAAAATAATGTGAGAAGGAATGTAAGATAAGATATCGGAGTGGTTTTGATTCTTCTCCAACTGGAGGAAAATAAAAGACTTTGTTTAAACTGGAAATAGTTGTTGAGACGGAACGAGAGTAAAGCTATTTTTGGTTTCTGTTGCTAATTTTTATGTCGAAGCAAAAGGGGACTAAAGATTATAAGCAGCCTGTTTGGAGAAGATTAAGGGCAACAGATAAAACATATAATCGTCTAGTTAGAGATTTTGAAAATATAAACTTAAACTCTAACGGAGACGAACAAAAAATCAAAATGGCTACGAAACAGAAAGCTAACGGGACTAATGAAGAAATGAAAGCATGTATACAGAAACTTATAACAGAGTCTAATCAAGCTCTGGTAACCACTTTAACATCTAAGATAAGAGCGGAAATGACTGAAATGTATACAAATATTTCAAAAGAGATAAAAGTTTCTGGATTTCAAAGTGGATGATTTTAAAAAAAACTCAAACAGATCAGCAGACAAAATTAGTAGAACATGATGACAGGATTTCTCAGCTGGAGAAGCAGATCAGACAGCTGCAGGATCAAAACCGAAGAAACAATGTGAGAATTCATGGGTTTGCAGGGCTACCACAGGAAAATCAAAAATCCTTGAAAGAAGAAGTGTTAAAATGGCTAAAAAGCATTGTTCCTGAGATTTTGTGGGAACAACAGGACATAGAAAGGATTCATCGTGTGACAGCTATGAAGAGGGGAATAACCCCTAGGGATATTATTATGAGAGTGGCTAATTTCAACAAAAAGGATGACTTGATGAAAGCTATCAGAAAAAACCCAGGAATATCGAAGTATCGAGAGAATACAGTGGAAATCTATAATGATCTATGCAGAAACAATAAATTGGAGAAGAGAAATGAAACCTTGTATTATAGTTCTACACAGAGCTGGAATAAGATACAGCTGGGGATACCCCATTTTTTTGAAATTCCAATGGGCTGGCAAATACTACAGAATAAATTCTCTTGAACAAGGGTTACAACTTTGAAAAATCTGAAATTGACACAGCAAGATGAAAAGGAAGATGAAGGTGTGGTGGGCGGAGCAGAAGAAGGAGCAGTGGGAGGAGCAACAGGAGAAGAAGAGAAGAAGACCTCGGGAGACAAAAGAAAGGACAGAAGTTGAGGAGGACCGGAAGGAACATTATGATACAATAGAAGAAGAAGAAAGAGAACTTTATAGAGCAGGAGAAGGGTTGATGACCAATAATTAGAACATATCTGTATAGATGGTATATGGATAGAGATTGAATATGTATATATAAAGTAAAAGGGTAGAGAGAAGGAAGGGAGGGGGAAAGAGGGGAAAAAAATATGGGAAAGAAAATTAATTGGGAGAAGGTATTGGTCTCTATGCCTGGAGTTGGTATACCTTTACCCCCCCAAAACCATTAGTGGTCGTTGGCAAAGCAAGAACGCTTTGGAGGGAAAGGGGGGGGTGAATGTATGTGTGGGTAGGGGAGGGGTAGATGGGGAGGGAGGGAAGGGGGAGGGGAGTGGGAAGGGGGAAGGGAAGGGGGGGCACTACACTAAAGAGCCAATGGGAAGTAGGATTAAGAGATTGGAAATATGAAAAATGGAGAATAGATTGAGAATATCAACATTAAATGTGAAAGAATTAGGGTCAATAATAAAGAGAAAAAGGATAGAATCGATTTAAAAAAAGATAAGGCTGATATAATTTTTTTACAGGAGACACATGGAAAACGAGATAAAAAAATGAACTTAAATTGAATTGGGTTGCCACTTATGAGGAAGCATTTGGTACATCTAAATCAAGAGGAGTAGCAACTATAATTTCTAAAAGATGTAATTTTATAGTAATAAGTGTAGAGTTAGATGAAGAAGGTAGATATGGAATTATGCAAGGCGAAATAGATGGAGAAATATATGTTATAGCGAATATTTATGCACCAAATGACAAGCAAAAAGAGTTTTATGAAGAAATACTTAACAAGATTAAATATATGAAAGGAGATTATATAATAATGGCAGGTGATTTTAATATGGTGATGGACAGGTGGAAAGATAAATGGATCCATTAATTAGAGATAGATATAATAATATAACTATTTTAAATAAATTGGTGAGTAGAAATGAACTGGTAGATGTTTGGAGGTTAATAAAGGGTGAGGAAAAGAAATATACGTATTATTCATCAGTTCATAAAAATTATTCAAGAATAGATTATATTTTTGTATCAAAGAATATGATACCCAGATTAATAAATTCGGAAACTGAAACAATAAAAGTAACAGATCATGCTTTGATGAATTTGGATATAGCTATGAAAAAGAATTACAGAGAAGCAGAAACATGGAGATTGGATACTAATCTACTTAACTATAAAGAGTAAATAAAATAGAGAAGGAATGGCAAGAAATTTGGGATATAAATAATAAGGACGTAACACAAGATGTATTATGGGATACTATGAAGGCAGTGGTAAGAGGATTATGTATTAAAGAATCAAGAAAGTTAAAGAGACAACTAGGGGGGAAAAATTGAAATTAGAAAAAGAAATAAAGAAATTAGAGAATGAATATATAATAGATAGGACAAAACAGAAATATATAGTATTACAAGCAAAAAGAAATGAATTAGAAAAGATAGAAATGGATGAAGTTCAGAAAAAGTTAATATATTTGAAAAGGGAATTTTTTGAATATAGTAGTAAAAATTCTAAAATGCTGGCTAGATCAGTACAATAAAAAAAAAACCAGGAACATGATTGGAGTAGTAAAAGATAAATTCGATAAAGAAAATAGGCGGATGAAAGAAAAATTAAAAATATTTGAGGAATTTTCTGAAACTGTACTCAGCAGAAGAAAAGTAGTAGAGAACCTAGAGGAATATATAATAAGAATTGGAAAGTAAGGCTAACAAAACAAGATAAAGGGTTGATGGAAGAAATGATATCAGAAGAGGAAATTGAAGAAGTAATAAATAATTTAAAAGGAGGGAAATCACCAGGATTGGATGGACTAGGTCCAGAATTTTATAAAACATTTAAAAAATGTTTAATTCCTAAATTAAAAGTATTATATAATAGTATATTAAGGGGTGATAAAATCCCATTATCATGGAAACAATCATTAATAATATTAATTTTAAAACCGAAAAGGATTCTGGGATCCAGGTTCTTATAGACCAATATCCTTAATAAACCAAGATGCAAAAATTTGACTGCAATAATGGCGAAGAGGTTAAATAAATTAATTTATAAGTATATACATAAAGATCAATGTGGTTTTATTCAAGGAAGACAGATGGCAAATTTAATAGGGAAAACGATAAATAAAATAAATATAATGGATAGAGATAAACAAAAAGCTGGAATTTTAGCACTAGATATCTTTAAAGCCTTTGATTGTGTGGAATGGCCAGCGTTAAAAATAATTTTAAATAAAATAGGATTAGGAGAGAGATTTAAAGGGTTAATAAATCAATTATATTCACATAATACATCTGTAGTGATGGTAAATGATGGAATTACAGAACAGATTCAAATATCAAGAGGAACAAGACAAGGATGTCCATTATCTCCAATTTTATTTGCAATAGTTATAGAAACATTAGCGAATGTAATAAGAAATGATGAGAATTTGGAAGGAATTGGAATTAAGGAGAAAAATAAAATAAGTTTATTTGCAGATGATACGTTGTTAACAATTAAAGATCCAGTTAAAAAGATAGATAGGATAGACAAACATTTAAAAGAGTTTGGGGAGAAGACAGGGTTAGAAAAAAATTGGGCCAATAGAAATAATGTTGTTTAATTATACTAAAGAAGAAGTACAAAAATTGTAAGTAATAAAAGAATGTTACTTAAAGTAAAAGAATCAATTAAATATCTAGGAATAGATATTACAAAAAAATTACAAGGATTGCAGGAAAAAAATATAAGAAATTAAAATCAGAAATTAAACAAAAATTAGAGGATTATAAGATTATAAAACTATCTTGGTTTGGTAGAATAGCAGTGGTTAAAATGAAAATACTGCCTAAAATTAATTTTTTGTTTAGAATGTTACCAATAAAAGTATCAGAGGAAGAATTAAAAGAGTGGCAAAAGTTATTAAATAATTTTTGTAACGGCTATAGAGAGCGAGGATTAATAAGAAATATTGTAAAAAGTCAAAAAGAAGGTGGCCTGGGACTTCCAAATTTAAAATGGTATTACTACGCAAATCAACTGAGGTATATTATAGATGGAGTTTCAGGAAAAGGTGTTAAAAAGTTTAAAATAGAAGATATGAATATTGAGATGAAATTGGAAAATATATTTTTTAGGAATATTTCAAAGAAAGAAATAGAAAAGATAGAAAATCCCTTTATAAAAAATATAATAGAAATATGGAAGAAAAACAAAAGAAAATTGTTACCGAATATATCAACATTAACTCCGATAGTAATGATGGAAAAATTTCCAATAAGTTTAAGAGAAATAATAGAAAAAGAAATAAAAAAACAAAAAATATATAGATTAAAAGATTGGATGAAAATAATGATTAATAAAGATAGAATGAAAGAGAGATTGCAGGAAACCAAAATATCTTGGTTGAATTATATACAATTAGAGCAATGGACAAAGAATATGAAAATATATGTCAAAGATTTTAAAGAATATACTAAATTTGAACAAATTATTATTCAAAGAGAAAATATGCAAGAAAATGAAATATTAAAGGGTATTACAAGTGAAATATATAAAATATTGGCAAAAGAACAAGAAGAGGATTATCTTAGAAAAATGTGGGAGGAAGAGACATCGCAAAATATAGATATACAAGAATGGAGAAAAATTTGGAAACAACGTCATTTAAAAAAATTATCTATAAGAATAAAAGAGAATTATTATAAAATAGTTTGGAAATGGTATTTGACTCCAGTAAAACTAAATCAGATAGATGAGAAATAGTCAAGATTATACTGGAGAGGATGTCAAGAAATCAGTACATATATGCATATGTGGTGGAACTGTAATAAGATAAGGGAATTTTGGCTAAAGGTTTTTAAAGAGATAAAAGAGATAACAGGAGTTGAGGTACCAGTATGTCCAAATATAGTGTTGTTGTCTATTTATAATAAGGTTGAGTGTACCCAGGTAACGAAGGAATTAATAACAAATTTGTTAATTGCAGTGAGGTTAATAATAGCAAAAAAATGGAAAACAAATGAAAAACTTCAAATAGATGAATGGTATAAAGAAGTGTGGAATATTGCAATCAATGATAAATTAACATGTAGAATTAGATTTATGAAAGGTTTAGTAAAAGGGAATGATTTTGAAGAAATCTGGAAAATATTTTTGGAAAAAGCTTTGATAAGAGATGGTAAAGCTACCCTTTCACAAGAAGAATGGCAATTTTGGAAAATGGATTAAATAAAAAGTTGGCTCTGGGGTGTGGGTTTATTCACCTTTTTTTGTGATAATAATGTGGTGTTTTGTTTAAATTAGAGTTGAGTTGTTTAATTTTGTAAAAAAAAAAATAAAAAAAATAAGTTAAAATATAATCGGCTTTGGGGAGTGGGTTTACCTTTAGAGATAGTTTAATATGTTAAGTAAAAAGATTATATTTAGTAATAGCATTAGATTAAATTTAAGGGGAAAATATAGAACTAAGAATGATATTACTATAATAATAATGAGTATAATGAGAATAAGAATCAGAGATAGGTAATAAAAATATATAAGTACTCTGATATAGAATAAGCTGAACAAGTTTTTGATTGTAATTATATAAGAGAGAAATAATAATGTAAGTTTGCTTTTGGTTGAAATCTTTTTGTTTTACTATTAGTTGTATCACATGGTGTTTTATTTTTGTGTTTGTGTTATGTTTTTTTCTTTCTGTATAATAATAATAATAAAAAAAATTCTGACCCGGGATCCACTTCACCTCCCAGTTTTGAAGAACTTTCCTAAAGCTGTTAGATATTAAGCAAGGACAGAGCTCAGTACATCATCCCCAAACAGATGGATAAACTGAGAGTGTTAATCAGATTTGTGAGCAGTACCTAAGGTGTTACATTAATTTCCAACAAAATAATTAGGGTGACCTGTTACCCTTTGCTGAGGTGGCTTATAACAACTCTGTACCTCAGAGCACAAGACACTCACCATTTCAGATGGTTTATGGACAAGACCTTAAGCCTTTACCAACTTTATCAGTGGAGGAAAATGGCCCAGTAGCTTTAAATGAGTTGGTCACACAAATCAAAGCTGCATGACCTCGGATTGTAACTGCTTTGGAGCATGCTAAGGATTCATATAAAAAGCATGCTGACAAAAAGAGAGCAACTGAATGGGGACCTGGTTTATTTCTCAACTGAATTCCTGCAATGTCAGCAACCTTTGAAGGAGTTGGGTCTAAAATATGTGGGACCCTTCCCCATAAAGAGAATAATTAATAATGACTGTCAAACTGGTGTTACCCAAAATCTACTGTCATGTGCACTCCAATTTCCATTCTAGCTTATTGAAGACTGTGGCTACCTTGGATTTGTGGCATCTGGTGAAACCCATTCCACCTCTGTGATGATAGATGATCAGCAACATTTTGAAGTCAGACAGATCTTAGACTCTAGATGCCACAGGGACTACCTTCAATATTGTGTCCAGTGGAAGAATTTCCATGTGGGAGGGTCTGAATGTCAACATATTCAGGCTCCAAAATCGATCTGACACTGTCACAAAAAAAATCCCAATAAACTGGGTCCAGTATGACACTCAATACCATGTCTGGGAGGGGCTGATGTCTGTGATCTCTTTGTTTTCTAATGCTTTTATGTATCCTAGTGCCTTTATACATATATCCAAAATAATGCCATTGCTAGAGAGCATTTGTGGAGGTAGGTTTAGCTTATGGAGTGGAATGTCAGAGAGGCCACCAAGTTAGGCTCCTCTGCCATGCTAGTTAGACTGCTTAGCTACTCTGTCACCGTATTGCTTTGATCACTTTGCTGTTTGGGTATTGGAGGGGTATGCAGGACAGAGCCTGGAAACCAAGACAGCTGGTACAAATTGATATTGTGTGGGAAAGATATGAACATGTGAACATGAAGCCTCTGGGAGGAGGATCAGGGAGTTCTTCAGACTGAAAGCTGTGCTGTATCTTCAGTTCTACAAAAGCAGTGTCTCTGTGTTACATCTAATCTCTACTAAAACCTTTCTGGATATGATCATATGTCCATGAAGCCTGGTTAGAGTGTCCCCTGGGTAATACAACACCAGTGTGGGGAATCTCTGCTAATCCTAAGCACTTTGACCTTCCTGGTCTGGATTTGAGTCTGAAAGACAAAAAGAGCAAGTTGTAAACCAGGATGTACAATGAGGATAGGTCTGGGAACCATGCTCTTTTTCCTGGGATCCTTCAGAGGTAAGAGGAACTGCCAAGAATTTTTGAAAAGCAGAAGCAGGCAGATATACCCTGATGCTTTTAATGCAGTGCAGGGCAGCTCCTGCAAAGGATGAATTGCTTTTACTGGAGGCTTTCAAAAGAGGGAATCTTCCCCTTTGAGGGGAAGGAATAGGGTAGTTCAGTGAGTCTACAGAGGTTAATGATTACAAAAAGAAAAAAGAAAAAAGAAAAGAAAAGAAAAGAAAGAAAAGAAAAGAAAAAACAGCTTTAGGACCTCCATCCAGATCTTTAGAATTCCTTCCATTATCCTGAAAATATTCCATTTATTACAACATGCATATCACTTGTTTAATTTATATGTTGAATATACCATATGTAAAGCTGAATTAGACTCAGAGGAAGGAGGTGTGAAAAATGGAAGGAGGAACATCAACAATTATGACAACACATTGTTAGCAAAAGCAGCAAAGACTTGGAACGTTTACTGACGAATGTCAAGAAGAAAATAGCAAAGGCATATTTACAGCTTAACATTAAGAAAAAAAATGATTTACCTAGCTTTTTAAAAAAATTTCATATCTTTGCTCAGTTATTAATCAAGGTAGAGACTATAATCAAGAAATCAGAAGAAGACAAGCACTTGGAAGGGCAGCCATGAAATAACTAGATGAGAACCTCAATTGTAAAGGTATTACACTGAATTTCCCAGAGGAAAGAGCAGAGGAGAGCTGGGCCTGTGAAGACGTCCTAGACCAGGTGTGTTTCACAGGCTTGTTTTTTGCTGAGCTTGTTTTTGCTGTGCTTGGGGGCCTTGCTTGTTTTTGCTGTTAATTGCTTGCTATTGTTTGCTGGCTACTGCCTGGCCGTGGGCTCTGCCTGATCACACGGTCTGACTAACGAGAGGGAGGAGGCAGCTAGCGGGGAGGAGCTTTATTAGGAGCTACCAACGGC
This sequence comes from Ctenosaura bakeri, assembly GCA_948474755.1. NCBI lineage: Eukaryota > Metazoa > Chordata > Lepidosauria > Squamata > Iguanidae > Ctenosaura > Ctenosaura bakeri. The sequence goes on along the minus strand of CAOLHI010003248.1, from coordinate 342,337 downwards.
AAGCGCCTTCGGCGCGCGCACTTGCACTCCTTTACTTTCTCGAGCTTCTCCTGTACTACTCTCTGTTGTTTCAAGGATGGAAGGTGAGGGAGCTGCTGCAGTCACCTGTAACGCTTGTGGCATGTTCCTTTTCTTGCCACAAGAGGTTCTCGGGTACACCTGCACTAAGTGCAAGCTGGTCACCTTCTTGGAGGAGAAGGTTCGCCAGCTGGAGGCACGAATTTCTGATCTCCATCTTATTAGGGAAGGGGAGGAGTTTTTGGATAGGGCAGAGAAGACCTACCAGAAGACCGAATGCACGGAGGAGCTGCCAGATCAGGAAGTCAGCACACTTTGCCGGGAAACGGAGGTTTGGGCGAATGTCACACGGAGGAGTAAAAGGACCAGGAAGGTAACACAGACTCTTAGCATACACAATCGCTTCGAACTACTTGGCCTTATGAACAATGAGGAGCACCACGCGGAGGGAACAGAATGTCAACAAGAAGGAATCAAACTTCACCAACAGGGACTAGATCAACACTCCCAGCCTAAACAGAATGCCCAGGCAGTCCGAGTAGAACAGGTTCGCCGAGGAGCCCAGGACAAGTCTCAGAGGAGGCGAGTTCTGGTTGTTGGGGACTCTTTGCTAAGAGGAACTGAAACAGCAATCTGCAAAACGGACAAGCTCAATCGAGAAGTCTGTTGTCTTCCTGGGGCCAGGATCAACCACATAACGGAGAGGCTAACCAGGCTAGTCAAACCCACTGACTATAAGCCCCTCATTTTGGTTCATGTGGGAACCAATGACACTGCGAGGAGCAGCTTAAACCACATTGCAAAGGACTACGAGCGTATGGGGACCAAGCTTAAGGACCTTGGTGTGCAGGTGGTCATTTCGTCTCTCCTCCCTGTTCAAGGATACGGCGCATGTAGGGAAAGGGCAATAGTAGAGGTCAACAACTGGCTCCGCACATGGTGCCGCCAACAACGGTTTGGGTTTTTGGAACATGGCCTGAATTTCCATGAACATGGGCTTCTGGCAAGGGATGGGCTGCACCTCACAAAACTGGGCAGGAATGTTTTTGCAAACAGTCTTGCAAGGAAGATTAAGAGGTCTTTAAACTAAGATCCACTGGGGAGGGAGACAATATTATTCAGGGCAAGGACTCAGAGAACACAGGGGGAAAAGGCCCAAATGATACTGGACAAGTAGTACAAGCGGCCAATGGCGGGAGGAGTAGAAACAATAGTACAGGACTTGCAGGAAGGGCCTGGGGACTTAAGTGTCTCTACACTAATGCAAGGAGTATGGGAAACAAGCAGGATGAGCTTGTACTCCTAGTACAAGAAAATAAATACGATTTGATAGGCATCACTGAGACCTGGTGGGATGAGTCTCATGATTGGAATATAGGAATAGAGGGGTATAGCCTATTTTGTAAAAACAGACCAAACAAGAAAGGAGGAGGAGTAGCCTTGTATGTCAAGGATGTTTTCCCCTGTGAAGAGATCCTGGGCTTAAACCCAGAAAGCCAGGTAGAGAGCATTTGGGTAAGAATTAAGGCAGCGAGAAACAATAGGGATATTCTGGTGGGGGTTTACTACAGACCTCCAACCCAGGCTGAGGACTTGGATGACGCCTTCCTCAACCAAATGACTGAACATTCAAAGAGGAGAGATACAGTAATAATAGGAGATTTCAATTACCCAGATATATGCTGGCAGACAAACTCTGCCAAGACAGCAAGGTCCAGCAAGTTTCTTGCTTGTCTTGCAGACAACTTCATGGTCCAGAAGGTGGAAGAGGCCACAAGGGGATCAAATATTCTAGATCTGGTCTTGACCAACAGGGATGACCTTGTGAATGAGGTAGAAGTGGTTGGATCTTTAGGGGGAGTGACCATGCCCTGTTGGAATTTAGCATTCAGTGGGAAGGAGAAGATAAGGGTAGCCAGACACTCGTCTTAGATTTTAAAAAAGCGGACTTCTGTAAACTTAGGGAGCTGCTGGCTGGAATTCCGTGGTCAGGAATAGTGAAAGGGAAAGGAGTTCAGGAGGCATGGGAGTTCCTTAAAAAGGAGATACTGACGGCACAGTCTAAAACTGTGCCAATAAGGAGGAAAAATGGAAGGCATCTGAAGAAACCAGAATGGTTGACTAAAGAACTCTCAGCTGAGCTAAGAGTTAAGAGAAACACGTATAGGAAATGGAAGAAGGGGGAAACCACCAAAGAAGAATTTAAGCAAGTAGCCAGGAGATGTAGGGAGGAGGTCAGAAAGGCTAAAGCACAGAACGAACTTAGGCTGGCCAGAGACATTAAAAACAATAAAAAGGGTTTTTTTAAATATGTCCGCAGCAAAAGGAAAAAGAAGGAGACAGTAGGGTCGCTACGCAGAGAAGATGGCGAATTACTCACAGGGGGGAGAGAAAAGGCAGAACTACTTAACACCTTCTTTGCCTCCGTATTTTCCCAGAAGGATACAAGCACTCAACCTGGCGGTAGGGGAGCAGGGGAGGAAGCAGAGGAAATGAGGCACTTAATAAGTAGAGAGGTGGTACAGGAATACCTGGCCGCATTGGATGAATTCAAGTCTCCAGGGCCAGATGAATTGCATCCTAGGATATTAAAAGAGCTGGCAGAGGTCATTTCGGAACCGCTTGCTATAATTTTTGAGAAATCTTGGAGGACAGGAGAAGTTCCAGCAGATTGGAAGAGAGCAAATGTTATCCCCATCTTCAAGAAGGGAAAGAAAGAGGACCCAAATAATTATCGCCCAGTCAGCCTGACATCGGTACCCGGAAAGATCCTGGAGCAGATCATTAAGCGTTCAGTTTCTAATCATTTAGAAAACAACGCAATAATCACGAGAAGTCAACATGGATTTCTCAAAAATAAGTCATGCCAGACTAATCTGATCTCTTTTTATGATAGAGTTACTAGCTTGATAGATGAAGGGAATGCTGTGGATGTAGCATATCTCGATTTCAGTAAGGCCTTTGACAAAGTTCCCCATGACATTCTTGCATCGAAGCTAGTAAAATGTGGGCTAGACAGGGCTACTGTTAATTGGATATGTAATTGGTTGACCGACCGAACCCAACGGGTGATCACGGATGGCTGCTTTTCATCCTGGAGAGAAGTGACTAGTGGGGTGCCACAAGGTTCTGTCCTGGGCCCAGTGCTGTTCAATATTTTTATCAATGACTTAGATGAAGGAATAGAGGGCATGCTCATCAAATTTGCAGATGACACCAAATTGGGAGGGGTTGCTAATATGCCAGAGGACAGGATCAAAATTCAAAATGACCTGGATAGATTGGAGAGCTGGGCCAGGGCGAACAAAATGAAATTCAACAGAGAGAAATGTAAGGTCCTACACTTAGGCAGAAATAATGGAATACAGAAATATAGGATGGGGGACACGTGGCTGGATAGCAGTACGTGTGAAAGGGATCTAGGAGTCTTCATAGACCACAAGCTGAACATGAGTCAGCAGTGTGATGCGGCAGCCAAGAAAGCCAATGCAATTCTCGGCTGCATCAACAGGAGTATGGTGTCTAGATCGAGGGAGGTACTGGTACCACTCTACTCTGCTTTGGTTAGACCCCATCTTGAATACTGTGTCCAGTTCTGGGCACCCCAATTCAAGAAGGATATTGACAAGCTGGAGCAAGTCCAGAGGAGGGTGACCAAAATGGTGAGAGGCCTGGAAAACATGCCCTATGAGGATAGACTGAGAGAGCTGGGTATGTTTAGTCTGCAGAAGAGGAGGTTAAGAGGGGACATGATAGCCATGTTTAAATATTTGAAGGGATGCCACGTAGAGGAAGGAGGGGGCTTGTTTTCTGCTGCTCCAGAAACCAGGACAAGGAGCAATGGATTCAAGCTGCAGGAAAGGAGATTCCACCTGAACCTCAGGAAGAACTTCCTGACAGTCAGGGCTGTCCGGCAGTGGAATCTGCTGCCTCGGAGAGTAGTGGAGTCTCCTACCTTGGAGGTTTTTAAGCAGAGGCTTGATGGCCATCTGTCGGGAGTGCTTTGAGGGTGTTCCTGCATGACAGGGAGTTGGACTGGATGGCCCGTGTGGTCTCTTCCAACTCTACATTTCTATGATTCTATGATTCTATGATTCTATGATTCTATAGTCAGTATTGTCTATGACAGTTTCTATGTATGGTTGAGAAAGCTGGACAGTGAAGAAACTTGATAAGAAGAAAATCAACTCATTTGAAATATGGTGTTGGAGGAGAGTTCTGCAGATACCATAGACTGCCAAAAAAGTCAAATAAATGGGTCCTAGTATACCCTGTCTAAGAAAATCCTATGAAATTCATGGCGTCACCATAAGCTGATAGGCAACTTGAAGGCACATAGGCACACCCACAGGGTGAGTAAATAAACCCTGAATATTCCTTAGGAGCCAAAATGACTGAACTGAGGCTATTGTATGTGATACATATTATGAGACAACGTGACTTATTAGAGAATATGGCAACGCTTGGCAAATTGGAAGGTTGTAGGAAAAGAGGAAGACCATACTACAGGCAGATAAACTAAATTAATAGGTGATATGCATGTTGAAGCCACAGTCCTGCATCTGCAAGATCTTAACAGAGCTGTTACTAACCTGTTGTTTTGGGGGTCTCTCATTCCTAAGACTGCCTGGAAGCCACAAAAGGGTTTTTGGGGGGCACACTCTGCCCACTTCTGATGTGTCTATTCCTTCTGTTTCCCCTGGTGAAAAAGGTTATTGCAAAAAATCAAGATGGATGGAGTAAACAGCATCCTCCTTACCATATGGTGGCTGAGATATGCCTGGATTTGAGTCCTTTTACAAATACACAAGGTAGTCCACATTTTCCTTATGGAAAGATTTTAATTAGTTTAGTTTATTGTGGTCCACAGACCCATCAATATGATCAGAACAGAAATGATACAGTATTAGATAAAAACAGCAGGACATTTAGGATTGTATAAGCACAAAAAATAGCCATATTAATTGTAAGCATTCAAAATACTCTGACCATATGAAGGAGTTGCCTTCTCTTTGATCTTAATTATTATTGACAGAAACTTGGCAACCAGCAAGGTTACACTAGGACATCTATCTTCTAACAAAATTTTAACATAAAATTTATCTGATCAACCTGGGAAATGAATCAACTGTTGGTATACCTGATTATAACAAACAGGAGAAAATAAAATAGGTGACATAGTTTCAAGCTCCTGTACAGCACAAGGACAAAGCCTTGAAAAGAAGGGCAACCCAGCAAACCTGCAGTAAAGCAATTCTGAACGGAAAGCATTACATTTAGCATTAGTAAATAATATACGGTAATTTGGAACAGTCAAGTTCTTTATACAATCCATCAGAAGGAAAATCCCATATTCAGTGCACTCAGTGAACATAAGGAAAGGAAGCGAGCTCAAAGATTACTAAAGGCCATATCCCAAAGTCTTTGTTTGACTGATGTTAAAGTTGTTTCATAGCCCAGGTTGAGAAGAAAAGAAAACGAGACACCAATTGTGGCTGCTCTATGGGCTATATACTTAGACCAGCAACTAATATATTTGCTCTATAGGAGATAATTACGTAGACCCTTACCAAGCTTGAGATTGAGCTTGGTAAGAGCCTGAGCCAAAATTTCGTAGCTACCATCCGTGTCCTGGTTCAAAGAGGTCATTCCCCAGTTTCAAGCATTAATGTTAGGTTAGAAACATGTCTAGCAGTTTGGAGTAGCACTCTTAAATATGGCAAAAATGAGGGAAAAACTGAAGATTAAAAATTATTATTGGCACTCTTTAGAATATTTGAATAAGGAAGAGAAGTTGGTAAAGGAATAGTATTAAGGAAACTGAGGAGTATTGGATATACGATAATAGGTGACCTATCTGATAATCTAGGTAACTGGATAGAGACAAAAGAAATACTAGATTTAATAGATAATCAACATTGGCTTCAATTAAATGGTATATATAACAGTTTACAGGAAATTGTATCTATAAAAGATAGCCAAAATCCATTAGAAGAAATATTGAAGAAAAGACAGGAAGGCAGAAAAGGGACAGGTGGTAAGATATACAGGATGTTATTGAATAATCAGTATAAACTTATCGAAGGTTTGTTAGGAGTTTGGGGTAAGTACATCCAACTCAATATGAAAGAAATGGAACAATGGCTACAGGAAATTAAAATTATCAAAAAATAATAAGTTAAGAGAACAACAGATGAAAATCATAGCAAGATGGTATAGAACACCACAACAGTTATCATATATTATTAAAACTGTATCACCTGCCTGTTGGCATGGGTGTGGGAGTAAAGGAACATATATTCGTATGTGGTGGGAGTGTGCCAAGGTGTAAAGTTTTTGGAAGGAAATAGAACAAGAAATACATAAAATAATGGGGGGGGGAATTCAATTAAATAAAGAAATATGTTTAACTTGTAATGTTACAAATATAGGTTTAAAGAAGGAACAAAAATGTTTAATGAAACAATTATAGCAGCACAAGCAGTAATTGCATATGGATGGAAAGAAAAAGAAAGATGGAATTGTAATGGATGCGTGCAGTATATATCGCAATATATGATGTTTGATTATATAATGGAAAAAAGGTTATATTTTGGTCAAAGGAAAGAGGAGGTTTGGTTTAGTAGTTGGAGATTAATGATTGAGTTTGTTCAGGAAAGGGAGGGGTATGAGAAAGTAAAAGAAACAGTTAAAATGATTTTCCATGTGAGAGAAAAAATAGGAAACTAATAAGCTACACTGTTCCCTGGGTGGGTGGGGAGTGGGAGGGAGAGGGGGCAAAAAAGAAGGAAATATTGTATGTATATAAGTGGTTAGTTAAATGTTGGGTATACTATCATGATATGGTGTGTATAACTTTTTGTTTTGTAAGATGTTTTATATTAATAAACTCACATATAAGTATATATATAAAAAAGGAGTAGCACTCTTAAAAATTTGGCTTGGAAATTGTCAGTTACTCCCCTTCAATCCAACTGGCGACAGCAAATGGAAAGATGGAATGGAAATAGAAAGATTTAATCTTTGAAGACAAGTTGTCCATTTACATCCTATATACAGATCCTCAAACTAATAGTTTGGAAGATTCAAGGGATCACAGTTATGACAGGGTCATAATAGAATAATAAAACATAACAAAACATAGTAATATAGTGATCAAAGTTCAGAAGCCACCCATGAGTTATTTATTCCTTTTGGATAAATGCCTGTCTTTCTCCTGGATTAAGTTCTACTTGGTGACCCTTCATGTGTTAATTTTTCCTTCACAACCATCTGCATCTCTTTTTTCATTGCCTGATCATGAAGTTTCTATGAGTTCAGAATTTATATCCTCAAGTACCGCCTAAAGCATTGTCTTGAAGTCTCTCAGTAGTGTAGTCTCATACAACCAAGTTATGTTTTGAACCACTTGATACACCATCATTAGAACATTTGTCTCAAAAAGTAGCCTTTTTGATAGCAAATACAACTACTTGATGGGACAGTGTGTACCACAGCCTTGAGAACTGACTCTTCATACCTCATAAGGCTGAAGGACAAGTTTATTCTCCAGCCTGAGATTAACTTCTCACCCAAAGCAGTGTCATCTTTCCATCTCCATATAGTTCTCCCAGCCTTGTCTTATAATCCATCTTCAACTGTGGACCATGCATGCTTTGTATTCTTTGGATCTGAAAGAGCCTTAGCTTTCTACATTTCTCAAACTCATATTTACAGGCAAATTTTAAGATCAGTTGTCTACCATTTTAGACCCAAGAAGAGCAAAGTTCTGTTTCATCAAACAGGGACCAAGACAATAATTTTGGCCTACAATATGGTCAAGTTGTCTAAGCCCAATTTCATATGTGTTCATTAAAGTGATGACATATCAACTGCTTTGGTGGAATGGGTTTCAACTGTGGACTTGTGAAAGGTGGAGACTTGAACATAACCTTCTACTCTGGTGAAATATTATCACAGAGATGTGAGATCTAGTGCTGATATCTCTGTCAATCAAGCAATGATATTGTCAGGGCTTCCCACTGACCTAAGTCCCAGTTAATTTTGCTATTCTTTGTCATATGTGTGGTGCACAAAGATCATGACTGAAAAACAAAAACAAAACAAAAAACAGGTTGTTTGCTTATGACTGATGTCCTTTGAATGATTATCTGTGCATTCACACAACCTGCCTTACCTCACTGACAAAGCACTGGCTCTCTTTTTTGACATTGTGTCAGCCAGCCATGTGAATTGAAGACTGTGGCCATTTCCGCACTAGACTGTTATAGGGCTATTATTCCATTTTCAACATTCTATGGAATCCTGAGGTTGGCAGTTTAGGGACTAACCCAGGATTCCATAGGATGTTGAAAGTGGAATAATAGCGCTATAACAGTCTGGTGGGGAAATGGCCAGTGTCTCATGCAGATACTTAACTGTGAAGGAGCAAGGCTTCCACCTGTACTGTATTAGCTAGCTTTGAGTTCAGAGAACAGGCTTAGAGGGTTCAAAAGCATTATTCAGAACAGTGAAGAACAGCAGCATGCCCTGGCAATTGCCAAGACTACAGAACTATTGGATTTGCAACACCTTATAAGCTGTAGCATTTCAAATTTGTGCACACTAGTATTCTTTTTGACAATTAGTTAAAACATCTCTTTCTCCAGACTCTGCCATTTCCTTCCCATTTTCTGATTCCTCCTGCCCGCTGTATGACGTTGTAACCATATCTGTTCATCCTTATCATGGATCATTACAATAACATCCCTCATACCTAGCACACTGTTTCTCACCCAGTCCCATCATCCTCTCACAACACAATAAAGTTCATTTGTTAAACATCAGTGCAAAGCAGCTACCTTAAGCACAGCAGGGAGAGCAAAGCTCTCCATTCTGACATTCTGCTCCCTCAGAACTGTTCCCCCATTCCCCTCTTTATCCTGGCTTATTTGGGCATGCCATGAAACCTGCAAACCGAGTGAGGGGCTTTAACATGTTGGCCATCAACCCATTCTCTTTCGCTGGCAGGCAAGAATGTTGGAGTCATCCCTTGTGCCATCATGAATTCAAAATTTCAGAAATTTCAAAATACTGATCTTGCCCCAACAGGATTGGTGGAAAAGGCACTGGTTGTGCAGGGTGCTACTCATCTGGCACTGCTAATGGTTTGAGAAGAATGAGAAGGCTGAGATGAAACACAGGAAGGATTTTTTTGTGAGACTTGGGCAACTGTAATTCAGCAGTCACATCATTCACTAAACATGCAATGCAAAATGTCCCTATGTATTTAGGAATCAATTTCTTAGAAGGCAGGGGCCATTTTAAAAATTGCATGGATAAATCCACTATATTCCCTGCCTTAAAGTTTCAATTCTGTGCTCTTTTCTGATTGGTGTACCTTTTGTAAGTGACCTGAGCATAGTCAAAAGCTGACACTATGGCTGGGAAGGCAACCTTAACTTTTTACACCCACTCAGCTACCAGGTATGGGTCAATCTGGATGATCTCAAGGGATGGAAAATGTTTCAATGTCTGCCCATACAAAATTTCAAAAGAGGCATGACCAGTACTTTGATGGGTAGCATTGTTGTAGGCCATTTCAGCAAAGGAGAGCAGAACTTCCCAGTCATTCTGTTATAGTTCACATAGCATTGTAGGGTGTTGCTTGAACATTTGCTTGATTGTCTGAGTTTGTCCATCTGTTTCTGGATGGTGGACTATGTGTTACTGCTTATTATTGCTTGTTCCACCCCTAGCAGCCTTAAAAATGCATTCCAAACCTGGGACACAAATTGGCTTCCCCAGTCAGACACTAGTCACCCTGTGCAATTGATATATGTGCTGGAGAAATAGTTTTGTCAACAGTTTGGCTGTGGAGATGGTTTTGCAAGGCACAAAATGTGTCTGATTAGAAGGCAAGTCCATAACCACCCAAATTACTATCTTTTGATTACTCTCAGTTATGACTTCCATGCTAATGTATGCCCAGAGATGCAGAGGAATAGGCAGTGACTGTAACAACCCTCTCAGCTGGCCACCTGTCCACTTATTTTGAGCACAAACAGTGCACCCTTTTACATAGTTTTCTACATTTGTTCTCAGGCCATGGCCATCAATAGTCTCTGCTCATAAGGAGTAATGTTTTGGCAAATTAAAAATGCCTAGCCAATTTGACATTGTGACAGTGTTGTGAGATCTTTTTTCCTCAATCTCTCAGGGACATTTTTTCCCCCTCCTTTACACCACATTCATTCTCCCTCCATGAGTTCTGTTTCGTGTTCTTTGGCCAAGCCGTTCTCCCTCGTTGCCTCACAGAGGCTATTTAATAAGGTTTCAGAGACTACTTTTGGCTTCTCTTCCCCTATGTTTGACTGTGGATTGCAGCTGTTAGCCCTAACTGTTGAGGTTAAATACAGTGTCAACCATCTCTTTTTCTGGTTGTCATGCTAAAGTAAAATGAGACAATGCATCCTGGCAGGTACTTCTACATCTTCTGGAGAACTTGCCATCACTGATTATCATAGGCAGCCTACATCTTTTTTAGGCTATCAATACAATTCAAGTTCACAAAGCTTTCATTTGTTACTGTAGTCACCCAGGCAGGTGCCAGCCTCCAGCTGACTTGTCCTTGAGCAATAGTCGACCCATCTACATGCCTTCTAAAGTAGTCTCCATACCATCCCCTTACAAGTACGGAGGTACTTAGTACCTTGTACCAAGTATTTCTTGCTTTCACTTTCCAGTCTTTGCTTCTCTCCCCCAGTCATCAGATACAAAGTAACAGCAAGTGATCCATCATATACATTGTAGCAACAGTTAGCAGTTGCTTTCATATGGGATACATAGTAGCCATTAGCACTGGTAAATACTAGGGATGGGACGAATCCAGAATTTTCTGAATCTGAATCTGGATCTGAATCCCTGGAAGGTTCTGGGAATCCATGAATCTCACGAATCTCAAATCTTTCAAATCTATTTTTAAAAAGGAGTTTAAAAAGCAAGGGAAAGAAGGATAATCTTGGGCAAGACACACTCTCTCAGCCTTAGCAAAAGCCTAGGCAAAGGCAAACCTCCTCTGAAGAAATCTGGCCGAGACAATTGTCATAGTTTTGTCTCAGGATCTCACCAGATTGAAAATGACATGAAGGCTCTACACAGGCAGGAAAATGTGGTTTAATCCCACATTTTTCTGCCTGTGTAAACAAGGCCACATACTACAGTAGAGAGATAATCCAGGTCAAAACTGGCTTTTCTTTGCATAGCGCCTTCTGGCATCCTGGGGTTTGTAGTTTGATGATGCACCAGTACACTTTGGGCCTTTTTGCACACCATTTGCCATGTGAAAGGGTGCCTGGAGCGTCACGCAATTGTGAGGAGCGATCTGCATGACACACTCACAATCACACGATGCTCCAGGGGCCAGCAAGCACCAATCACTCACCTTTTCATTTTCGGCTAGATTGTTCCCGGGCCCCACGTGCACTTACCTGGTGTGTGGAGTCTCCGGAGCCATGCCAGTTGTGCTTCCTGTCTCAGTGCAGCCTGGGAAGCTCCCAGCTGCACTGCAGAAAGAAGAGACAGGGCTCTCACCCAAGCAGGCAGCTCATGCGGAGCTGAAGCAGCAGGGATGCGAGAGGCTCTCACCGGAGGCTGCTCACACGATCCCTGCACCCCAGCACTGGAAGACGGTAAGGTGCAGAGAGGGCCTTTGGCAGAGAAGGCTGTGACACCTTGTAAAACTTCAAATCCCAGAATTGTGTCTGAAAGTGGTTTGCAAGGGAGCTATGCAAAAGAATGTTTCAGCTGTCCTTGAAATCTCAAGCCTGTAGCTTCCAGTCAAGTGCTGAAATTAAATATGAAATGTTCAATTTAAATATCTTAAGAGTACAAGCCCAGATGTAATTTGTGAAATTGTTAGCAAAGGCCATTATTACTCCAAGGGAAAACCTCACCTACTAACTATCTCCCCTTGTATGTATAATCTCCCAGGTTTTCAGGCATCCCAGGCCCCAACAATCTGTTTAGTTGGCAGATTTGAAAGATTCAGTTTGCCTATTTTGGCACAGGGATTCGGATTCAGGAATCTCAAATTCTTTTCGAGGATTCGGTTGGCCCATCCCTAGTAAATACCTTCTAGCCATTTTGGAATACACATTCAGCCCATTGGTATCTTATTTTGATCCTACTCTCTCTCTTTCTCTCTCTCTCTCTTTCTCTCTCTCCCACCTATTACCATGGCAGGGATGTTTTGTAACCTGGCATTGACTGCCTGTAGCAGCACATTCCCAAAGTAGTGTAGCTCATATTCACCTGTACTATAAAAGGGAGTATGAGGTCTCCATGTTTTAAAATGGATACTGTACTAAGCAATCCATTTAAGTCCTCAAACACTTTTTGACATTCTGGGCTCCAATTGAGCTTATAGCTTGGTTTTGGATTGTTTGAGCTCTCTTCCTTTTTTTGGTCTCTTTTTTCTTGGTTTTTAGCTGGTTTGTCAAAGGCAGCACAATCTGGGGAAAATTGTGAATAAACTGTCTATAAAAGTTGGCATTCCCCTCCATGAGTTGCAGCATCTCAACATAACACATCCTCCACCTTAGTGGAGTCCATATCTATTCCTTTGTTGGATATCTGGTACCCTAAATAATTAAATTTGTCAGCATGAAACTCACATTTTGACAACTTGACATGAAACTCACATTTTGACAACTTGACATACAAATGATAGTCTAACAGTTTTTTTGGTAGTTTCCTCACCAATATGACACACCTTTCATAATTCTGACTATAAATCAATACATTTTGCATACAAAGACTCCTTTATACATACATGTCATTGATTAATTGCATGAATAATCCAAGAGCACCACTCAAACCAAAGGACATGCCCCCAAAGGAGAACTGAACACTGTTTTCCACTTATTCCCCCTCCCTTATGTGCACATGGTAGTACAGATCTCTCAAATCCAGTTTGGTGAAAATCCAACCTGTTGCCAACTGCACAAGCAGATCTTTCATTAAAGGCAAGGGATCATGATTGGAGATGCACATTCTGTTCAACCCTCTGAAATCTGTCACCAATCTCAGTGACCCATCCTTTTTGTTTCCAGAAAAACAGTGGCACAGCCATGGGGGATCTGGCCTGCCAAATAAAACTCCATCACAAATTTTTGTCTATGAACTCCCTGAGCATCTCTATCTCCTTGGGAGACAAAGAATACAAAGAATACAATTTAATTTTAGTTAATTTGGGTCCTGTGTCCAATTCAATTGCACGGTGTCCCATTGAGGTGGGAATATGTCACATTCTTTCTCAGACTCCACTTCCCTTAAGTCCACGTATTCAGTTACTAACAATTACTAACAAGGGGGAGGAGTCAGCTAGTGGGGAGGAGCCTTATTAGGAGCTCCCAGTGGCCCTCTAGCTCATTTCCCAGAGGAGAGCTGGTCTGTGAAGTCATCCTTGACCAGGAGTGTTTACAGGCTTGTGGGGCTGAGCTTGTTTTGCTGCGGAGAGCTGGTCTGTGAAGACATCTTTGACCAGGTGTGTTTACAGGCTTGTGGGGCTGAGCTTGTTTTGCTGCTTGCTTGCTTGCTATTGTTTGCTATTGTTTGCTGACTAACAAGGGGGAGGAGTCAGCTAGTGGGGAGGAGCCTTATTAGGAGCTCCCAGCGGCAAGCGCCTTCGGTGCGCACATTTAAGGTCCTTTACTTCAAACCTCCAAGTTTAACCCTTGGCAATCAATACAGCTGACATAGCTTACACAGGTGAATTTCAGAAAGAAAGCCCAGTTATTCATTCTAGAGCTTTGTCCTGTACTACTCTCTGTAGTTCCAAGGATGGAAGGTGAGGGAGCTGCTGCAGTCACCTGTAACACTTGTGGCATGTTCCTTTTCTTGCCACAAGAGGTTCTTGGGTACACCTGCACCAAGTGCAAGCTGGTCACCTTCTTGGAGAAGGTTCGCCAGCTGGAGGCATAAATTTCTGAACTCCATCTTATTAGGGAAGGGGAGGAGGTTTTGGACAGGACAGAGAAGACCTACCGGAAGACCGAGTGCACGGAGGAGCTGCCAGATCAGGAAGTCAGCACACGGTGCCAGGAAACAGAGGCTTGGACGAATGTCACACAGAGGAGTAAAAGGACCAAGAAGGTAACAGAGATTCTTAGCATACACAATTGCTTCAAAGTACTTGGCCTTACAAACAACGAGGAGCACCACGCGCAGGGAACAGAATGTCAACAAGAACGAATCCAACTTCGGCAACAGGAACTAGACCAATGGTCCCAGCCTCAACAGAATGCCCAGGCAGTCCAAGTAGAACATACTCGTCAAGGAGCCCAGGACAAGCCTAAGAGGAGGCGAGTTCTGGTTGTTGGGGACTCTTTGCTCAGAGGAACCGAAACAGCAGTTTGCAAACTGGAAAAGCTCAATCGAGAGGTCTGCTGTCTTCCTGGGGCCAGGATCAACCACATAACGGAGAGGCTAACCAGGCTGGTCAAACCCACTGATCAGAAGTCCCTCTTTTTGGTTCATGTCAGAACCAATGACACTGCGAGGAGCAGCCTTTCCCACATCGCGAAGGACTACGAGCTTATGGGGACCAAGCTTAAGGACCTTGGTGCGCAGGTGGTCATTTCGTCTCTCCTCCCTGTTGAAGGATATGGAGCACGTAGGGAAAGGGCAATAGCAGAGGTCAACAACTGGCTCCGCAAGTGGTGCTGCCGGCAACGGTTTGGGTTTTTGGAACATGGCCTGACTTTCCATGAGCATGGGCTTCTGGCGAGGGATGGGCTGCACCTCACAAAACTGGGCAGGAATGTTTTTGCAAACAGTCTCGCCAAGAGGATTAAGAGGTCTTTAAACTAAGTTCCTCTGGGGAGGGAGACAATATTATTCAGGGCAAGGACTCGGAGAGCACAGGGGGAAAAGGTCCAAATGATACTGGACAAGTAGTACAAGCAGCCAATGGCGGGAGGAGTTGCAGGAAGGGCCCGGGGACTTAAGTGTCTCTACACGAATGCAAGGAGTATGGGAAACAAGCAGGATGAACTTGTACTCCTAGTACAACAAAATAATTACGATTTGATAGGCATCACTGAGACCTGGTGGGATGAGTCTCATGACTGGAAGGGGTATAGCCTATTCTGTAAAAATAGACCAAACAAGAAAGGAGGAGGAGTAGCCTTGTATGTCAAGGATGTTTTCACTTGTGAAGAGATCCAGGACTTAAACCCAGAAACCCAGGTCAAGAGCATTTGGGTAAGAATTAAGGCAGTGAGAAACAATAGGGATGTTCTGGTGGGGGTTTACTACAGATCTCCAACCCAGGCTGAGGACTTGGATGACGCCTTCCTCAACCAAATGACTGCACATTCAAAGAGGAGAGATACAGTAATAATAGGAGACTTCAATTACCCGGATATATGCTGGCAGACAAACTCTGCCAAGACAGCAAGGTCCAGCAAGTTTCTTGCTTGTTTTGCAGACAACTTCATGGTCCAGAAGGTGGAAGAGGCCACGAGGGGATCAAATATTCTAGATCTGATCCTGACCAACAGGGATGACCTTGTTAATGAGGTAGAAGTGGTTGGATCTTTAGGGGGGAGTGACCATGCCCTCTTGGAATTTGGCATTCAGTGGGAAGGAGAAGATAAGGGTAGCCAGACACTCATCTTAGATTTTAAAAAAGCAGACTTCTGTAAACTTAGGGAGCTGCTGGCTGGAATTCCGTGGTCAAGAATAGTGAAAGGGAAAGGAGTTCAGGAGGCATGGGAGTTCCTTAAAAAGGAGATACTGAAGGCACAGACTAAGACTGTGCCAATAAGGAGGAAAAATGGAAGGCATCTGAAGAAACCAGAATGGTTGACTAAAGAACTCTCAGCTGAGCTGAGTGTTAAGAGAAACATGTATAGGAAATGGAAGAAGGGGGAAAGCACCAAAGAAGAATTTAAGCAAGTAGCCAGGAGATGTAGGGAGGAGGTCAGAAAGGCTAAAGCACAGAACGAACTTAGGCTGGCCAGAGACATTAAAAACAATAAAAAGGGCTTTTTTAAATATGTCCGCAGCAAAAGGAAAAAGAAGGAGACGATAGGGTCGCTGCGCAGGGAAGATGGCGAATTACTCACAGGGGGAAAAGAAAAGGCAGAACTACTTAACACCTTCTTTGCCTCGGTTTTTTCCCAGAAGAATACAAGCACTCAACCTGGCGGTTGGGGAGCGGGGGAGGAAGCAGAGGAAATGAGGCAGGTAATAGGTAGAGAGATGGTACAGGAATACCTGGCCACACTGGATGAATTCAAGTCTCCAGGGCCAGATGAATGGCATCCTAGGATATTAAAAGAACTGGCAGAGGTCATTTCGGAACTGCTTGCTATAATCTTTGAGAAATCTTGGGGGACAGGAGAAGTTCCAGCAGACTGGAAGAGAGCAAATGTTATCCCCATCTTCAAGAAGGGAAAAGAAGAGGACCCAAATAATTACCGCCCAGTCAGCCTGACGTCAGTACCCGGAAAGATCCTGGAGCAGATCATTAAGCAGTCAGTTTCTAATCATTTAGAAAACAACGCGGTAATCACGAGAAGTCAACATGGATTTCTCAAAAATAAGTCATGCCAGACTAATCTTATCTCTTTTTATGATAGAGTTACTAGTTTGATAGATGAAGGGAATGCTGTGGATGTAGCATATCTCGATTTCAGTAAGGCCTTTGACAAAGTTCCCCATGACATTCTTGCAAAGGAGCTAGTTAAATGTGGGCTGGACAGGGCTACTGTTCGTTGGATTTGTAATTGGTTGACCGACCGAACCCAAAGGGTGATCACGAATGGCTGCTTTTCATCCTGGAGAGAAGTGACTAGTGGGGTGCCACAGGGTTCTGTCCTGGGCCCTGTGCTGTTCAACATTTTTATCAATGACTTGGATGAAGGAATAGAGGGCATGCTCATCAAATTTGCAGATGACACCAAATTGGGAGGGGTTGCTAATACGCCAGAGGACAGGATCAAAATTCAAAATGACCTGGATAGGTTGGAGAGCTGGGCCAAAGCTAACAAAATGAAATTCAACAGAGAGAAGTGTAAGGTCCTACACTTGGGTAGAAAAAATGGAATCCACAAATATAGGAAGGGGGACACGTGGCTGGGTAGCAGTACGTGTGAAAGGGATCTAGGAGTCTTCATAGACCACAAGCTGAACATGAGTCAGCAGTGTGATGCGGCAGCCAAGAAAGCCAATGCAATTCTTGGCTGCATCGATAGGAGTATGGTGTCTAGATCAAGGGAGGTACTGGTACCACTCTACTCTGCTTTGGTTAGACCCCATCTTGAATACTGTGTCCAGTTCTGGGCACCCCAATTCAAGAGGGATATTGACAAGCTGGAGCAAGTCCAGAGGAGGGCGACCAAAATGGTGAGAGACCTGGAAACCATGCCCTATGGGGATAGACTTAGAGAGCTGGGTATGTTTAGTCTGCAGAAGAGAAGGTTAAGAGGGGACATGATAGCTATGTTTAAATATTTGAAGGGATGCCACGTAGAGGAAGGAGAGGGCTTGTTTTCTGCTGCTCCAGAGACCAGGAGAAGGAGCAATGGATTCAAGCTGCAGGAAAGGAGATTCCACCTGAACCTCAGGAAGAACTTCCTGACAGTCAGGGCTGTCCGGCAGTGGAATATGCTGCCTCGGAGTGTAGTGGAGTCTCCTTCTTTGGAGGTTTTTAAGCAGAGGCTTGATGGTCATCTGTCGGGAGTGCTTTGAGGGTGTTCCTGCATGGCAGGGGGTTGGACGGGATGGCCCCTGTGGTCTCTTCCAACTCTACATTTCTATGATTCTATGATTCTATGATAATTAGGATTGCTCTGCTAATCAAATTCATTGCTCCTCCTAGCTGCCCAGTGTCTGTTGCCTCCTACAACACAGCCTTGAGCTGCTCAGGTGGCAGTTTGCCCATAGGTGCCTTTGGCACCCTCCCAGAGGGAGACAGATAGTCCTAGCTTTCCATCTCACAAGGGGATTGTGGAAACACTGCCAGTTCCGTCCTAGCACCGCTGGATAGTTACCCGTGGGGGCCAGCACAAACTATATAGTCTCCCAATGGTCCCCTATTCCCAAATGAACTTGGGAGGTCTGTTTTCTCATCAGACCCCCTTTCAGTTCACTTCCATCCATCTTGCCAAAATTGACAGGGGTATCGAACTCTTCTGACAGCAGCCCCATGCCCACATAAATTGTGGGGTTCATTAAACTGTGAGTACACGTTGAATCCTCAATGTCCATTAATTCCATACTACTCTCACCCCCTCCAGGTGTCTTAATTTAAAAGGTACAAAATTGGTGTTGTGCTCCCACTCACCACAATTCCATTTCACCTCTGAGAAACTGCCTGCCCCTTGGAATCTCAGAACAGGCTGGTCCTATTTCCCACCAGTTCCTCATCACTCTCTTCAGCTGCAATCCTCCTCTTCCTCTGTGCTTAGCTCTGGGGTCTTGGGGCTCCCAGAGGATTTGCCTTTGACTGCCTTCTTCTTCAGTTCACTCCCACCAGTGCCTTTCATCCCCTTGGAAACAATAGTCTTGAGTCTAACTTCTGCCATTGTATCCAGGCTCACTCCCTGTAGCTCAAGGCCCTCGAGGTCTCCCAGGCTAAAACTGTGAGGGAGTCCCTCATCTGATTGGCCATCTTCCCATCAGATGCTATACCACAGCATGAATGGGGTTCTCCTGGTCCCAGTTTCAATTACAGTCTTGGCAAATTTTGTTGAACACCAATGCAAAGAGCCCACCTTAAGCATGGCAGGGAGAGCAAAGCTGACCTGCCACCACCAAAAATCTAGCTATCCAGAGGGCTCCAAAAAGCTGCTCTACACCTGTGTGAATGCACAGGTGACCACGTGAAGATCATCATTTACAAGGAAAGCAACATTCCTTTATATAATAAGTATATAAAAAGTGACTGCTCTGTTTGTGGCTATTGCTTCTTGTCCTCCTGTGCCAGTTTTTCAGTTTAAGTGCATAATAGTAATTAGACTTGGATGGAAAGGCACTAAGATTGGGTTCAGGGGGAGGATACCTGGGTTAGACCTTTCGTCACACTGAATGGACATGAATTCATAAGTGATACATGCAGAGAAGAAAGCAAAGAAAGCTTTCTTTGCTGCACATATTGCCACCCTATGTTCTCTATATTCTGTCTACATATGTCTACATTCTCTGTTTTCTGCTTCAGCATAGAAGTTGTGTTTTCCATCAGCTGTGCTTTAGTCATCATCTTCCTGTTTGAGCTGCCTGAGGATCTCTGTATATCGAGGAGACTGTGCATTAGTAGGTTGGAAGCATCAACCATATCAATAGCCCAGGTTAGATTTTAATTCAACTTATTAACCGAGCTTCAACAGGATCCTTGGTATCACTATCCCTAAAGGCCTCCTGGAATCTCAAAGGATCTATTAGCCTTCAAACGAGGACCATTTTAATAGTTTCTCTGCCCCTTCAGGGGTGAGTTGTGGCTGTGATGCTAACCCTGTTTTTTGTTTTTTGTTTTCTGTGTTAACTCCTTTGGCAACTTCTGACCACTTGGAGAACTTAGGGAAACGTATAAAATCCATGCTAAACTTGATCTGCTGTAGCTTTCTCTTAGAAAAGGGAGGAGAAGACTCCATGTCCTGAAGCAGCATCTGGTGAGAATCAGAAAGCCCTCACAGTTGTAAGGTTAAAAACTGTAAGCTTTCTTTTGCTTTCTGTGTTTATAATATACCTCCATTTTATAATCAAAATTTTTTTATTGTGCGCGGGGTCCCAGAGCAATGCGTTATCACGCACCATTTTCGGTTCAAAGACGAAAATGAAAAAGTGCGTGAGCAGTGCCTACCAGTCCCTGGAGTGTTGCACAATCGTGAGTGTGTCATATGGACTGCTCCTCACATTCACGTGACCCTTGAGGGGCCCTTTCGCATGGGAAATGCTGTGCGAAAAGGGCCCTAGTCTCTGAAGCAGCAAAGAACAAGCTTGTTCCATCCTCTATATGACATCTTGTCAAATATTTAAACATGGCTATCAGGTCACCTCTTTACTTGCTCTTCTCCAGGCTAAACATATCAAGCTCCCTGAACTGCTCCTCATAGGACATGTGCCATTTCCACATTACACTGTTATAGTGCTATAATTCCACTTTCAACATCTTATGGAACTCTGGGGTTTGCAGTTTAGGGAGGGACATTTAGCATTTTGGTCAGAGAACTCTTTCACTTCAGTAAACTACAAACCCCAGAATTCCACAGGATGTTGAAAATGGAATAATAGCACTGTAACAGTGTAGTGCAGAAATGGCCATGTTTTCCAAGCTTTTTACTATTTTGGTCATCCTCCTCTGGGCACATTCCAGCTTATCAATATCCTTCTTGATTGTGGCACCCAAAACTGGACACAGTACTCAAAGCAAGTTGTGACCCAAAGCAGAATAGGGTGATACTATTAGTTCCCATGACACTACTCCACTTAATGCAGCCTAGAATTGCATTGGCTTTTTTTGGCTTCCACATCACACACTGCCTCATGTTCAGCTGGTGGTCCACTAAGAGTCATAGATTCTTTTCAATGTATTGTGGTCAAGCCAGGTGTCGGGAGTCCTCCATGTTTTATTGTTTTAGGATAGCAGTAGACTGAGGAAATAGTGATAGTAGGCTGTTAGCTATTCCCAGGCGCCAACCATTCCTTCTGGCTGGAATTTCAAAGGAACCATTTGGCATGATGACGTTCGTTCTTTTACAACTATCTTAGGAGAAACTGTCTGTTAAAGTGTAAGGTGGGGGGAAAACGTTCCATTCTCGAGCTTTAACGTCTGAAGACAGCATCCCTTACTATGTTACAATAAATCTTCTATTAAGTTTGTTGATCCGTGTAAGAGTGAATCTGTTCCTGACAGAAAGCTCGAGAATCCTTTCAAAAAATGCCCCAAATTGATGGACCAGTCGATTCTAAGAAGAGCAAGGATCTGCAGAATCTGATGGAGCTACAGAAACTGAAGTGCCCCTGGATACCAAGACAAAATTGCGCCTGACCGAGGCTATGGAAACCCCCACAAGCGGCCAAACCTGGGTCGGGGGGAGAAAAGCCACATACGTCGTTGAGACAACGCAGAAGGGCTGCTAGATGGGATACATCAGCAAAAGACCTATCCCTTTTGGAGGAGATAAAGCAAATGGAAACCGAACTGGAAAGAAAAGATGAGGAGATACTGAACTCAAGACCATGCTACGCGAGATGCGCATCCGTCCCTCGCAGACAGGGAGATCACCAGGAGGAGAACCACGAGCGGCTGTCTCGGCGGCAGGCACCCCTGGTCCGCCCCAGCAACCAACAGGGCACACGCCAGCGCCACTGTTACTCAGAAATGTGGGAGACCTGAAAGCGACCTTCAACGGGAAGGGGGAGAAACTTCCTTTTTTTGACTATGGCAAACAATTTCATGATTGATCACGGCCATCTATTTCGGGATGATGCGGCCCGAATTCGATCCTAAGCCAGAGGATGAAAGGACTGGCAGCAGACTGGGTAGCGAACCTATATGACTCCCGCGCCCCGAAACTGAAAATCTGCAGCTCTTCATGAACCATCTGCGGGAACGTTTTGAAGCCCCCCATTTATTGGAAAACACCAAATATCAACTGAAACGAATGAAACAAGGCAGGAACGATGTGGGGACGTATTCCCGTGAATTTAGAAACCTGGCCACCAAAGTCCCGTGGAGTGATGAAATTCTAATTGAGTTATACAAAGATGGACTAAATCCTGATATTCTACACGGGTGCTTAATGCAGGCCAATCCACAGACCCTGCTAGGTTGGGTCAGACTAGCTACTGAAATGGAAGGCATAACCCAGACTGTTCAGCTGAACCGACAAAGACAAGACGTGCCAAAACGACAACCTCGCGGTCCCACCGTCCTCAATGCTGAGGAACGGAACAAACGTCTCCGTTTGGGCATGTGCTTTAACTGTGGAAAACCGGGCCACCTCGCCAACACCTGCCGCGGAAACCAAGCTCCGACTGGGACTAAGGGAGCACGAGCAGACCCAAAGGATATAGAATTCACACATCAGACAGCGGCCGCCAAACAACCACTTAGACGCACTTCTAAGGACCCTGCAGCGGCGACAGGAGACTCCGATCCCGATGATGAAACCACCTCTTCGTCCTCATCTGACATAGATGGAGATTCTAAACCTGACTGCGATGACTGGCAAGCGGCGGGAACATCTGTAAGTACTCCTAAAATTCCCCATTTCTATGCCACGGTTGCGATTAGTGGCAGCGATGGGACTTTGCATGTACATAGGGCATTAATTGACTCTGGCTGCTCCAGAAGTTTGTTACACCCCAAATTGGCCAAACAATTGAAAACTCTTTATGACCCCTTTGGGAAAATGCCCCATCAAATTAACGCAAATGGATGGGACCTCAATGACTGGGGGAGTAATTAGTAAAATCACTAAGCCCATCTCATTTCAAATGGACAAAAACAATTACAGCATGCGATTTCTAGTTCCCAAGGCGATGCAGTTCAAATTGGTCTTGGGAATCGATTTGGCTTCGTGAATATAACCCCCAGATAAACTGGACTGCTGGCACTATGTCCTCTTCAGATGAAAACTTTTCTATTCCCCATGAAGAATTGCAACAAATTCCTTCACACTACCGAGACTTCCAAAAGGCTTTCCACGAAAGGGAGGCTGACAAATTGCCTCCCCACACGGACTTTGACTGTAAACTGGAATTATTGACGGGGCCACCCTGCCTAAACCGAAAATTTACCCCATGAGCCAAAAAGAACTCCTTGCTCTCAAGAAGTTCCTAAATAAAAACTTGGCTCGCGGCTTTATCAAGCCCTCTACAGCCCCCACGGCGAGTCCTGTCTTCTTCCGAAAGAGAAAAGATCCCAGCGCGGATCCGAGACTGATAGTTAACTACTCTGCTATTAACCAGGTTATTTCCTCCAATTGTTATCCCATACCTCTGATACGGACTGTTTTGGACCATCTTGTTCAAGGAAAATATTTCACCAAACTTGATCTTAAAGAGGCTTTTCATAGGATTAGAATGGACCCGGACTCTGAGTGGCTCACCACCTTTGCAACTCCTCTAGGTAACTTTAAATGGACGGTTCTTCCCTTTGGCTTACAATGGGGCCATCTGTGTTCCAAATGTTTTTGAACACCATTTTCCATGACTTGTTGTATCAGGGGGTTCTGATTTATCTGGATGACATTTTAATTTACGCAGATTCCATGGAATCTCATGTGTATTGGTTCGTGAAGTTTTTACGAAGGCTTATAGATAACAACCTCGTGGTTAATCTATCTAAATGCCAATTTGACACCCAAACTTTTGATTACTTGGGATATAGGATTCAAGATTGTTCACTTAAAATGGACCCTTCGAAGATTAACTCCATTTTGCAATGGCCCGTCCCTAAAACTGTGAAGCAACTGCAGCAATTTCTTGGTTTTGCGAACTTCTACCGGAACTTTATTGAGGATTTTGCTGCCATAACGCTTCCACTCACCAACCTTCTACGGAAACCTAAAGGATCCACTGCGGGCAAGGCGCATAGACTTTGTTGGTCGCCTGAGTGTCAATCGGCGTTTGACCATTTGAAATCTAAATTTACGTCTGAGCCCTTACTCCTTTTTCCCGACAGTACGAAGCAATTCATTGTGCAAACGGATGCTTCGGACTTTGCCATGGCAGCCGTTCTTTTACAACATGACACCACAGGAGCACTCAGGCCTTGTGCTTTCATTTCAAAGAAATTTTCCCCTCAACAAGCTAATTGGCCTATTTGGGAGAAAGAAGCCAAGGCTATCCATTTTGCGCTGTCCTCTTGGCGTCATTTGCTTGAAGGGGCTCGACTCCCCTTGAAGTTTGGACTGATCATAGGAATTTGCAAGCCTTACAGTCTGCTAAGAAACTCTCCCCTAAGCAGGCGAGATGGGCTGAATTTTTCCAGAGATTCCGATTTAAAATTGTTTTCAAACCTGGCCGAACTAACCAACTGAGGCCCTCTCTCTCGACTTCCCTGTTTTTCGGAATCCCCTGCTACGTCCTCCCACTCCAATACCTTGTTTCCTGCCTCCTCTCTGGCTTCTCAAGTGACTACTCGTGCATTAGCAAAGACAAGGCTTTCTGCCTCCTCTCTTTGTGACTCCGCTCTCCGCGATGCTATCATTCATGCAGCGCATGCAGACTCCTGGCTACCGGCAAACAAGGATAAAATAGAATGGGTTGACAATCTCCCCTTTTTTGGCACCAAGGTCTACGTTCCCCCTGCTGCCCGCGAGCAGGGACTTTATCGTTATCATGATTCCAAACCCGCTGGACATTTTGGGTTTTTGAAGACATTGCATGCGATTCGCCGCCTTTTTGGTGGCCTGGATTAAACCCCTCCGTGCAAACTTACATTAAGCAGTGTGCCACTTGCAACGTTTCTAAGTCGCCCACATCTAAACCTCAAGGGCTCCTGCAACCTCTGCCTGCGCCTGCTAGCCCCTGGTCGGTCATCGCATGGGATTTTATCGTGTCTCTTCCCTCTTCACACGGCTTTCATGTTATTTGGGTTGTTACTGATCACTTTTCCAAGCAATGTCATTTTGTGCCTCTAAAGAAACTACCCCGTGCTGACCAGCTGGCTGACCTGTTCGTTAATCATGTATGGAAACTTCACGGACTACCTTCGGTGATCATTTCGGACAGGGATCCAATTTTCACTTCCAAGTTTTGGACTTGTCTACTGAAAACCCTGGGAGTCACTCAGAAACTCAGCAGTGCTTATCACCCTCAAACAGATGGCCAATCTGCGTGTTAACAAATCTCTTGAACAATTTCTTAGGTGTTTTGTTTCTGAGAACCAGAATGATTGGGCTCCGCTCCTTCCGTTCGCTGAGTTTGCCATCAATTCTGCGGTTCATACCTCTACTGGGAAACCCCCCTTTGAAATAGTTTACGGCTTCCTTCCTTCTCCTTTCCCCCCTCTCCCTCTCTTCCTCCGCTCCTCCTTCTGTTTCTGCTTGGGTCTCTAAATTTTCTGGCATTTGGCAATCCGTCTCAGATGCTATAGCATCCGCTAAAGCTTCCCACAAACGTTTCGCTGACCGTAAACGGCAGCCTAATCCCCTTTACCAGCCCGGGGATTTGGTTTTCCTTTCTTCTAAGAACATTTCCTCTCCTTCTCCGTCTAAAAAACTTTCCCCTCGTTTTCTTGGACCTTTTCCTGTGAAAAGGGCTATTAATGATGTCTCTTTTGAACTAGATCTCCCTTCTTCCCTCAAGGCTATTCATCCTGTTTTTCATTCCAGTTTGCTGAAGAGGGCACCTTCGCTGACTTCTTCGCCGGCTGATGTTCCTCAACGCCCCGACTGACTTGCTACTGCATTCATATTACTATTTAGTTTTCTTGTCTTTCTACTGTTCCGTGATATTTTCTATATTTTGTGTATCTTTATGTATATATTTTTTTAAAAAAGTGGGGCAGGATGTGGGAGTCCTCCATGTTTTATTGTTTTAGGATAGCAGTAGACTGAGGAAATAGTGATAGTAGGCTGTTAGCTATTCCCAGGCGCCAACCATTCCTTCTGGCTGGAATTTCAAAGGAACCATTTGGCATGATGACGTTCGTTCTTTTACAACTATCTTAGGAGAAACTGTCTGTTAAAGTGTAAGGTGGGGGGAAAACGTTCATTCTCGAGCTTTAACGTCTGAAGACAGCATCCCTTACTATGTTACAATAAATCTTCTATTAAGTTTGTTGATCCGTGTAAGAGTGAATCTGTTCCTGACAGCTCCTCATAGGACATGTGCCATTTCCACATTACACTGTTATAGTGCTATAATTCCACTTTTAACATCTTATGGAACTCTGGGGTTTGCAGTTTAGGGAGGGACATTTAGCATTCTCGGTCAGAGAACTCTTTCACTTCAGTAAACTACAAACCCCAGAATTCCACAGGATGTTGAAAATGGAATAAAAGCACTGTAACAGTGTATGCAGAAAAGGCCATGTTTTTTCCCAAGCTTTTTACTATTTTGGTCATCCTCCTCTGGGCACATTCCAGCTTATCAATATCCTTCTTGATTGTGGCACCCAAAACTGGACACAGTACTCAAAGCAAGTTGTGACCCAAAGCAGAATAGGGTGATACTATTAGTTCCCATGACACTACTCCACTTAATGCAGCCTAGAATTGCATTGGCTTTTTTTGGCTTCCACATCACACACTGCCTCATGTTCAGCTGGTGGTCCACTAAGAGTCATAGATTCTTTTCAATGTATTGTGGTCAAGCCAGGTGTCACTCATCTTATATCTGTGCATTTCCTCTTTTATCCTAAGTGTAGAACCTTATATTTCTCCCTATTGAAATTCATTTTGTTAGTTTTGGCCCAGCAGCCTAATCTGTGAAGGTCATTTTGGACTCTGATTCTGTCCTCTTGTGCATTAGCTACCCCTTCTAATTTGATAAGCATACCCACTATTCCATCATCCAAGTCATTTATAAAGATGTTGAATAGTAGGGATCAAGGGCAGGACCCTGTGGCACCCCACTGGTCACTTCTCCCCAGGATGAAGAGAAGCCATTCGTGAGCAGTTGGTGACTAGTCAACCCATTACAAATCCATCCAACAGTTGCACTCTCTAGCCAGATTTTACTAGCTGGTTTGCAAGTATGTCATGGGGAAACTTTCAAAGGTCTTACTGAAGTCAACATATGTTATATCCACAGCATTCCCTTCATCTATCAAGCTTGTAAATCTATCAAAAAGAAAGATCATATTAGTCTGGCATGATTTGTTTTTGGGAATCTCATGTTGACCTTTAGTCATCACAGCATCCCTTTCTAAGTGCTTATATACTGTCTGTTTAATAATATGCTCTAGAATCTTTCCTGGTGTTGATGTCAGGCTGACTGGGTGGTAATTGTTTGGGTCCCTTTTTTCCTTGTTTTTGAAGATGGGGCTATTTGCTCTCCTCTAGTCTGATGGAACTTTTCCTGTTCTCCTGGAATTTTACAAGCTGTTGAAATTCATGTTTTACAAGTTTATGAAACTCATGTTCTAAATGGATCATTATAGGAGTTCAGCAGTATTACTAGTTCAAGTCATTTCACCGTAACTATACATCACTATATAAAAACAACAAAAAGTTGGAAGAATATTTAGATAAACAAGAGCTGCTGGAGATTTCAGAAGAACAAAGACAGATGGTGAATGTTCCTATTGCAGTGTATAAAGCCCTTAAGAAAATCAAGTTGGGTAAAGCCCTCAGTCCAGTTGGATTGCTTGCTGGATATTATCAAAGTTTTGGAGAACAATTGTTTTTACCACTTTAGAGACTACTAAGTTCAATATTTTGGCAGAAAGATTGGAAAAGATTTTACAGGAAAAGATCAAAATATTTCATAAAGATCAAAATATTTTTTGGTGTTTTTTTACCCAAAAGACAGTTACATGATAACATTAGATGTATTTTGTACAATCTGAAGTATTTACAGACAATGAGAAAGAGGCAGAACTAATATTTTTGGATCCTGAAAAAGCTTTTGACAATATAAATTGGTATTTTGTTTGTTTGGAGTTATGGAGAAGATGAGCTTTGGAAGTAATTTTTTTCACTTGGGTAAAGCCAATTTACAATATAACCACAGCACAGATCTTGATAATGGCAATTTAACTTAGCCATGTGAAATTCGAAAGGGAACAAGGCAAGGATGTCCATTTTCACCTTTAATATTCTTGAAGTATTGAATGGAGCTATAAGACAGAATGTAAGAATAAAAGGTATAAGTATAAGAAAGGAGGTCTGTAAGTTAGGAGCATTTGCAGATGATTTAGTGGAGGCTTTTGGAAGGCTTTATTGACTGCATAGAAATATTCTTGGAGAGACTTATAGAGTTTGAAAATATAGCAGGATTGAACATAAATAATCAAAAAACAATGATGTTGACAATATGGGAGTAGAAGAACAGTAACAACTGATAGAGATGTTGAGATTTAAGATTGAGAAAAAAAGTAAAATATTTGGGTTTCACAAGGACAAACATGAATTGCATGTTGCTGAAAAATAACTTTATTAAAGCTTGGAACAATATTAAGAATTATTTGCAAAGACGGGCAAAGCTTAAATTATCACTGGAAAGAATTTCTTTAATCAAAATGAATGTTCTACCAAGAATGTTATATCTGTTCCACACTATTTTGACTAATGACATTTTATTTAAGCAATGGTATATGGATAAATCTACGTTCATATGGCAAGGGAAGAAGGGAAGAATTCAAAACTCTACAAGATGTCAAACAAAGAGGGGATTGGGATTACCTGGTTTGAAATTGTACTTTGCTGTGGGCTGCCTGGTTCGGTTGAAAGAATGGATATTGTTTGAGAATAAGAGACTGAGCACGAAAAGTTTGGACAGCGTGGCTATTGTGTTATGATAAAGTCACATTTAACCTAGATTTTAATAATTATGTGCGAAAAGCTTTATTTA
The DNA here is from genome assembly GCA_948474755.1 of Ctenosaura bakeri. NCBI lineage: Eukaryota > Metazoa > Chordata > Lepidosauria > Squamata > Iguanidae > Ctenosaura > Ctenosaura bakeri. The sequence continues at coordinate 313,807 of CAOLHI010003248.1, read as the reverse complement.
GAATTTGGTATAAATACAAACCAAAGTTATTCCAACCTTGTTGGTGTCTTCAACAAAGATTTTTTTACCAGAAAGAAATTATGTAAAAGAAAAAATGGTTGACTGATGAAGATGTTAGAAACTGAGCAGGAAAAGCATAGATTTAAAACAATGGAAAATTTAATGTCTAAAGAATACACTTTCAATGGTTTTCCTATAGGCGGTAGATAGGTACAAGATAGATAAAAGCTGTATGATTTTGCATTGACGAAATCAGAAATTGAGAAACAATTGTGTTCAGATGATGAACATTTGATTGATAAAATGTATAAAATTTGTAGAAATTTGAGAGAGAAGATGAATTGTATGATAAAGTGGGCAGAAAATTTTGGATATAACATACAGTTGGATCAGTGGGAAAGATATAGTTGAAGGTGATTAAATTCATGTTGTCTTACAATCTTAAAGAGAACTTCTATATGATGATGTATTGGTGATACTAGACTCCAGAAAAATTGACCAACATGCTTGAAGATGCTCCAAATAGATGTTGAGATGTGAACAAGAAGTGGGAGCTTTTTACCACGTGTGTTGGAAATGTGAAAAGACCAAAAAATTCTGGAGTCAAATACATGTTATGGTGCACAATGTTACTTTGGCCCAGGCCTACCCAGTGATAGCACTCGATATCGTTTTGATATCAAACCATTCGGCCTTCCTCTCCCACCCCACTCCACGTGTTTGCGAGGCCTCTGGACAAGCACGTAAACAGGTGCCTGCTGTTGTGCCGGTCCCCAATCCCACTTGGCGTTCTTCTTTAGTATGGCATACAGAGGCTTCGCTTTGGTGGCGAAAGACTCTATAAAATCCCTAGAAAAGTTTAACGTTCTGAGGAGGGAACGCAAGGAGTGCACGTCTGTGGGGGCTGGCAACTTTGAGATCACCTCTACCCACTGCGCATCAGGAGTGTGACCATCGGTGCCTAAACAAAGACCTAGATATTTCACCTCCATGAATACCAACTGGGCCTTTTCTCTATTGACCTTGAAGCCGGTGTCGCGGATGATCCCTAACACTTCACTAGTAATTTCCTGGGTATTTTCTTCAGTATTGGAATGAACCAAAATATTGTCCACGTAGGATAAGACATGAGACCTTGAAGCTGGCTGCAGCTTGTTCTTAACCACGTGTGCATGGCAAATGCTCAGGCTGGAGTGGAAGCCCTGTGGCGTGTGTTTAAACACATACTGTTGGCCCCTGAATGTGAAGGCAAATTTATACCAACATGCCTCGTGGAGTGGAATTGAGTGAAAAGCGTTTGCCAAATTGATAACGCTGTAGTAATTAGCTTCTGCCACAATGGCGGACAGGATTTCATTATATTTTGCCATGACTGGCGCCACGGGAGGAGTCACAGAGTTCAAAGCCCTGAAATCTACAGTCATCCTCCATGTTTTGCCATCGGATTTTAGGACTGGCCACAAGGGTGCATTACAAATTGATTGCATAGGGGTTATTACATCCCACTGGAGGAGCCCCTCCATGGTTTTCCCTATGCCTTCTTCGGCCTTGGTTGGGTATTTGTACTGTTTTTGAGGTGGGGGATTGTGGCCCTCTATCAGGACACAAGCCTCCTTTACAGTCCCGCACTCAATTTTATCCTTAATCCAGACCTCTGGGAAAGCCTTCACCCAAGGGTCACTAGTCAAACAACATAGGGGGGCAGGAGCTTTCATGGCGACACAGCGGTGCACGGCCGAAATTTCCTCTGGTCCCTGGTCTAACTTCCACAGAAACCCGTTCGTGTAATCGACTGTGAGTCTGTTTCCCCAAAGGAAGCCGATGCCCAAAAGGCCATCGTCCTCGCCTCGGTTCTCGCAAGCCCAAAGCTGAAAACGGAATGTATCTATGGACATCGGGATGTCCTTCCAAGCTCGAGCAAGGTGACCCCCCCTCCATATCCAGAAATCTGGACACGTTCGGGCGTGGGTTCACCATGCTCAACCAATTTAGGGTGCACCAGAATCCACAAGAAGGGTGGCAGATTTTCCCCCCTCCGTGCCTATGCCTGCCTTCACCCAGAAGCTTCCCCACTTGTCTGGCCGCAACCTGGCCACAATATTGCGGGGAAGCTTCCTGGGCCGAGGGCACCCCTAGTCCTGCAAGTCTAAAGTCGGGTAGTATCCAGCCGGAGGTGGGCCGTCCGTCACGGCCTGGACCGGCTGTTTACCACCCGCAGAAAGCTGTTTGTCCAGAGCTTCCAAAAGCTCCGAAGTAGGCCGTTTGTTGAATTGGCTCATGTCCAATCTGAACCTGTGTAGCATGCCCCAGATCCTGACTCTGTCCTAGGAGTACATCTGGGCCATGGGATCGTACCCACTAGATGTCTCCCTGAGAGAGCCAGATTCAGAAGGCTGTTTGGGGGCAGTGGGCTGCTGTGGGAGGCTCCCTGCCTTGCCGAGCTGACTGCGGGGGTCTCTCCCTTGCCACTGCCTATTGTCCTGTCTGGGGGCTGGGCGTGAGTTCCAATTCCCACGTGGAACAGAATTTGGCGCAGTCTTCCTATTTTGGGAATGGGGCCCATAGTTGGAGTACGTCATCTCCGATATGGATTCCCAATTCCCTGCATCTCTCCTGTGGGTCTTAATGGGGGGTCGGAGGGAACCAGCCTCTCGTAACAGGTCCACGACCCGTCGAAGGTTGTTCCCAAAGTCCTCCCAAGATGTCATGGCCGGATCCACCAGACCTAGGGCCATCTTCGTTTCATGGTTCAAGCATCCATATAGCAGAGTCTTGAACTCCACGGTATCGAAGTTGTACCCACGGGCAGTCAGGGGAACCTTCTCGACCAGAATGGAAAGCAGCTGCTTCCGCGCCACATAAGCCTCAGGGTTCTCATGAGGACCCTGTTGCTCCATGACGTAGAGCACGCTTGCACTCTGTCCAGGTCAAAGGATCTTCACTACCTCTCTCATCCAGTTGTGGGCCTTGAGCCTAACCAGGCCTCGAGCTGCCACGGCCGACTCAAGAGTAGGAAGCTCAGATGGGGACATGCAGAGCCGGGCCAACTGGGTCAGGTCCTGACCATTGGCTGTCGGGTGAGAGTGTATCACCACATTCAGCCGCATGATTCCTGTGGACCGAGTTAGGGGACCCAGTTGGTCTGCAATAGCCTTAGCCTCAGCGGCACGCCAGGGAACTCTGGTCTCTGTGACCTGCGTCTCCTGTGTCTCTGCCTTTTCAGAACTGCCTTCTCCTGCAGGGATGGTCCTGCGAGTCATGGACCGGGTCTCTACCAGGTGGACTGGGACCTTAGGATTGCTCCAGTTCGGATTAACGGGAGGGGAGGCCAGAGCGTCCTCCGGCAAGGGCTCCCCAGAAAAGTCCTGGGCGAACGTTGGGAGCAGGTCTGGGCACACAGCTGAAATCAGGGCTTTGTGTGTTTGGAGCTGGCTCTCCAGTGCAGCAATCTGCTTATGGCAAGCTGCGTGACTAACAGCCTCCTGCTGTTCCTTAACTTGCCCAACCATGAACTTGGCCGCTGCTCGGGCATGATCCAGCTCAGCCTCTAAGGCTTGGGCTTTCTCCTCCCAAGTTTGGGCCACTAACGTGAGATCACTGAGCTTTTATACAGAAGCCTGCGCGACAGACACAAAAGTTACCTTGTCTGCCCGCAGTGCCTCAATCTCGGCATGAAGCCGGGCATTCTCCTTTTCCATCTCTGCTAGCTTCCCCCGGGTCTCTACTAGGGCACTACTAGCGTCTCTGGCCGCAAGCCAAAGTCCCCATGCAGCCAATGCATCCTTCGATGGCCCGAATGGGTTTTTTGATTTACACGCCTGGGTGTATGCGTCACGGAGTGAGGTAAAGGGATCGGCCAACTGGAAGACAGAGTCCTTCCAAGGGCATTACAGGCATGGCCAGTAATTGCTGGACATTCCATTCTCCACCTAGGCAGGCAGAACAGAGCCAATCCGTTGCTTCAGGGACCTCTCCTGCGAACACCCTTTTGCTTAAGTGCGACACTAACAAAGGCGCCCGGCTCTGAGCTGATAGTCTTACAAAGCCAAACCAAGCACCTTGCATTTGCATACTGGCTATACTATTGTTAAATCAGCGCTAAGCCGATCATGTTAAACTTGACCTTTACCAAAGCTTTGTCCCGCTCCAAACTCGCATTGTTCTCACCAAGTAAGGCATGGCCTGCAGTCACAATTCACCCTATAAAAGCCCCCAATTCCGAGACCTTCCTCGGGTCACTCCTGAGTTCCAGACTGCCTTGCTGCCGTTTTGTCTGGCGAGCTCCCCTCAGCAAACCACGCTGAGCTTCTTCACTGCATCCCAACATTGCTCTCAAACTACAGGACTACGAGACAGGTGTCGTATCACCCATTTCCTCCCAAAATCCCTATTTCCAATTCTTCAGTTAGCTGTGTGACTGTGGTGTCTTTACTGTTTGTTTGTCTTTCAATAAAAACATCATTTTGGCTATTTTAAACCTGTCTGACTGCTTGACTGACCAGACCCCATAGACACTGGGTTGCAAGATCCCTGCTAAGTTACCCTGCCTCTCGCTAGCTTTAGTGAGTGCTCCAGCTATTTCCCCCAAAGTTGTGTTATTGTGGTTTGGTTATTTGGGTGCCCCTCCCGAGACCCCCAGAGAACAGGGTAACAACAACATTTTGAAAATCAATGTATTATTAAAGCCGGGACTGTATTTGTTGGAACTAGTGGAAGATATGCTAGAAAAGAAACATGGCAAAATGTTAAGATATATGGCCACAGCAGCAAGATTAATATATGCACAGAAGTGGAAGAGTGCAGAAATCCCAATGAAAAAGCACTGGTTGATAAAATTGCTAGACTTGGGTGAAATGGTCAAATTTGAAAACATTATTAAGAGAAAAATTGATGGCAACTTTCACCAAGAATTGGAATCATTAACAAGCTTTTTGTGAGAAAAAAATGTAATATTATAGTTGGATTTGATCATTAGTATTTTTGGAGGAAGTAGCAGTGGAATCAATGGACCAATATTTGCAGTTAAAGAAGCTGTCATCTTTTTATAGTACCAACAATAGGTGCATTAGGAAAACAGGAAAAGTCCTTTATTGTGTTAGTGTTAGTGTCTAGTGTGTTAGTGTTGTGTTAGTGTTGTGTTAACACACTAACTGTGTTAGTGTTGAGGGTTAGTTTTAGTTTTTAGCTTCTAGTAATTAGTATTTAGGATATTTTTATATTGCTCTTTTTCTTTTCTCTTTGTGCGTAGTTTAATGTTTATTCTCTTATTTGTATGTATACATTGTATATTCTTAATGAAATATATTTATAAAATTTTTAAAAACCAGTATTACTAGCCTACTCAATTAGAATCAATGCATGCTGGGAAAGATGTAGTTCCCCTGGCTTCCCTTAGAAAATGTCAAGGTAAAACATTTGAGACTTCCAAACACTCCAACGATTGTTGTCTGTGGACACTCAAGAATTTTGAGGGCAATGTGAGTTAGGACATACATTTAAAGCATGTGAAGGATTTGCATTCTTATGTTCCTGCATGCTAGTGCCCTCCAAGCTATAAGAAATAAAAGAAAGAAATGTAGTTCTCCTTGGGAATCTAGGCTACAGCCACTGGGAAATAAAGAACGTTTCCAAATTTAGCTTCATTTCTGATTTCTGATTTGCATTTTAGAAAGAGCAGGGTTGTTATAAGAATGCTTCAAGTGCTATAGTATTTTTTTATATTTTGGCTGCAATGATTCTCTGAATCCAAATATAACAACATCACCCATTTCTGCAGGCATTCAATATGGTACTATCTCAGTCATAACAGCTAGATTGCATTTAGAAGCTGTGCAGGAGCTAAGATCTTTGTTGAAGACTCCACTTACCTATCTGCCATTAAGATTAACAAGGTTGGCCTGAACAAGAAATAAAGCTTTTTCATGGTGATATCAGGGCAGTGAAAAATAAGGATGTGAAAAATCAATACAGTTACAATTATAAACACATACACCATAAAACAGACTGACCAGTTTGAAATGCCTTGGCAGGAAAAAAAACTATAGACTCTTAATAATTAAGCTAGTGTCAGCTGACTTTCCGTTTGGAGAGTGCTGGACAAATGGAGGACCACCACAATAGAAAAGCCACATTGTAATTAGTAGGAGGCACGACCTGCTTTACTAAGGGAGAATCTAATCCCCGTTGAATAAATTTCTATCATACTCTACCATTTCTTTTCCCATCTAAACTAAAGAGCCTTGAACATTGTAATCTTTCCTGCTATTGAATTGCTCAAGTCATTTGATCATTCAGGTTATATTTTTCTGTAAATTGCCCTAGTCCTGCTATGTAAAAGTCAAAGTTTGTCTGTGAGTTTGTCTGTTTGTCTGCGTCAGACAAGCAAAGACCTCATATGATTGGCAGGCTGTGAAGATTCTATGGAATCCTGGGGGTGGCAGTTTAGGGAGGGGCCTTTAGAATTCTCAGTCAAGAGCACTTAGGCCTCCAACCAGTTGCTATGGAGACAAGGCCTACCAGCAAGAAGAGGGGCAGTGTATTCCCTCAGAAACCAAATCCTGTGTGTGTTAACAACTCTGAATACAGATTGGATCGGGGAATATGGGGATAACTTACAGGTACTGGAATAGGCTGATTGCTATGGAGACAAGGCCTAGCAGCAAGGAAGAAGACAGTGTATTCCCTCAGGAACCTAAACTGTGTATGTAAATAACTCTGAATACAGATTGGATTAGGGAATATGGGGAAAAGTTACAGGTACTGAAGAAGACAGATTGGTGAGTTCTTAAGAGGAAAATAAAATCCTAGGCAATACTGGATAAATATGCTAGTATCTTTATAAAATACAATTACTGGACTGTATATGGCTATATGATTGCATCATACAATTGGAATAGTGACATTATATAACATCTCTGGTAGTTCTATTTTTCTAATCAGCCCAAACATGGAATATTAATTTTTCAAAGCTGTTGCACACAAGGGTCAATATTTTCCCTGAGCTATTTCACACAGTCTCAGTATGTTTTTCCTATCAATCAACTCAGATCCTATCATCTTGTATGTAAAAGATATTTTGCCATCATATGAATCACTTTCATCACTTAGAACCTGTTTGCTCATTTCTATTGATCATTCATATACTTTGGAGTGATCCTCTTGTAGTTAATTGCAATCCCTTTTGTTCTTACAACCCTGAATATTTTTATGTACTTTGCAGCTTTGGCACCTCACTGCTCCCTCTTAAGTCCACATCATTTATGCATAAATTAAAAAGTTTGTTGTTGCTGCTGTGTGCCTACAAGTCATTTCTGACTTATGGCAACCCTAAGGCAACCCTATCACAGGGTTTTCTGAGGCTGAGAGTGTATGATACACCCACGGTCACCTAGTAGGTTTCCATGGCTGAACAGGGAATTGAACCCTGGTCTCCAGTCATAGTCAAGTGCTCAAACCACTACACCATGCCAGCTGTCAGTTAGAAGTATCCACACTCAATCTCTGGGGGACTCCATTTTTATTTCCCTCTAATTTAAGAAATATTCATTTATTCCTGCTCTCTTCATATTCTTTTTAACCAGTGACTGCTCTCAAAGCAGAAATATTTTTATGAAGTGTCACTGATGGACTTTGTCAAAAGCTTTTTGAAAGTCCAAGTGTACATCTACCATATTACCCATGCCCAAATGTTTGTTGCTATTGTCAAAGATTTCTGAAAGCTCAGAAAGACAGGACATCTTTTTGCAGAAGCCATGATACGTTTTCTTAAAAAAAGGTTTTCCTGTATGTTTGATAGTTTTCTTCTGTATGTATCATAATTTTATCTTTAATATCTTCAATAACATTTTCAGCCAATTTATTTTGAATAGCTGGCATATATAATTGGCCTATAATTTCCTCTGGATTACTTTTGGTGTTAGTATCTGGAATAGAAGCCAGTCTCTCATGTGCAGTTGTTTGAATTATACACTTATATAGTTAGAATGGACCTCAGAAATAATTTAATCTGACCTCCTGATAATGCATTAAATCCATAGCTTGTTTCTGATAGATGGCTATCCAGCCTCTGCTTCCTCTCAAAAGGAAGAGTTCTCCACTTCTTTGTTAATCCTGGAGGCCTGACTCACCCAGGTTTGTCTCAGTCCAGACCTGCAGATAATCAGTAAGAAATAAAATCAGTTTCATGAAAGAAAGATTTGGCTTCATGGGCCATGGTCTGCAGTTTCATGAAGATAGACATCTGACAAGTGGTGGTTGCACCTCACTGCAGTTGGTAGGAACATTTTTGCTAGGAGATTCATAAACCAGATCAGGATGGCTTTTAACTGAGTTATGTAGGGGAGGAAGACATATTCTTGAGGACAGGAGTTCATCAAGTGCTGGAAATAATAGTCCAAATGTTATAGAGGTACAAGATGGTACAAGAACCAAACAGTGGAGGAAGAAAAAAAAATTAAATAAGCAGCTATGAGGAATGACCCATGGTCTTAGATGTTTCTGCACTAATGCACAGAGAAAGAGAAATAAATAAGAGGAACTTGAACTCAACACAACAAAGCAAATATTATATAATAGGCAACACGGACACCTGGTGGAATGAGTCTCATGACTGGAATGTAATAATAGAGGGATGCAACGTATTTTAGAGAAATAAGCCAAACAGGAAAGCAGGCAGAATAGCATTATATATCAAGGATATTTCCACCTGTGAAGAGATCCATGATTTAAATCCTGGAAGCTAGGCATAATTTTGGCTAATTTCCCCCCCCCCAGATTTTTCTACAAGACTGAGTACATGAAGTCAGAGAATTAAATTTGTTCTGGAAAAATGTGGTTTCTGAGAGGTTTCTCCTTAAAGCTATCAGTGATTTCTGAGAAACCATGTGTTATAACTGGGAACCTGACAGGGAACTTTTTCTCCAGACCTGCTGCCACACATTTCTACCTAAAGCAGAGAGAAATTAGTTCAGGAAGCACTGTAATCCCTGCTCCCACATTAAATGGTGAATCCTCAATAGTTGTAATCTGACAGAAGTCAGTATTGTCAACCACAAGATCTTTCTGTGTTCAGGAAGATTTCAAAAAGATCAGGTATTATCAAGCTTATACTATTATCTATCACGGAGCCTGGGGGGTGGGAAACTGAGCCCCACAAACTGTTGAAATGAGACCAGGAAGACTATGTAGTTAAGCCCTGTCAGGAATTATTAGAAGGATACTAAATGGTCAAGAAAAAAATGCACAAAATTTAAGTCAGCTAGTTGAACCTTCCGAAGAATACTAAATGGTGCATGCAGTCCATTCTATGCATATATATTTGGGAAGTAAGCCATACTGGACACATACAGAAGTTGTCTGAGTTCATATAGTGCTTGCAAGGTTCTTGATAGTTAAAGATAAGTGGATGATAATTTGCCCTTCCCTGACTGTACTATCACTGGCCCATCCACCCCCACCCCCCAACGTTAATATGGTTTAATTGGCAAAATATATTTTGGCTGGACACATGGGCTGCAAAGTAAGTCAGCGATCCCCTCTAGGCATAGTGAAGGCCATTGTCAGGACAATCACCAGGTAATTCTGGAGATAATAGGCTTAAACTAAGCTCTGCTGTCAGAAAATAGCAATGGGAAATTCCCACCAAATCACTGATTGTTTCAAGCCCTCCTTCCTATTACCCGGGCATCTCTCTTTTTATTTATTTATTTATTCATTCATTCATTCATTCATTTGTATCCCCCCTCTCCATATGGATCGAGGCGGCGAACAACTTACAAATAGCATGTATTTCGAAACATTTCTATACATGCCCCCAACAAGCTGGGTACTCATCTTACTGACCTGCGAAAGGATGGAAGGCTGAGTCAACCTTGGAGCCCACATCTGTCAACTGTTACAGAGTCATTATGATAGCCATTAACCCTTTGTACATAACAGTAAGATCATTAACACAGTCTGGACCCCATTATCTGCACAGCAACCTCCATTGTTTATGCAGCCAGAAAACCATTTACACTCTTGCTCTCCAAGCAAATTTTGGGTATAAAACCCCTCAGATTTGGGCAGTCAGGCACAGTATCTCTCTTGCTGAATGCCATGCTATCACTCTGATATCCAAACAAGTACTGTCCTTGGGTGCAAGTCTAAGCCACATCACTGGTTTCTTCACTGCTCTCCAGATTGGTTTATCACCCATTCCCTAAACTTCGCTATCAATAACGTTCCTCCTTTTTCCTTCAGTTAGCCTTGTGAAAGTATGTGAGTACTTGGATTATGTGCATGCATAATTGAACTCTCTTTAATAAGAACATTTTGGCTTATTTTGGAAACTCTGGGTGGCTCTTTCCTGCAGAGACCCCATAAGTATTGGTGGAAGATCTCATTAGGTTACCTCCCCTTGCAGGCCTCCTAATTGAGCTAATTAATTCCCCGTCATCATCATGTGGAGGTACTGGCATCATGAGTCAACTCCTGAGTCACTCCCGTTTTGGGGTAACAGTACCTTTAAACATTAAGTCAGCTGTTGTGATGCCCCGACTGGAAAACCAAGATCACAACAAGAGATAGAATGTCCTGCCTTCAATGACACTAGGAAACAATTTTTCTCTCTTTAAAAGTTGTTTCACTGAGCTAAAAGTGGGTTTACCTCCTAGAGCAGGAAAATGAGGCAGGGGGGTTTGTATGCTAGGGAAAAGCTGAAGAAAAAAAGGCCAACTAGAGCACTGTGACTCAGAGTCATCTCTCTGTAGCATCCACAAAGTATCTTTTCTGTAATTTTTGCTTGTACTCTACATATGCTCTGGAGCTAGCTTATCTGAATATTTTAGGACTTTGGGACTTGATGGTTCAGATATGTGTCATAAACTGATAGAATTGGAAAGGATACCAAGGGTCATCTAGTCCAACCTCTGGCAAGACCAAAGTAAAACATTCCTGAGATTGCTATATGGCATCTGCATTTTCCAGTGAAGGAGAGTCCCCAATCTCCAAGGAAGTACTCAGGGTGACATTGTACGTAATATAGGCAGAAGAAGGCTATATTGTGCTTTAATAAGTTATGCATATGCCTTTAATTTCTGTAAAATATAAAATTCATTTTTGTTCTGTAGCCATAGTCCTAGGTTGACCAATACATTCCAGCAACTTACATACAGAAGCATTTGGCTTTTGATATTTGGGGTGATACATATAAGCATCCTCACAACTGAATACTGATGGTCCCTATAAATTTTACCAGTCTATTTTTCAAAGCCATTCAGGTTGACAAATATCAATAGATCTTGTGGCAGTAAATTCCAAATTTTAACTATGCTCTATACTTTTATCTGTCCTTAATCTCCTACTATTTTATTTCAGTGGATGATCTTGGGTTCTAGAATTATATGTTCTATCATGTCTCTATTTCCTTTTTCCTGCACCAAACAGCCCTAAAAACTGTCATCTGTTCTCATAAATGTATTTTTCCAGTCCTTCTGTTATACTGCTTCTCTCTTTCTGTACATTTTCCATCTCTACAACACAGTAACTAGACTAGTAAACACTATTCCAGTTATGGTTGCACCATGAGTTTGTATAATAGCAGTACGAAATTGGCAGTCTTACTCCTGATTCCTTTTCTGATTGTGCCTATCTTGGAATTTGCCTTTTTTAACAGCAGGCACACCCTAGGTTGACATTTGAGATACGAACCATAACTCCTAGATCTCTTGGTCATTTGTTGCCAGCTCATATCTCATCAGTGTATATTTGAAATTGGAATTTTCTGCTCCAGTATGCATCATTGTACACCTTTTTTAAACTGAATTTTCATTTACTATTTTAAAGACCATTTTCCCATTTAGAGACATGTTTTTAGAGCTCTTTACAACATCTTTTTAATTCCATCACCTTAAGTAATTTATTGTTGTTAGCAAATGTGGTTACATTTGTGGTTCAAGGTTTGTGTCATACATATCAATATATATGTTCTGAATTTTCTTTAAGTGTGTGTGATCCTGTATCTCCTAACATGTCTCCACAACTTTGGCTTTTAAAGTGGTGATGTGGCAGATGTCTTAGGAGATTTTATTAGCATCTTTTCTTTCTTTTTTTAACTTTCTTTTTTATTAAGTAAAAAACACAGGAAAACACAACAGTACAGAGTAATACAAAAAAAAACTCTATATAACAATACACTAGAAAAGTACAATACAGTACAAAAATATAATACAAAAGAAAATACATAGTTACAAATATTTAACTAAACTACAAAACAACTATGAAACTATAAATAACTAAAAATTAGTTCCTACCCTTTTACCAAACATCAAATAATAATTAAACAGTAACAACTAAATTCTTAAATTTAGATTAAGGTTAATACTTGTCTATTATTTATTTTCATAGTAAATATAAACCTACAAAATTAGTTAGTTAACAGAGTAGAATATGTAAAATGCAATCAAATCCCAATTCATTCTACATTTTGTGTAGTATAGAATAATTCATCAAAAACAGAAGAAAAAATTATTAGTTATAATTAATTTCTAACTTAATTATTGAAAATCAATTTTTACCACTTCATAATTACATTACTTACAAGATAACATTCAATAATGATATTACTTATAAACTTAACTCCTTAGATACTAACTTAACAATAAATAAGCCTTTCTTAACTTATTCTGTCTTATGTATAAGTCATCCCTAACTTATCATTTCCACACTACACTGCTATAATGCTATTATTTCACTTTCAATATCCTATGGAATCCTGGGGTTCGCAAACCCTTCATCCCCTTTGTGATCTCAGGGCCTTTCTACGGTACACTGCTATAGTGCCATTATTCCACTTTCAATATCCTGTGGAATTCTCCGGTTTATAGTTTACTGAGGCCAAAGAGCTCTTTGACTGAGAATTCTAAATTCCCCTCCCTAAACTGCAAAGCCCAGGATTCCATAGGATGTTGAAAGTGGAGTAATAGCACTATCACAGTGTAGTGCAGAAAGACCGTCAGTGTGATGGAGAGAAGCAATAATGATTACCATGGCCATGAAGGCCATTTCCACACTACACTGTTATAGTGCTATTATTCCACTTCCAACATCCTGTAGAATTCTGGGGTTTGTACTTTACTGAGGCCAAAGAGCTCACTGGCTGACAGTTCTAAAGGCCCCTCCCTAAACTGCAAACCCCAGGATTCCATAGGATGTTGAAAGTGGAATAAGAGCACTGTAACGGTGTAGGGCGGAAATGGCCTGAACTGAGCAAAATTCTATTTGAATGGTGACATTTATACATGATCCCTTGGAATGAGATAGATCATGTATAAACCTGAACTCACTAGGGCCATTTGGAATCCTGGGATTTGCAGTTTAGGGAGGGGAATTTAGAATTCTCAGGCAGGGAACTCTTTGGCTTCAGTAATCTGCAAACCCCAGAATTCCACAGGATGTTGAAATTGGAGTAATAGCACTATAACAGTGTAGTTCAGAAATGGCCCTATTCTCATTCTATTCTGTACTAAATTAGTAATTCTTAAAATAATAATTCTCTATGTAATAGGTAACTTTTAAAAGCAACAAACAAAGTAGAGCTATTAACTCTAATTACTCTTCTTGAGATACTAAAAAATAGTAAATTTAGAATTAAAAGTTTAATTCTTCATCACCAAATACTCTCAATCTTTTCATAACTTTTCACCTCATAATCATAATCATCTTTCTTCATCAGACATCATCAGATGCTTTCTACTTCAATTTCTTCTTTCTTTCTAAGTTCTTTTTTCCAAAAATTTGGATCATATTTAGTTATTCCTAAAAGGCTTCTTATCAGCTCAGCCATGCTTGTAGGTAAGAAAGCAATTCTTCAAGTAAATCTCAAGTGAAAAGAGCATTTTTTTTCATCAGTAAATCCATCAGTAAAATATTATTCTCCTTTTTCCCAAAGAAAACTTCTTGTGAGATCACAGACCAGTTGCCATTCATTCTCCAGGGTAACATTTGTTCAGGTTCCAAGTGCTGGCCGTTCAACTTTACAGTTGGAGGTTGAGTTGTAACATCTCTTAAGCTTTTCATCTTTCTAACATCAGCTGTACTGACTGTCTCTATCTCCTGCTGTTTATCTCATCTTATATAAACATAATTTTGGAGTCTCGGCTCAACTCTTGCAAAGGTTGTGTTATATCCTCTTTTTCCCCAGGATGCCAATATGTCATTTCAGCCTCCTGTTCTGTTTTAATATCCTCATCTGCCTCTGGCCCATCTTTAAACTGTCATGATAGTTGCTCTATAAGTACATCAAACTTTTTCTCAGTAGATGCTTCAACTTGTCTAAATTCAACCAAAAAAATTTAAAAAATATTCAGCTACATCCTCAGACTTTCCTAGGTCATTTTTAACTTGAATGTCACAATCCACAGTCAGAGCCATGATGAATTCTGTCTCATAATTCCTGTATTCTTAAACAAAAAGACTTTGTTCCCAAAACATTAGATGACAGGAGAATTCATGCAAGCTTTCCGAGAGTTGTTAAAATTAGCACAGCACTACACAGCAAACAATCTAGCAAATACTTTTACAATCCAAGTATTTAAAAAAAAATAAAGAAAGAAAATAGATCCCAGAACAAAGTAAGAGGAAAAAGAGAGGGGAGGGGAGGGAGGGATTAAATACTTAAACTCAATTCATGTATATTTCCAATGGTAATAAAAAAAGGAGGTACTGATGCTTTAAATGTACTGATACTTTACATTTAAAGACTATAGGAAAAGTCCAGCTCTCGCAAACAAAGGGCTTCTTGTGTTCTATAACAAAAGTAAGATTAGATTATATACATTATAAGAGGTACCGATGCTGGGAATGTAGTGTCCATATGGGAGGGGTTGATTCCCCCCTGCTCCATTGAAGTGCATGATTATCTTGAAGCCTCAGGACACTCTGTGGCCACTCCATTCCTGAGCAGACACTTAGCAGGTCCCAATTCTGACTTGAATAGAGTCTTCAGATGCCCCATGTTTGAGGACTCGACTAGCTTGAGAGGGAGGAGGGGGAACTAGCTTGAGAAGGGGAGCCCCCCTGTCAGGTACAACACTTCTGGGATCTGGGATCAAGAGCTTGCTAGATCACATCTGCCATTGATGCAATCAGATACTAGAACCTCTGGCATCCTTTCATTCACTTAATAGATTGTTACATACTTTTGCCTTTGCTCAACACATTAATTGCATTTTTTATTTACCCAAGTTCGCATATTTCAGTTCTTATTTTGCCATTACAGTTATCCTAAAAGGTGGAGGACCTTGGGGTCAACCTGCAATGCCAGAGTCTCCTTAGAAATAGGGAGAATTGTAACTCAAAGGAGACCTGCAAAAGGAGGGTAATGGCAGGATCTTTTCACCTGTGTATACCAATACTAACTGCAGAAGGGACTCCAGTTAGAAGTTAAGCAAAGAATTTTATTGGGAATCACAGGAAAACAGACATGCTAAAGAACCATACAAGGTTATAGGAAAATGAGACAAGAAAGGTTGCATAGAGAGAGATTGGGTAGAAAGGGTAATAATAGATCAAGCAGGAAAGGAAG
Organism: Ctenosaura bakeri; assembly: GCA_948474755.1. Taxonomy (NCBI): domain Eukaryota; kingdom Metazoa; phylum Chordata; class Lepidosauria; order Squamata; family Iguanidae; genus Ctenosaura; species Ctenosaura bakeri. The sequence goes on along the minus strand of CAOLHI010003248.1, from coordinate 298,245 downwards.
AGGAGTAGCACTATATGTCAGGGAAATTTACACCAGTGAGGAGATCCATGACTTTAATCCTGGAAGACACTGTTGAAAACATCTGGATGAAAATTAAGGAGGCAAGAAACGATGTCATTGTGGGGGTCTACTACAGATCTCCAAGCTGGACTGAAGACTTGGATGATGCCTTCCTGGAACAAATTGACAGACAAATTCACAAAGGGGAGATGCAGTAGTAATGAGAAGTTTCAGCTATCTTGATATTTGTGGGAAATTAAACTGTGCCAAGAGTATCAGATCCAACAAATACTTCATTTGCCTTGCAGACAATTTCATTGTCCAGAAGGTGGAAGAGGTAAGAAGGGGAACAGTTTTTTTTAATTCTGATCCTAACCAACAGTGATTACCTGATTAATGGAGTGGAATTGGCAGGACCCATGTTCTTTTGGAGTTTACTATACAGCAGAAAGGGGAAGCCAAGCATAGTCAAACATTCATTCTGGACTTTAAGAAAGCCATATTCAGTAAATTTGGGGAAATATTGATAGCAAATACAATTAGCCAGCAATAGGGAGAAGGTCAGAAAAGCTAAAGTACAGAATGAACTCAGGCTTGCTAGAGAAGTTATAAACAATAAAAAGGGCTTTTTTTGGTTATGTCTGTAGGAAAAAGAAGGGCAAGGAAATGATAGGGCCACTTTGTGGAGAAGATAGTGACGTGGTACCAGGGAACACAGAAATATGTTCTTTGCCTTGGTGATTTCCCCAAATGAAAATAGTGCTCAACGTGGGGAAAATGGGGAAGATGATGCAGTAGGGGAAACACAGCATAGTTTAGGTAAAAATAGGACAGGAATACCTGGTTTCTCTAAACTCATTCAACTCTCCAGGGCCAGATGAACTGGCAGAACTGACAGAAATAATCTCAGAACCATTGGCAAAAAATCTTTGCGAATTCTTGGAGAACGGGAAAAGTCCCAGCGGGCTGGAGGAGGGCAAATATTGTATCTGTCTTTTAAAAAGGAAAAAAAAAAAAAGAGGACTGAAACAATAACTGCCCAGTCAGCCTGACATCAATACTGGAAAAGATTCTAGAGCAGATTATTAAATAGACAGTGTATAAGCACTTAGAAAGGAGTGGTGTTTGAAATAAATGGCAAATAATAATTAAAAAGAAAAAAGAAAGGAATGATGTGATCACCAGGGCCCTTTCCACACGGCATTTGCCATGTGAAAGGGCACCTGGAGCATCGCATGATTGTGAGGAGCAATCTGCATGATGCACTCACAATCATGTGATGCTCCATGGGCTGGCAGGTGCTGATTGCGCACCTTTTCATTTGTGGCTGGAAGCCAAAAATGGTGCGCAATCGCACATTGCTCCCAGGCCCCATGTGCACTTACCTGGAGCCTCCAGAGCTGTGCCAGTTACACTTCCTGCCCCAGTGCAGCCTGGGAAACTCCCAGGCTGCACTGCAGAAGGAAGAGACAGGGCTCTCACATGAGCAGGCAGCTCATGTGGAGCTGAAGCAGCAGGGACATGAGAGCCTCTTGCTGAAGACTGCTCGTGCGATTCCCAAACCCCAGTGCCAGAAAAAGGGAAGGTGTGGAAAGGGCCTAAAAGTCAATATGAGTTTCTCAAAAATAGGTCATGTCATACTAAACTCATCTCTCTTTTTGATAAATTTACAAACTTGATAGCTGCAGGAAATGCTATTGATATAACATATCTTGACTTCAGTAAGAACTTTGGCAAGGTCCTCCATGATATACTTGCAAACAAGCTAGTAAAATGTGAGCTAGACAATGCTACTGTTAGGTAGATTTGTAATTGGTTGACTGACTGAATCCAAAGAGTGCTCACCAATGTTTTTTCTTTCTCTTGGACACAAGTGATTAGTGGGGTGCCACAGAGTTCTGTTCTGGGACCAGTACTATTTAACATTTTTATCAATGACTTGGATGATGGAATAGAGGGCATTTTTATCACATTTGCAGATGACACCAACTTAGGCCCTTTTCTCATGGTGTTTTTAAAGCGTATTAGCCTCGCTCCCTCCCCCCTTCACGAACCGCCATACTGCATGACGTTCTGGCAAACCAGGTGCTATCACGGCCACAGATAGTGCTGATAGCGCATTTTCTTATTTTCGCCTGAAAGGCGAAAATAACCTCCTTTTCACTCATCAGTTGCACAACCAGAGGGCCTGCGGAGCTGTCGTCTGGTGTGCTTCCAGGAAGGACCTGGGAGTGGGCGGAGTGTGGGCAGTCCCTGCTGCCTGTCCCTCACACAGCAACTCTCGGGGGACACTCCACCCAGCAGCAGGCTGGCCACTGCCCCCATCGCAGCAGGGAACACTGCACGACACGTCGCCGCGAGAGGCCACCCCAGGGCTGTGTCGACACACTCGAGACGACAGCAGCCCCCGGGGTCCGGTTGACTGTGTTTTTTTAAAAAAACCTTGCGCTATCATTAGCATGTTACCAACATAGTACAAAACAGCCTGTTGGCAGGAGCTATTGTGCTAACGTTAGCACGATAGTTGACAAAACAATAAAAGAAAAAAGAAAAACTACTGGCCAATCAGGGGTGGTGGGGCGGGGACAGGGCGGGACCTGGGCATGACCCAGGACACCGACATGCAGACAAGGCAGCGGGTGGTACTGTCTCACGAATAACCTACCATGTGCAGACTGCAAGGGGCTCTCTACTGGGCCTCTTGCGATATTGGCAATATCGTGATGACTCTAGTTCGTCACACTATCAAGGTAAGGTGCGAAAAGGGCCTTAGGGTAGCTAACACTCCAGACGACTGGAACAGAATTCAAAATGATGTTAACAGATTAGAGATCAGCATTTGCTGGCCCCAACAGCGTTGTGTGATTGCAAGGACATCATGTGGAATGGTCCTTGCAATCGCACAACACTCCGGAGGTCCTTTTGCATGAGAAATGGCATGTGAAAAGGGCCTAGGAGTCTTAGTGGAGCACAAGCTGAACATGAGTCAATAGTGTGATGCAGCAGCTAAAAAAGTCAATGTGATTCTTGGTTTCATCAATAGGACTATAGTGCCTAGGTCAGGGAAAATGATAGTACCACTCTATTCTGCTTTGGTCAGACCCCACTTGGAATAGTCTGTTTCATTGTCTAAAAAATTATCTTACTGCTTACTTATATTACATGTGAGGCATTATACATCTTACAGCATATTAGTACCTCATACAGTGTAATCACATAATCTCCAGAGAATTGCATTTTGTAAGGAATGTGTCATTAAATTCTTTCACTTTCACTTAACCAGCATTCGCTAAGAGGCACTATATATTGCTCCCACACTTGTAGGGAATTACTGTGTTTCATAATATTGGGTCAACCTAACTCATATTCCATCTGTGGAGGAAGCACACAGGCATCCATGGAAATTAATCACCTTCCTTGGGCAATGCAACTGTTTTCAGCATCCATTTTAATTATAATTATAATGCACATCCAGATAAGAATTACATCATTACTATAGCCTATTTGCAAGCATATGCTCCCCCTTCCCCTCATTTAACAGAATTGTCTGCGGCTCTGTCAATCAGGAACAACATGAAAGCTATTATAGCAGCCAGGTTCATAGGGGACTGACTTTCATCAGCCCAACTTTTCATCCTTCAAGACTTGTTTCTTATAGTATCATCAGGCCTATTTGCCCAATCAGAGACAGATCTGTCCCTGATAACATTAACAATTATTATTCCATCCAATAAGAGAGAAGATTTTACTGGTCTTCTGTCATTGATACATCATTTGGAGGCCTCTGCTTCCTGTCTGCCATCAGATTACATCATCCATGAGATATTTGTAACAGCATAATACACATTCTTATGCTCATTATATGTCAACCATTTGTTTACACTTCTCTTGAGCTTTTCTTATTTATCTTTGTTTATAGTTAGGTTGGCTTTATGCCTGAAGCTAGGCTATGCCTAAGCCCTTGATATTATGCTATCCAACATGCAAGAATTCCTGCTTTATACTGTTAAGCAGATTTCTTCACTGTTTAGGCTTCAGAAGCTCAAATTTGTAACAACACTAAATTAGCACTCAACTTGTAACAATATAATACTGTGGCCCTTTTCGCATGGGCTTTCTCTCACGAAATAGCCCCGTGAGCCTCACGGGAGTGGGAGCGTCGCTCTGCACGACGCACTCCCACTTCCATGGCGCTCACGGGGCTGAAGCTGCGCTCACGTGTATTTTTTTATTTTCGCTTGCAACCGAAAATAAATGGCGCTCGCGCAAGGCTCCCAGCGGCATCACGCACTTACCGGAGTGCGGAGCGCCGTCGCAGGCGGACCTCTCGCACTTCCTCCCCTCTTCCACCCCCCGCGGTGCCCACAGCTCCCAGGGGGCGCTGCAGAATCTGGGGGCGTGGCTGAAGAGCGCCCGTCGCGCAAGAAGACTCCACGTGCGGTTAGGAGGCAGGGGAAGCGGCGGCGTTTCGGGAGAGGGTTCTCGCGTGAGCCACCCTCCTCCGTCGCGCAAGCGCCGGCGCTGCGAAAAGGGCCTGTGTGGTAGGGTGGATGTCTTGGCTTTTACTGTTTCAAGAAACTTCTCATTAGAGGCAGTACTCTTACCATCTTCTACATTAATAGAACATGGATAATCTACAGTATCTGTGCTGATCACTCTTATATTCACACTATTGCTACATGAAGAGCCCACTCTTCCAGAAGGATGAAAGCATTTCTTCATAATATCTGCTGTTTTCTGTAACTGGTGTTCTTGCTATGTTCTGCATTTTCTGTTCTGAGCCCTAGAAAGTTAAAAAAAATCTTCACAAATACCCCAATCAAAACCTCACAGTGGACAGTGATATGGAAGGTGCTAACAGTCTCATCTATGCTACAGAAATGGTTGGCCCAGTCATAAGGCAGTGGCTAGGCTTGGGCATGTGGTGACTAGGACTAACTTCCAGAGGTTAAAAAAAGTATCAAAAGAAGATTGAAGAAGCTACAGCCTTTGACATGTGGTGATAGAGTTCATTTAAGAAGAAATATGTCACTTCAGCAGAGGCCTAAATCTTATATCTGTGTGCTGAAGATCAGGAAGGAGAGCTTGCAGCAAGAGTGATTTTGTGCATGTACAGGTACTGAACACAATAATGAATATAGGCCTACAACTACAGCTCTATGAAGCCTACATCTCTGTGAAAATTAATTTTTGACAGCCATATTACATGATAGAAACTTCAACTGAATCCTAGACTTGGGGCTATTTCCACATGACACTGTTATAGTGGAATTATTCCACGTTCAGCCTCCTATAGAATCCTGAGGTTTGCAGCTTAGGAAGGGGCATTTACAATTCTCAGCCAGGGAGCTCTTTGGCCTCAATAAACTACAAACTCCAGAATTCCACAGGATGTTGAAAGTAGAATAATAGCACTATAACAGTGCAGTGCAGAAATGGCCTGGGGCAGGAATACACTGAAAGCAAAGCAGCAAGTAAGAGAAATACTCTGGAATGTATCATAAACATTGGTGAGGAAAAACCTAGGAGGAGCAAGGTCTGTTATGCTGTTACCCTGTATGTTGGGGGTCCCGGGAGGGGCACCCAATTAACCAAATAAAAATACAAGTTGGGGGAATTTAGCTTGAGCACTCTCTTGGCTAAACGAGAGGCAGGGTAACGTTAGCAAGGATCTTTAACCCTATGTATACAGCGGTGGGTCAGAGAGCGGCTAGACAAGGTTTTCAAAGTAATAAACAATATCTTATTAAAGAAAAGAAATACACAAGACAAGACATAAATTAACTAACAGAGAAATAGAAACAGAGAGCTTTCGGGAAAGGCAATACGACACCTGGTCTCGTAGTCCAGGAAAGAAGCAGATTTCCGGGGAAGAAATCTCAGTGGGGCTCACTGAGGGGAGTTCCCTTAGACAACTGGCAGCAAGGCGGGATGGAAGTCCAAAGTAGTCCAAGGAAGTCCCAAAAATGGGGACCTTTTATAGGGTGGAGTTTACCTACAGGCTATGTTATGCTCGGTAAGAACAAAGGAAATTTGGAGATGGACGAAGGAGTTGGAAAAGGTCAAGTTTAGCATGATTGGTTTAGCTCTTGAAACAATAGCTTGGCCAGTTCGTTAACAGCCCGATATAAAGGAATGGCTTGGCTCTTGGCTGCATGGCTTTGTGTAAATCCGAGCAGAGCAGAGCTGGTTTGCAAGGAGGTTTCTCCCTAAAGCGACGGAGAGGCTTAGAGTTGCTTGCCTGAATGGGGTCTTGGAATGTGCAGTCATTAACGGCCGCACCCGTACGTTCTTGTCCAGGGGACCTCCGCAAATACGTGGAGTGGGGTGGCAGGAAAGGTCAAGCAAAGGCCGAATTATTTGATATCAAAAGGATATCTAGTGCTCTCACCTGACATATCATATCCGTGATAACAATGCTGTTATGTTTTCCAGACCTGCATAAGACTTGGGCCATTTCCGCACTAAACAGTTATAGTGCTAATATTCCACTTTCAACATCCTATGGAATCCTGAGAGTTTGCAGTTTAAGTAGGGGCACTATAACTGTCTAGTACGGAAATGGCCTTGGCAACACTGCAAAGTTGCGAGGCTACTGGGGATATGTATTGGGGCAGCTTACTGCAGGCCCCTAAAACCAGAGGAACCTTCCCTCAGTTTCTGTATGTACCATGTCCTGACCTTGCTACTTTACTCACCAAAATTCTCAGAATAATAGAGTTGGAAGGAACCACAGGAGCCATCTGATCCAATCCATTACCAGGAAGGAGTATATAAGTAAAGCACTGCAGAAAGATGGCTATCCAACCACTACTTAAAAACCTCTAAAGAAGGAAAGTCCACCAGTCCCCAAGGCAGCTCTTACTAAGATCCATAGATCATTTTCACATCAAGCCAGGCACCACCCATCCTATATTTTCACATTTCACTTTTCATATCTAACTATAGCACTTTACATTTATCCCCTATTGAGATTCATTTGGTAGTTTCTGTCCACCTCTCCAATCTGTTAAGATCATTTTGAATTCGGATTCTATCTTCCAGGTAATTAACTAAACCTCCAATTGGTGTCATCTGCAAATTTAATAATCATCGTCCAACTCATTTATAAATATACTGAATAACACCAGACCCAGGACAGAACTTTTTGACATCGTACTAGTTATTCCCCTCCAATGCAAAAAAGAACCATCAGTGAGCATTCCTTGGGTTCAGTCAATCAACTGGTTACAATATTGTCTAGCCCATGTTGTCAAACCCAAATTTTATCAGCTTGCCTGCAAGAATATCATGTAGGACCTTAGAACATTTTTTACTGAAATTAAGATACATTACATTCTCAACTTTCTCTTCATCTACCAAGCTTGTAATTGTGTGTGAACAGAACAGATACTAATTTGAGGCTTAAGTGAAGTGTGTATGTGCCTTCAAGTCACCTGTTAAATTATGGGAACCCCAAGTATTTCAAAGGGTTTTCTAAGGCCATTTCTGTACTACCCTGTTATAGTGCTATTATTCCACTTTCAACATCCTGTGGAATTCTGGGGTTTGTAGTTTACTGAGGCCTCTGGCTGAGAATTCTAAATGGCCCCCCCTAAACTGCAAACCCCAGGATTCCATAGGATGTAGGAAGTGGAATCGCACTATAACAGTGTACTGTGGAAGTGGCCTTAGGCAAGGAATACTCAGAGGTGGTTTTGCTAGTTCCTTCCTCTGAAATATAGCCTACAGCACCTAGTATTCATTGGTGGTCTCCCATCCAGGTACTAACCAGGGCTGACCTTGCTTAGCTGCTAGGATAGGACAGTATCTGGTGTCTTTGTGTACTGACTTCCAAGTTTTAGTATGCATTTATTCTTGTAAAGAACAGGATGCATGTATTACTGTTTGCTGGTTTTGCTGTTTTGCTGGTTTTTGGATGTTGGAAAAGAGAAGCCTGCTTTGGGAGAGATTAAACAAATGACAGCAAAATAAAATCTTCCTCCATTTCTAAGCAGATGCTATATTCTATTTATGCAGCCCAGAATTGCATTGGCTCTTTTGGTGGCCATATCACATTGTTGACTCATATTTAGCTTGTGGTCTAAAAGTTTTGAATTTTGAAGCAGTTTGAATTTGGAAGAGGTGCTCCCAAGAAGCACACCTTGATTCTTATTCTTTTTTTCCCATGTAAGAAAAAATAAGGTCATGCTGCCTGATCCCACAATAAGGCTGCCATTCTCACCTGTGGCCCTCAGGTTTGTACATACATGCATGGATTCTTTTAGACAGCAGCAGCAGGACCCCCAAGATCCTAGCTATCCAACACTATTAAATCCCCTGAGTAGCCTTACAAATCTGAACAAGGGTGGATCAGGGGATGAAAACACTCCTCCTCACCCAGGGAGCCACTTGCCTCATGTACCTTCACTATCAGTTTCCTGAGGAACAAACAAATCTCTCAGCTTTCCATTCAAAAACACAATAGGCTGTCATCATTCCGTAGCTAGAAAAGACACTACTATGAGTGTTATGCCAGGCCCAGGTTCAAACATAGGGAAAAGGAATCCTAATTTTGGAATTTAGATCTATGAGACCTTTTTATTTACTTCTTTCTCTGAAAATTTAGCCAATTCTGCAATTCTGGACCCTGCGTTCTTTCCTCCTGCCTCCCAAAGGCACTTAATTTTAGAGTCTGGAACGTCAGAAAGAATGCATTGTTAAATATTTAGCGTGTTTGAAAAAATAATTCCATTAACATTATCAATGATTACTAGAGATTTTATTTGTTAAACTTTTTTCAAACATACAACTCCATGTATAAAATTATGACAGGAAGAGAATGCAAAGAAAAATTAAACAGTGGACAAGCCAGGGGGAAAAGTACTGTTGTGACTATTAACTTCCATAATGATGCCTTTCTAGGTTTGCAGTGTTCCTTCTGAGCCTCCTCCACCTATAGTCATTCCAAAGCCAGTTCAATCCATCATTCATGTTCCTCTGCAACCGAATTGTCCTGGTCGAGGAAAGATGGCAAAATTCCTGAATCCAGAAGAGATGACATCAAGGGATTATTATTTTGATTCATATGCTCACTTTGGAATTCATGAGGTAATGTATTAAAATAATAAACAATTTTTTAAAAAGAAAAGTTGTATGGAACATGTATAGGTGTTGATATATGTTAAATGCATTCTTTGTCTCAACATACACTAACTAGGAAGCTTCTGAACACTGGAATGGATTGGAGACAGGATACACTTGCACTGAGAAGAAGAAACTTATCATGACTTGTAAGAAGAGATAACTGAGATTTAAGGAGTTTCTGTAATACTTAGAGCACAGGTGGACTTATACTTCTACAAAGAGCATTTATATTTCCCTACAGCAGATTTCTGCAAAATGACAAAGTCCTTTCTAGAAATCAAAATTATCTTTCTTCCCCGCCCCATTATTTTTATTAAAATATTACATAATAGCTAATATTTACAATAGTAGAACAAGAAAATTTTATTTGTACTAATATATATAAAACAAAATATAGTACACTCTATTTTCCACTCTGTACTTCACATACATCAACGTCTGGTATATCTTCTTTGCTTAATTTCCATGCATAATTTCTCTAATACTAAAACAAAAAAGGAAAAAGAAAAAAAAAAAACCACTCCCGAGATCTGAACGCATACCCTTGTCAACCAATACAAGAAAAGTAATCCTCTTTTTTTTCTCATCTCCCTTCAATATAAATTTCTTGAATCTTCTCTGTACTTTATTACTGTTCCTTGTAAATATTATATTATATGTGCTCTATGTATTTCAAATCCCATTTACCACATAGGAAACTCATTATGGGATCCCATTCTCGTAATGTCACATCCGATTTCTCTTTAAATTTTTATAGTAAGCAGACTTGAAAGAAGGCAGACTTTCCCTCATTTCCTTCTGCACAGCTACTGCGCATGTTCCATTCTGATTCGGAGGAGTGTGAGTTCATGAATCCACACTGCCTCCGTCGTGGCCACTCCCGCCTCACCCCGCCTCGTCAGCTGTGATTGGCCTTTCCCCCCCCATGATTTAGTACATCATTGCGTGCGTGTGTACGTGCATCCATACTACCTCCTGGCCCCTCCCATGAGCCCTCCCCTGACCATCAATTCGCATTGGCGCAAATGTATGTGTCTGCACCACCGTGAAAGTATGAATCCGATCAATCTGGAAAATTGGAAAACCAATTTCTTCTGGTTTTCAAATAGCGTGCTTTACCACCACATGGGGGTGCATTTAGTCAGAATTACATGTGGAACAAAGGTAAATAAACTGAACCTAGTCTGCTCCAATGTGCAGAAGACCTCCATGGCAAGACGCATAACCGTATGCGGAAAGGGCCTCAGTCTCACACAGAAATAAGACTGACCTTAAAGATCCTTGGTCATTCTGGTCAGCTTAATACCCTTTTTGTATAAATCCTGAAACTCACAATATCAATGAGCTTGTACCTCAGAATGAAGGAAACATTTATTTTTAACACTAGAGAGATAGATCTGGATAGACATACTCATTTGTTTCACTATTTTTCTGTTACTTCCTGATTTTTCTTTGTACCATCATAAGAGTTAACTCAGAAGAATTCACTACAGATATAACCAAGCCCAATGTAAGATAGCTGGTAAATAAGAACAATCCTAGTTTTTAGCATCTATAGAAAAGAGGTGTACACACCATTGTCTTACAGAACACTGGGCTCTACTGAAGTGTTTAAGGGGTTTCTTATTGAGAAGATATTAATGACAGACTTGCTTTTCCAAATATAGCTTCCTCTGGAGTGTGAATCTGTAAAACTGTTCTGTGACAAATGGGAGCAACTGAGAGATTTTAAAGTTAACAGACTAGTAAACTTTTTGAACAACATATAAGGCAGTACATACCCCAAGGATGCTATAATAAACTTAAGACCTTGCAGTACAATTCTATGAAAGTTTACTTCAATTTTAGAATTCATGTTTGAGTTTACAATTTATGTAAACAATTTTATCCTGCTCTTCTCCCAAAGAGAGCATACAATTTTCCACATTGTGTCATAACTCTGTGACCTGGGATATAAAATTTAAAACCCTGTCAAAATTTGGAGAACATGTAAGCAAAACCACTGCTTTCTGTAGATAGGGTTGGGGATAAGGCACCTGGGAATGGGACTTACAGAAGATACCTAAAAGGACTCTGTTCTAAGCTTGATTCATTTAAAATAGTTGTATTCCAGCTTACTGCCTGTCAATGGGCCTACAAGGCCTACAAGAAAGGAAAATTAACGCACAGTAAATTTAAATGTTTACTTCCTTTAGGTAGAGAAGCTACCCTGAGTTTGGTCATACAACCTCTGGGACTGCATATTTCAGTGTTCAAGTTCTGCCTTGATTTTTGACCAGGACTGCAAAATTCTGAACTTCAGATGATAGTATGAAGTATCCATATCCTCCAACATTTCACAGATGAACAATGGGATATGTGTGGCCAAGCAACATTGGTGTGGTCACAATCGCATAAGTTAGTGAGGAAGAACACATAAGGAGATGCTAGGAGTTGCTTTTGCCTTAGCCTACTCAAAAGGGCAAGATTCCTCCCCCCCATCCCCTACTAAGTTAATTGAGTGCAAACTACTTTTGCATTTTGAAATCAGGTTGTGGCAGTTGAAGTAAGATGAGGATGAAGGGGGAAAATGGGAAGAGGGGGGAAAAAACTAGGACCGTCCCTGTCAAATTTGGACTGTTGAAGGATACGAGTACAATGTGGCTGGATGGCTGCTTGAATACACAGCATTTTGCTTGAATTCCATTAAGAGCAATTGGGCTAACACGTTGGAAGGTATGCTTTTGTCCAGCTATCTTTGATCCCACAATGGCCAGGATCTGGGGGGAAAAAACAGATGAAACTTCAAGGAGACAGTAAAAGATATACACACACATGTGCACACATTAGAGACAGAAGCTGCAGGCACTTTTCTATCAGAATAAAAGTGGGAAAGCAAAGAGAAAAACTGTTGTTCACCTTAATGAGCCAAGGTCTTCCCCAGTCAAATCTTGCACTGGTCACTATACCACATTGCATTATGTTGCCTAGCAGACAAAGGTTTATTGATCCGTGGCTCAGTGGTACTTGTTTTGTCTACAAATGCCCAAGCTTCAAGTTTTGTCTCAGGATCAAACTAGATGATACATCTAGCACATATTTAAAAGTGTTCCCACAAATGGTAAAAGATATCTAACTGTCCTCAACTGCATGTCTTGCATGCAGAGTGCTTTGTTTTGTGATTAATCATTAGAAAGTAAATACAGGCTTCTTTCGCAAGTCTAATTGTTGAAGCATATATCTGAGGAATAGCCATTCCTCTTAATGACCCCCTTGATGCTCAGAGCAGTAGATCTCCAGAGGTTGAAAGACCCTGAGGTCATAGTATAGGCCTAGAAGGGCCAATGTTCTCACAGAATAAGGTCAGTTGTCTTGGGTCTTTCCACACTACACTATTATAGTGCTATTATTCTACTTTCAACATCCTATGAAATCCTAGAGTTTGCAGTTTAGGGAGGGGCATTTAGAATTCTCAGCCAGAGAACTCTTTGGCCTCAGTAAAGTACAAACCTCAGAATTCCACACGATGTTGAAAGTGGAATAATAGCACTATAACAGTGTAGTGCAGAAAGGCCCCTTGTTGATATGCCAAAACGTGATAGTCAATACAAAGGGGGGAAAACAAATGAGGAGAGAAATGTAAAATCATCTTTTCATGCCCCAGTTATGGAATATGATTTTACCACTTCCCTAGGCAAGATGTCACAACTATGTCAGAGCAAGTTGTCATCTATGCTCTTAGCTATATGATGGATGGGTAACCATCTGCCACCTTCCTAGGATATCAAGACTGGTGGTCTCCCAGTTTTGTGTATTTCCCCTTTCTAAAAGGTTCATCTATCTATCCTAAAGTTTAGAGGCAGTGATGTTGAAATAAAATGTACTGCTGTTTTTAGTCCTTTGCTTGTGATACCATAACATCCTTGGTATAGAGTACTTAAGAATTTTTCTGAAATTGAATTTGGCCTGCTGATTGAAGGAGGTTTCTCACACATTAGCAGAGCATCAAGTGGTTTACAGTTTTTGTAGTTTTCAGTGCAGTATTTTTAATCCTCTTTGGACACTGGTCCAGGGTACAGAAGTATATCTTGCTGCACATATGGACCTGCTTCTGGCATGGGATCTACAATCAGGTTAGCCACATGCCATTATCTGTAAGAGATTCACAATTATGGAGCACAAATTTGATTTTGAATTTGATTTGAAATATAAACAACTTTAAATCTGCAGTGATATCACTCTGTCCTTTTGAGATTTTATTTTACTCTAAAGCAGTGGTATCACTTTAGACATAAAGGTTCTAAAATATGAACACCACTTTGTTGTTTGTTTCTGTGTTCAATTTTATATCCTGTTTTCAAATTTCCATCAAACATTGCATTTACCAGATAAAATTGATAATGTTTTTCCCCAAACAAACTGAACCCTGTTTTCTTCAAGTAAATATGTGATTCCTTTTTCCAATTCAGGAAATGTTGAAGGATGAGGTGCGCACATTAACATACAGGAACTCCATGTATCACAATAAACACGTGTTTAAGGATAAGATTGTATTGGATGTTGGAAGTGGCACAGGGATCCTCTCAATGTTTGCAGCAAAGGCAGGAGCCAAGAAAGTGTACGGGGTAAGAGGAAAATTTTCTATCCATCCATTCAGATTTTCATCTACATTTTTACAACATAGAAACAAGATTGCCCAGTTTGATTTCAAAAATTTGGCTGGTTCACAAAGCCAAGAGAAAGAAGTCCACTGGACTCAGGCTGTAGAAGCCATGCAGGGAAGCAGGCATGGGAATAATCTTGACTGCTCAGTCCTTGACCCACCTATTTCCTTCAAGTCTTTCTATGTTTTCCTCAGCTTAAAAGAACCTGTCTGTGCTGCTAAAAAGAAATATTGAAACCTGGTGCATAATTCCTGCTGGAGGCTATGTAGAAGCATGCAGAGTTTACATGCACACATAGCTCTAACAGATCCATTAGATGAAAATTCTGCTGCTGACTTTTTATATTTTAAAAAAATCAGTTTTACTAAAATAAATTTTGGAATCAGGACAAATGTCTAGCTTTAACATTAAAATTTCTGACAACCATTTTGAAGGGCAATGTTCAAATAAAACAAACAAAACGACCAGACAGTTTCTTCCCCTGCCCACTACCCTCTGGTTAGTTGGAAGAACTGCTTGGAAGAGATCAGCATTGGATAGTCTTTCCATAGTTGTTTCATTTTCCTTCAGTTTTTCTCCATGTGTCACTTACAATGTAATCTTTACTCAGATGTATTCCCCATCATTTTCAGGAAATCTTGTTTATAAAGTAAGAGAGTAAAGTATTCTATCCATAGGCATTATTTTGAATCAGATCATCAACTGATTCAGTGAGGATAGGAGAAAAAAAATTGTTGTGAAGTCACTCAAGGTTATCTCAATGTAATTGGTGATACACTTGTACCAAACAGCATGCTGTGATTGCATTAAATGACATGTTGTATGAATCACACCATGGGATGTTTTATGGGAACTGCTGAGCTGTAACTTTTGCTTGGTCAGAGTTAGTCAAAACTGTGGATTTATTCCAAATTCAGAAATTTTGAGGAGAGCAAATAGCTTTTAATGAAGTTAGCAAAATATTTCCTGATATTTTTGTATACTTGTGACTATCAAATTTTAAAGTGAAAATTTGGAAGAAACTGAAGAAGTGGATTAAAAGAAGTCTTGAGGTAAGTTTAGACGATATCAAAGATGAAGAAAAGTTCCTAGCCCTCTGCAGAGCCTTCACACAAGCAGTCATTATGGCTTTTCCTGTGCCCAAATTCCTCTCCTGCAATGCACGTCAATACCTACATTCATCTAATAAAACAAAAGAAAAAAGACACCCATAACCCAGTTACAGTTATACTCAGCGGTGTATCTAGCTTCAACAGCTCCTAGGGCAGGCAAGGAAGTTGCAACCCTAGGTGCTTCTTCTCCTGCCACAGACCAAGGATGATCCTGTGAGGAAGGCAGTGGGCCAGGCCCTCATAGAGGGGCTGCCTCTGCTGCCACTGCTGCTGCCACCCCAGAGCTGCACACTTCTGTGCCTGCTTATGACACAGTTCCTGGGAAGTATGAGCCTCTAGTTTCTAAATCTTGCAGTTGTAACTATTGAGGAATGAAGGAAAAAACAGTGTGGCGTGGTAGTTTCAGTGCTGAACCAGAACTCTGGAAGATCAAATCCCCAATCAGTCATGGAAACACCACTGGGTGAACTGGGCAACTCACAGTCTCTCAGCCTCAGGAGAAAGCAGTAGAAAACCAAGAATCATCAAGACTACAAGGGGCATTCAGTCCAACCCCATTCTGGCAATGCAGGAAGACACAATCATAGCACTCCCTTTGACTGCCATCCAGTCTCTGTTTAAAAGAAGACGCCACCACACTTCAAGGCTGCATATCCTATTGTCAAACTCTTCTCACTGTCAGGAAGTTCTTTGTAATGTTTAGGTGAAATCTATTTTCCTGTAGTTTGAAGCCATTGCTCTGTGTCCTAGTCTCAGGAGCATCCAAAAACAAGCCTGTCCCATCTTCCATATGACATCCTTTCAAATTTTGAAACATGGCTATCACTGGTGCACTATGAAATCTCTCTCTCTCTCTCTCTCTCTTTCTGCAACTGGGTCCCACACAGCAACTCCCTGCTCTCATCCCAACAGTCACTTACTGCAACATTCACAAGCAAGTGGCATGTGTGAAGTTCTCGGGAACCAACCTCCTTCTCCTTTGCACAGTTTCCAGATCACCTCATCTCATCTCATTCACCACCCCCAACCACAATTCTTTTCAGCAAAGGAAGTTTGTGCATTCATCTGCTAGTCATTTGAGTGATGCAACACTGAGCAATGGGTGATACCTCTGAATGTAATCAGTTCTTTGATACCTATTTCTCTTCCTTATTTTGAGAACCTGAAAGCTGGGGGAAAATATGTGCATGTGGGACTCCAACACACATCATCTACAGCTGCTGGGTGTTTTTTAAGGCTTCAGGTTCTCAAAATGAGAAAGAGAGATAGCTGTCAGATCTGGTTAAGTTCAAGTGCATTATTAATCATTCCTGGCCACAAGCTAGGGGATGATGGGAGCTGGAATTCCAAAGGTCCTTTGGGAGGCTAGCTGAACCTAGGGCACATACTGACAATCCAGGTGTGAAGGATGAGGTTAAACCACTGTTCATTAAAAGGGTGCCAGATGTGGCCTGCAGGGCCCACTCTCGTCGGGATGAGCACACTCTAACTGGAAACAGAGTTTGGATATTACCGCTGTTGATTTACACAGTGTCTCTATACTTTGTACAAGTGTTGTGAGTAAACTCAGACAGATCTCAAACATCTGGACACAGAGAGGAAAGGTGGGCTTGGGAATTTCCTAGAGGCAAGGGTGAACTGGAGAGCCAACATGGTATAGTTGTTTGGGTGTTGGACTAGGACCCTGGAAACTGGGGTTCGAATCCCTGCTGAGCCTTGTAGGCATCCTTGGGCAAGTCCCACTGTCTCAGCCTCAGAGGAAGGCAGTGGCAAAACCCCCTCTGAACAAATCTTGTCAAGAAAACCCCATGATAGGTTCACTTTAGGGTCACCATAAATTGGACACACATGGAAGGTTACATGGGCGGCACAAAGGTTGAATAGGATGGAGAAGCTGAACTTGCAGGATCTCCATAGCTCCCTGCATAAGCAAGAAAAGCTTTTATTGGGATGTTCTATTTATCTCTTTAACTTCTGTAGGTTTTAAAATGGTTTTATATTGTTTTATGTGGGGGTTTTAATTGTTTTTAAAATGTCATTGTTCAGTGTCTTTTTTCTTGGACTTTTTCTGGAAACCACCTTGGGTCCCACTTTGGGGAAAAAGCAGCATATAAACGAAATGAAGCAAGCAAGTAAAATCCCTCTCCACAGAGAGTAAAGTCCAAATCCAAAAAGTCAAAACTCTGCAGGAGGGATGATCCTTCCAGGCATCAGAAACATGTAGGGGCTCAAGGCAACCCCAGAGATGTTGTGCTTTATGCCCACCAACCTTTTCTCTTATTTCCAAGTATATGTGAGTGTGCTGGAAGGTTATGTTATGCAGGCTAGGTTGCTCAGGGACTGAGGGAAAGGAACTTTGGACAAGGGCAACTCTGGGCATGCACAGAGGGAAGGCACATTTGTCTGTTGCAGCCAAGACAGAAAGGAAGGGCAGTGAGGAGGGACTGAGTCTAGCTTTGCTTTTGGTGGGCCTGTTCATTTGTGGATTGGAATAGATGGCCTCAGGTCTCTAGGAGAGTTCCAACCAGCGTTCTGTGGAGACACGAAGGAGACACCAAAGAGACATGAAAGGAAGGGGTTAACAGGTGAAAGGAAGAAGGAGAAAAGCCACCGTCCCTTCCTTTTTCTGTTCTTCCAGATGTGATCCTTGGGTGCAACCAATGCCTCAAGGAGGGTCAAAACGGGGGCAGGAAAGACCCTTGCAACCCCCAAGACCCTTCTCCCCAAGATTCCCTCCCTTATCCCATCCCTCCAAGGGATTGTTCCACCCCACCACAACTTGCCCTCTGTCGTATCTTTGATGAAGGAGCCAGAAGAATCTCTCTCTCTCCCTTCACTCCAGAGGTTTCCTTGTCCAGAAAGAGAGATGCCCTGCAGGAAGCAGAGTCCTGGTGGCAACAGTGTGGCTGCTGCTGGGCTAGTAGATCCTGAACCCCAGGGAGAAAAGGAGGGAGAGATCAAGCTAATGGATCTCACCCATGGGAGAGATCCTAACCCGGACTCTCAGCAACATTGCAACAGCTGCGGTAGCACTCCATGGTCTCTGGCCATTACAAGAGCTAAAGCAGCAGGT
Source organism: Ctenosaura bakeri (assembly GCA_948474755.1). Taxonomy (NCBI): domain Eukaryota; kingdom Metazoa; phylum Chordata; class Lepidosauria; order Squamata; family Iguanidae; genus Ctenosaura; species Ctenosaura bakeri. Next base: position 280,291 of record CAOLHI010003248.1, on the reverse strand, counting down.
GAGGGGGTCAGCCAGGAGCCCAGGCGAGTGCCCACTGCTTTTGTCTGAGCTCCTGCCCAGGCAGCCACTTGTCTGCCACCACTGCCCTGGGCTGAGAGCAACGCCGGTGAGGGTGGCAGCAGCAATGGCAGGCCAGGGCTGGGTAGAGGGGTTGCTTCTCCTGCTGTTGCTGCCCCCGCCCCCCAGCCAGGAGTGACTCCAGCAAGAACAGCAGGGAATGTTGCTGGGCTGGCTGTCCTGAGCAACAGGGCTGGGGGGGCACAGCTTTTTTGCACCTCCCTAGCATTGGCGCCCAGGGCATGAGCCCTCCTTGCTGTTACTTCAGCCCATGCCTATCCGGTGATAGCACTAGATATTTGTCTTTGATATCAAAACCATTTGGCCTTCCTCTGCCACCCTGCTCCACGTGTTTGCGAGGCCTCTGGACAAGCACGTAAACAGGTGTGTCCGGTAATTGTTAGACATTCCATTCTCCACCTAGGCAGGCAGAACAAAGCCACTCCGTCGCTTCAGGGACCTCCCTGCAAGCACCTTTTTGCTTAAGTGCGACACTAACAAAGGCACCCAGCTCTGAGCCGATAGTCTTACAAAGCCAAGCTAAGCACCTTGTATTTGCATACTGGCTACACTATTGTTGATTCTGCGCTAAGCCAATCATGTTAAACTTGATCTTTTCCAAAGCTTTGTCCCGCTCCAAACTCGCATTGCTCTCACCGAGTAAGGCATGGCCTGCAGTCACAATCCACCCTATATAAACCCCCTGATTCCGAGAGCACGTCGGATCACTCCAGACTTCCATCCCGCCTTGCTGCCGCTTTGTCTGGAGAGCTCCCCTCAGCCTCCACATTGAGTTTCTTCACTACCATCTTTAGCTTCTTCAGGACTACAAGAAAGGTGTCGAATCACCCATTTCCCCCGAAAATTCTTACTTCTAATTCTTCCGATAGCTGTGTGATTGTAGTGTCTTTACTGTTTGACTTTCAATAAAAACATCATTTTTGCTATTTTAAAACTGTCTGACTGCTTGACTGACCTGACCCCGTAGACATGGGGTTGCAAGATCCCTGCTAAGTTACCCTGCCTCTCGCTAGCTTTAGTGAGTGCTCCAGCTAATTTCCCCACCTTTGCATCAGTGTGTTTTGGTTATTTGGGTGCCCCTCCCAGGAGAAGAACAGAGAGAACAGGGTAACATTGCCCCACCCTAGATCTGCCTCTGGTTATATTTGGATTTGCCACTGAGGAGTCTTGTGAGTATATCTGTAAGATAAACGTATTTAGAAGCACATAATTGTTGCTGTTATCAATAATACTGGCTGAGAACATGCATCAGGAGACAGGGCTTAAAGTTCCACCACGACAGAAGTACATCCGTTCTCTTCTCACCCCTCCAATCCACTGAGAATCTTAAAACTCAGGCAGGTTCATACAGGGAGACATGGCCTTTCAGATAGTCTGGACCTAAGCCCTATAGGACTTATAGGTCATAACCAGCACTCAGAATTGTGGCAAAAGATGGACTAGTAGCCAATGAAATTCAGCAAGGGAGTTATGTGTTCCCTGTAAATAGCCCATGCCAGCACTCAGGCTGTGGCATTTTGGGCCTGCTGAAATTTCTACAGAGTTTTAAAAGACAGCACCATGTATACTTCTGATAATGGGGCTTCCCATTATCTAGACTTGGCTAAAAAGGGGATACTTCCCTCTCCAGGTAAACCAAGGGTTAATGAGGTGTTGGGATTAGATTACATTTTACTGTTTATTATTTTGGAGCCTGGCTGATCTAAAGAATGTATCTGTCTTTTTGTAACTACTTGTAACTTAAGCGTGCCTGGGAGGGGGGAAGCCTCTCATGTGTATGATTGCCTTGTCTATTTGCATGCCTTGAATAAATGCTTTCTGTAAAACCTCTGTTTCCTCTCCATCCCCATGCCATACACTAGATAGAATTTCCTCACCCGGGGGGGGGAGGGAAGGTCCTTAAGCTTTGGGATTGACAATCTACTGAGCAGAGTCCCACTGTGCTGTTCAGTTAATTCAGAATTCAGTGGGTGGTGGCAGCAACGAGAAGAATTAGTAAACGCTGGATAATTTCCAGATCCTCTCAAGGGTGGAAGTCTGACTTGAAAGGGCTGGAAATGAAATCCAGTATGACAATACTATTAGAAATGCATGATTTTACTTTAAAAGTAGGTGTGTGCATTTGTTTCTCAGTATGATCCTGAATCCTGCTGTCATGAAATGACCAGAATCATTAATCTTCCTGCTGTAAATTTTGGATGTACATATGAAATAACAGAGAACTTCCAATGGGAGAGGACTCATTTCAGTTCTTTATTAACCATAAAAAGACATCACTGTTCTATATATTTCTAAGTAGTCTGGTAACAAAATTAAAACAGTTGCTGATGAGTCTTTAACCATTTAATTGCTCAGCCTCATTTACAGAATTTTATGTAAGTGAGTGTATTTCCCAACGATGTTATCTTTTACCTGTTTATGTTGTCTTCCTGGTTCTTTTTTTCTTACCATCAAAAACTGATTAAAGAAGAATGGTGATGCAAAGTCTTTAGACTGTTAATGGTAGGAGTCTCCCACTTGCAAGCAACCTAAGATTACATACAATCTTGTTAAAGAAATGTCTTTTCCAGTGTCTCAAAATATTGTATGAGAACTGGTCTAAATATTACAATTTTCATTTGTTTTGTGGCAAGTTTCTGATTCACACATGATCTGCAAAAAAATTTGGCCCTCATTTCCCAATTATGTTCCCTATCAATGACAGGAAAGGACAGAGCTGTTCCAAACGAGACTTCTGTAATGCCCGTTCCATGCATCATTTGCTGAAGTTCAGATGATGCTGTTCTTTGCTCATAACCCTCCTTGCTTTCTCCTCTATTTTTTATTGTGGAGAAACCATTCAAGAAAAAAAAAAGGTAATGGCTGCACTGTGCTTTCTAACTGAGGATAGCCAGGAGGCGTCTGGGAATGTTGTTACAATGTGGAAATTCACCCTGGGGATGCTTATCTCAGGATCAAACTAGCCAATGAATGGAGTTCTCTTGGTGACATAGTCTGATATAAACTGCTATTAATACCTGGTATTCTGTTTTGAGCCCATTGGGTTGGAGATCATAGACTCATAGAGTTGGAAGAGGCCTCATGGACAATCCCCTGTTCAGAGAAGGAATTCCAGCTAAAGCATCCCTAGCAGGTAGCTATCCAGCCTCTTTTTGAAAATATCCAGAAAAAAAGATCTCATCACCTCTCTAGGCAATTGGTTCCATTGCTAAACTACTCTTACAGTCAAGAAGTTCCTTCTAATGTTCAATCAAAACCTACCCTCCCACAGCTTAAAACCATTGTACCTGGACCTACCCTCTGGGACAGCAGAGAACAAGGTTGCACCCTCTTCTCTGTGATATCTAGTGCCTCTTAGTAAAATAAGACTCTATGTGTGCAATTGATCTGTCATCTGCCCAAGCATGCCTCCACAACCAAGTTTTAGCCATGGGAAGGTAGAAGAGTTGCCCAGACAGCCTATATACATTTGTGCATTTGGGAACACAAGAAAGACATCATCCTCTCAGTTCTCTAGGAGATCCAGAGAACAATTTTTGAGGAATAAGTTCTAGATTTATTAATTTCAACAGGACAGGACATAATAGAGCTTGGGAATAATTAGTTATAATAACTATATGCAATTAATTCATTTTACCAGCAGTAAACATGCATAACATTCCAAGTATAATGTCATGTGCTGGTTAACTTGTTATAAAAAAAAAAAAAAACAACTACTCTGAATAGGACCACAGCATTATATTGAGCTAAACCAAGGAACATGGCAACTTGAAAAAGTTGCTAAGACTGGGGTACATTGGTTAGAAGAACATACAAATTGGGTGTTAATAGCATTGATTCGTGAGGGCCATAAATGTCACATCACTCCACCAGATTCTGGGTGTTCTAGGCTCATCAAATGTTTACATAATTTCATCTTGGGAACATAAACTCTTCCTGCATGATAGCCATGTTTAAATATTTGCAGGGTTGTCATGTCGAGGAGGGAGCAGGCTTGTTTCTGCTGCTCTAGAGACTAGGACAAGGAGCAATGGATTGAAGCTGCAGGAAAGGAGATTCCACCTGAACCTCAGGAAGAACTTCCTGACAGTCAGAGCTATCTGGCAGTGGAATATGCTGCCTCGGAGTGGTAGAGTCTCCTTCTTTGGAGGTTTTTAAGCAGAGGCTGGAAGGCCATCTTTTGGGAATGCTTTGATGTGTGTTCCTGCATAGCAGGGGGTTGGACTGGATGGCCCCTGAGTCTCTTCCAACTCTTATTGTTACCCTGTGTTTTGGGGGGGTCCTGTGAGGGGCACCCAGCTTGCCAATTAAAACACCAATTGGGGAAAATTAGCTTGAACACTGTTTGGGCTAGCGAGAGGCAGGGTAACGTTGCAAGGATCTTTAAACCCAGTGTCTATGGCTTCAGGTCAGGGAGAAGGCACACAAGCTTTAAAGTAACCAAAATAACAGCTTTTATTGATAAACAACAGAAAATAAATAACACACACACACACCCTAACTAACTAGGAAACGGAACAGGGAAGCATAAGGGTAGGCAATACGACACCTGGTCTCGTTGTCCTGGAGAAACGAAGAGATGGGGTTCAGAAGGAGAAAGCTCAGTGTGGAAAACTGAGGGGAGTTTCCTTAGAAGGCCAGCAGCAGGGCAGGATAGCAATCCAAGGTAGTCTGAAGACTGTTTGAAAGTGAGGGGTTTATATAGGGGAGTTTGTAGCTTTCGGCTATGGCAAGCCAGGTAAGAACAAAAGGAGTTTTGGCGCTGGACAAAGGATTTAGAAAGGTCAACTTTAACATGATGAGATTAATGCTTGATGACCATGGTATAGCCAATATGTAAATGACTTGTTTACCAGGCTGGCTCGGCTGAGAGCCGCGCCACTTTTGTGAAAGCATACACGTGGAAAGTTCCCTGAAGCGGGGAGCAAAGCTAAGTTGCTGGCCTGAAAAGAGATTGGAATGTGAGAGCAATTAACGGCCGCACTCATGTCCGTGCTTGTCCGGAGAACTCACCAACACGTGGAGCGAGGTAACTGAGAGCAAATCCAGCCAGGACTGAATTAAATGATATCAAAGCGATATCTAGGAGTCCCCACCCGGGGAGCCATACCGGAAGTAACATTATGATTCTATGATTCTATGCATTCTTAGCTTAACACTTCTAATTGTTCTCATACTGTCTTTCTGGGATTTCACACTTCATTCCTCTTACCTTCCCCGTTCCTTGCCAGATGCCCTTAGGTACCTGGAAGCCTTTGAACCCATGCCTGGATATGTGTTACATACAGCAAAAGATATTCAGTACATTGTCGTGAGTCATAATTAGCAATGGTTACACTATTGCAATAGCAAATTCTTTCTATCTACCTGCTAAACTAAGTGGATTTTTTTCTATACAAAACATGACAGAAGCCAAGCACCCTGACATATAACTTCACAAAGGGTCATTTTATCCCTTTTTCCCCCGTGTTACTCTATCTGTTAGTTACTTTTATAGTTACAGGCTATAGGCTGACTATATGATGGGGAGAAATAGCACATTCTTCTAGTATTTGCTCAAGCTGCTCCTCTTGGTGTTGCCTCATGCTCTGTTGCAGGTGTTGCAGTGATGGTATACTAAAATGAAGGAGACTGCATTTTGTATCACAGGCTAGTCACTGTCAGCATTCAGATTTTTCAAAAGTAACTTTTAGTTACTTTGAAAAAATTAAACAGTTACCTTTAAAAATCTGTAACTATAACTGTGACTGGCTATCTGTTTGGTCTTAGCACTGAAACTAATTCTTCAAAGTAAATTTCCAAAGATGCACACTGATCCTATGCATGTTTACTCAGAGATAAATTCCACTGGACAATTGAGATCACCCACAATGTTGTTACAAAAATGCCTCATACTTAAAAATGAACAATGAGCATTTTTGTTTAGATGCCAACCTAAAATGGAACCCCTCCCCATATTGAATGTTTATGTTTTTCTAATTCAAATTCATGATAAGCAACTATAATTCCAAACATTTTCCAAAATTTTGCAGATGATAAAGACCATAACAGATTAGCATCTTTTTAAAATATCTTACCATATTAAATCTCCATTCAATTGAACTTGTCTTTTGAAAATACTCATCCTTAGATTATTTTTCTTAGCAACAGTAGAACATTTGCACCAATGTTATGTGCAATCTTATCAAAATGTTGTTCAATTCTAATTATTCAAATTAATGCTTTTAGCTTTTCCTGTTAAAATCTAGCTTTCAAACAGAGCTTGGAATATTAGCTTTGATAATGAATTCAATAATGTTAAACATTTGAAATTGTAAAATTCTACCATGAGCACAAATCATTTAAACTGTTTACTTAGTTAAGTTCTCATTAATTAACTCATTGATTAAAATATTAGTATGGAAGTGGACCAAGAAACACAGAGAATGACATGGAAGTTGTCACTGTTCACCTCAAGGAAGCACATTTTGTTACTGGTTCCTTCAAAGGGGCTTTTTTCCCCTTTTAAAGTTGCTTGTCTCCAACTTGGATTTCCCCCCACCCAGATGGGCTACAAGGTCCAGAATAAGACTGTTACCTAGCAATGGTCCTATATATCTAGAACTTTCAGGTTGAAAAAGCCTGAGCCAAAGCACATGATCTCATCTTGCAACCTCTTCAGTTCAATTTGCCAGTCACCAACATCTCTCTTTTCTTTCCACCAATAACTACACAGGTACTTCACTCACCCTTGTTTGTTTAAGGTTAAGAAGGAGTGATTTATTTTAGTCAGAGGACACCAATCCACCACAAGTACAGCAGTAAGCAGACAGTGGCAAATATTAGTCACTGAATCAAAGGTGAGAATTCTTAATCAGAAGTGCTTTGAGAGCCCGACCATTTGCAGAATATTTTTCTGTACATCTGAATAATTTCTGTCTCCCTAGTCCCATGACCTGCAAAGATCAGTAGTAGCATGATGATATTATCATCATTATGATCATCATCATCATCATTATTTGCCCTTTTTTCCAATTTGGGAGTCAAAGTGGATTACAACAGGGGAAAAAATAGTTAAAAATTCACAAAATATAAACATTAAAAAGTGATTAAACTATCAAAAATTAAAGTCAGTTAAAAATAAATCCATTAAAAAACAGAACAACAAAAATAACGACATCACTTCTCTGGCATGGGAAAAGCGAGATTCAGAAATCTTTTGGAAATCATGTAATTAGGAAATCTTTATTTTCGGTGTGGTCAAAGTATAGGGAATATCTATGCCCTAAGATCCCGCTCTGGATCTCTCCTGCAGAATCTCTTTCTCTCCCTTTTTTAAGAAATGGAATAGAGTGGTCTACTTACAGAGAATTATTACATCAACGGGGCTCCCAGATAATGTTGAAGGACAGAAATCAGCTAATACAAGAAGGATATAGAATACAATGGTTTGCATACTTACAAATTCAGGAGAGACCTGAAAACAGGGGAATTTGAGCTACAAAGAGGAGAACTGGAGGAGAATATGATCAAAGGGGAGAAGAAACTTTTATCCCGATTATATAAAATGCTTTTGAAATGGAAATTGGAAGATGAGGTGGTTAAAGACTGTATGGTTAAGTGGGCAAGAGATGTTGGACATGAGATTACATTAGAAAAGTGGGAACAGCTATGGCGTTGTTATCGTAAATGGACAAGCTCCTATATCCTTCAGGAACAAATATTCAAAATGATGACTAGATGGTATCTCACCCTGACAAGATTGTCTAAAATAAATCATAAATCATCCAATGTTTGTTGGAAATGTAAGCAAGAAATAGGTACATTTATTCATCTATGGTGGGATTGTGCTTTGGCTAGGAAATACTGGCACAGTTTACGTGTAAGAATGGAAAAAATTACAAAATTGAAAATAGAGATGGATCCTGAGGTATTTTTATTGGGTATGGTGCAAAACGCAGTGAAAAACTATCGAATGGCAAAACTGATATGGTACGTGTTATTAGCAGGAAGGTTGGGTTATGCAAGATATTGGAAAGTAAAAAAAGTACCGGAAGAAAGAGAATGGTGGGATAAGCTTTTGGATATTATGGAAAATGACAGATTATCCCATTATTTAAAGGATAAAGGAGAAGAATCTTTTTTGTTGGTATGGCAGCCGTTATTGAATTATGTTAAAGAGTTAAAGAATTAATATAAGTTTATAAAACAATACCAATTCTGTCTGGGCCGGGCATTACTTAAAGGGACATAAAGAGATAAAGAGGAAGAGAGAGAATATACATGCAAGGGAAGGGGGTAGAAAAATGTGAAATTTAAGAAATTATTAAAAGGATATTATTATAATGTAAGTAATTAAAAATTATGTATATAATATTAAGTATCAATTGTAATGTAAGTTGGAGAGAGGATGTACTAAAGATTTTTTTTTCCTAACTGTACCATTTCGCGGGAGGAAGTCCCCCTTTTTTCTCTTTTGTTCTGAAGATTTGAAGAATGAATATATATGTTTAGCTGGAATTGCTGAAATTGCTGGATGGATATAATGTATATACATATATACTGGAAAAAAAATTCTTTCTTTTTCTTTCCTTTTATGTGAGATTAAAATAAAATAAAAATATACTGGGGGGAAAATTACGACATCACATGGTTTAGGAGGGACAGATATTGTGTAATCATTTCTCAAAAACCTGTTGAAACAGAAAATTCTTCACCTATCTGTGGAAAGAAATTGAGAAAGGTGATGGTCTCACCTCTTTGGGAAGGGCTTTCCACAGTCTGGGGGCACCAAGAAAACTCTCTCTCCTGTTCTCACTGGTATCTGTGAGAGTGGTGGGACAAAAAGAAGGAGTGCGGTGGAGTAACCTTCCTCAGAGGTTTTTAAACATCAACTAGATGGCCATTTCCTGGAGGTGCTTTGAGTGTGTGTTCCTGCATGGCAGGGGGTTGGACTTAATGACCATTGTGGTCTCTTCCAATCTGTGATTCTATGATTCTATAAGGGCCTCCCCAACAGATTTAAAACAAAGACAGGTTTGTAAAAGACAGTGCAGTCCTTCAAATAACCTGGACCTGAACCATATAGGACTTTATACATCAAGCTGGCACTTTGAATTGTGTCCAGAAATGGATCAGCAGCCAATGGAGCTATTGCAACAAGGGAGTTGTGTGTTCCCTAAAGCCAGCCTTGGTTAGTAATCTGGCTGCCAATCTTTGGACCAGTGGTCCAAACAGTCTTCAAAGGCAGCCCCATGGACAGTGCATTTATAGTAATCCAACCTGGATGTAACAAAAGCATGTGTCACTGTGGCTAGATTGGATGTCTCAAGGAATAAGTGCAGCTGGCACACAAAGGAAATCAAAAGGGAAAAGGAAAAAAGGAGGGAGGAAAAAGGTGTTTGGCGTGGGGAGAGGAGCAGAGGTGGCATCAGATATGGAAGATGGGAGAAGGAAAGAATGGGAAGAGGGAAGAGAAGAAAAATAGGAAAGAGAGGGTGATGGTGTTAGGGTTACCCTTGAACCCTCAACAATGTATCAGGCCAGATGGAAGATATTAGCTTCTCCATAGACTATCCCATGTAGTCAGTGCAGTGACAGGTGAGCCCTGAATCAGCTTGGAAAGGTCCACAGCTTTGGTCAAAAGGACTTGCCTCCCCTCCCAGGAAGAAAGGATTGAAAACCACTTCTTTATGAGCAAAGAGAACGACCCTTTATTGTTAAAAGGGGTGGGTGGGTTATAGGTTAAGGTGATAATGATCTCATAAAACATTCCACACATGTGCAAGAATCATTACTTTCTCAGGACCAAAGTTCTGTTTATTAATAAAGTAACTTCTGGTTAACTATCAACAATGAACCCTGAATGACACATGTATTTTCTCAGCAGTGAGGTATAAGAGCTATTGTTACAGAGAGTAATAGAGCACTGGGAACCAATGTTAAGGACCCAGGCATTTACTTGGCCAATTAATGTCAGCATAATTTTAAGTGGGCCAAGGAGATGGCAACAAAAACAACCTTCCAAGCTGACTAGAATTCAAAATAGAGGAATTTTAGGCCCTTTTCACACGGCATTTGCAATGCAAAAGGGTGCCTGGAGCGTCGCGCGATTGTGAGGAATGACCTGCACGACACACTTACAATCATGCACTGCTCCAGGGTAGAGCAGGTGCTGCTTGTGCACTTTTTCATTTTTGGCTTTCAGCTGAAAATGGTTTGTGATCACGCATTGCTCCAGGGCCCCATGCACACTTGTGCATGCTGAGCCTCCGGAGCCATGGCAGTCATGCTTCCTGCCCCAGTGCAGCCTGGGAAACTCCCAGGCTGCACTGCAGAAGGAAGAGGTGGGGCTCTTGCGCTGCCTGGCTTGGGAGCGTGTAGAGCTGAAGCAGCGGGGATGGAAGAGCCTCTCAGCAGAGGCTGCTCACGTGATCCCTGCTCCCCAGTGCCGAGAGAAGGTGAGTTGTTGAAAGGGCCTTAGTTAAGCAAATGTGGAGACACAGAAAGAGAGTTCCTTTAGCTTGGACACTTATTTTTTTAAAAATCCATGTTTACGAAATTAAAAAAAAAGTTGTGTTCACTCCATGCCATGTGAATGAATGTAGATTATGCTATTAATGTAACATAAGGTTTGTGTGAATAAGTAAGTGTGATACAAGAAACCACATGGTCAATGTTGGGTATGGGTTAATAGCTGAATGTTTGTTGTAAATGAGTATTTAGCCAGGCTGGCTAAGAATGGCTTTGTTTACTGAGAAGTGATAACAATCAAAACTGATTTACTATGCATGAGCTTTTGAGCACGTAAGTTTGTTGTTTACAATGGATTGCATATCAAGGGAAAGAGTCTGTGAATCTCAGCCTAGGAAACAGGGATTAAAGAGAATAGGTTGAGGCAAGATGGTTGAGGGAAGGAATCTGGCCAGAGCTAAGTGAGATACTCAGAGAAAGGAGATAAAGATAACACCAGAGATGGAGGGATGTTTTAGATCAAAGTATGGGAAGTTAATTCCTTGGTAAAATCTGGAGATTTGGGAGAGGAGTGTGTCCAGAGTATCCACCAATGGACATCACACATATGTAACCCTATAAAACCCAGTGTGTGTTGTAAATCATTAACACCAGCAACTGTTGTAAGCTAAACATCCCATACCTCATTAAATGTAGTGGCAAAAATCTGTGTGTTTTCTTGAGAGTAACTGAGTAGCCAAAAACAACAGATTACTGGAGTTAACAGATTGTTAGTGAAGGGTCGAGACTACATTCTGCTGTGCCATGCAGATTGTTCATGAAGTGACCATCCTGAACTTAGAATCACAAGTTTTGGAAGGGGAAAATGACTCTGAGGGCGCCAGAAGTGCTATGCATGAAAAGGAAGGAAAAGGAAAAGCAGCAGTTTCCCCTTTAGCCAACTGGAACCTCAAAACCCTGCTAGGTGCAGTGAACCGGCAGTAATTCCTAAAAGGCAATACTATGAGACATAGGAGGCAAGCCAAAGGCTTTTCCAAATGAGAAATGCAGATCAGATGCCCAATGGCTCAATTCACCAAGGACCCAAGTTTGGAAATGGAAGTCCTGAGACTGGGAGGGGAACTGAGTGAAACCCATGAGATGATCCAGCATATCCTGGAAACATTGCAAATCAGAGGAGAAGAGAGGCCAGCAAGGGCAAAGCTGGCAGAAACTACCCCAGTTGTTCAAGTCATGAGGATGAAAGGAGATGCAGAACCCCAAGCAAAGGAGCTGACAACAGACAGAACCATGAACACCACAATACAGACAGTGCAACTGGCCATGATGCCCCTACAGCCAAGCAGGAGACAACTCAAAGCTACTTTTGACTGGCAAGAAGAGTTCCTGCCATTTTTTCTAACCCAGGTAGCCAGCTTCATGGCAGAGTGGGAGTGCACTCTCCCCTCCAAAGAATCCAAAGTGAGGTTCGTAGCAGCACAGCTGAAGTGGTATGCATGTGATTGGCTGGTGGGCTTATATGATGCAGGGGCTCCAGAATTGGGGGATTGCTGTCTTTTCGTGAACAAGTTGAGACCAGATTCAAAGACCCTTTTTCCCATGCTAAAGCCTCAAGCAGGGGAATTTCTTAGTGGTTGAATATGTGGAGGAATTTCAGCGGTTAGCTCTCCAAGTACCAGAGTGGTCAGAGGCAACCAAGATCCAATACTTTCAGGAGAGGCTGAGGCCAGAGATATTGGAATGGGCTGTCCTGAGTGACAACCCAGAGATGCTGATGGGGTGGATGCTATTGCCCAAGGAAGTGGAAACCCTGCGACAAAGAGTCAAGAATGCCTGACACTGTAACAGTCCCCTGCGCATGCCAAAAAACAACAAACAAACAAACAAAGGCAGCAATGGCAATAAAGCACACAGCAAGATGTGTGTCAAGAGGGCAGTGAGAAGTCAATTAGATCTGTGCCTACATTGCAGAAGAGGTGGGTGCCTAATAGCCAACTACCCAGACCTCACGAAGAATGGGTGAGAGAAAAGTCAGGGGAGTGTGAATCAAGGCAAGGAACAAAAGGTGACAGCACTGGCTCAGTGCTAAACTTAGAAGTGGCCAGCTTGCATCCTATAGACTGAGAGGGAAACAGTGAAAACTGCATGAAGAACAGTGACTAAGAAGAGTCAGGAAATTAAACAAGCCTGCATTGAATGCCAGAGTGCAGGCTGTGACCAACAAGCACCCAGAGATTATGGTGAGTGGCAACACTACCCCATTCTTCATACCTGTGAGCTTAAAGCATATGGGGTAATCACATTGTGCCTATTTCTCTCTTAATTCTTTATAAAAAGAAAATTTCTCATTAACTGGTGCATAGACACCCACAACTAACATTTTATGGTTATTAATATTTACTTCAACTCCCACAAACCAGCCTTTATCCTCATCAAAAATCAATTTTAGATTTAAAGCAGGTTTAACATACATCATCACCTCATTTTTGCTGACACACCCAGCTGACACAAAATCATCACTCAGGATTTTTTTGGCTAAATAAACTAGGATATTTTTCTTTACTCTAATTTCTTGTAGGCACATAATACCAGCTTTTAATTTTTACAAATAGTGGGATATTGATTTTCTTTTTAAATGAGTATTCAAGCCCTTTACATTCCGCTTTATACACTTAAAAATCCATTATCTTCTCCTATTTTTGCATTTCATTATCAGAAGTGTCCAAATCCAGTAGACTCACTTTTCTTTTATCTTCAGTTTGCTTGCTTGTTTTCTCTTTTTCTTTTATTTTTCTGTCCCATTCTTGCTTCTCCTGTTGATCTGAGTTTTCATTCTGATCAGAAGTTTCCTCTTCTCTATCTTCCTCTTGAACTCTTTCACAATCTTTTTTTATTTTCCTTACAAATTCCCTTTTCTACTGAATTAATCTTATCTCTCTCTTTTTTTTATATGTAAAATTAACACTTTCTAATTTATCCCAACTGAATGGGATTCCCCATCTTTTTGGATTATCTACTAGGAAGGTGTAATCTTTCCTTTTCCTTAACAGACACACGGGGATTTCTTTCAGAATTATCACTAACTCTCATCAATCTTTATACCCTTATTATAACGGACCTCTTAAACAAAGTCTTTAACACTTTTTTTAGAAACTGCACAATTACATCTCTTAGCAAATTTTTATTTTTTGAAATCCATGTATTAATCCTATACACTTTATATCATTTTCCAAGTAGTCTTCATCTAATTCCAAAATAATTGCTAAGTTTCTAATTAATTTGCTTTTAATATCCTCATTATTCTGTTCTGGAATACCTCAAAATTTTAGCCACTCTTCTTTTTCCTTTTGTCCTGCAACGGCTAAGCAGTCAAGCTGCCTTTTTAATTCAGCATTCAGGCCCTGAGTGTCTTTCTGGAGGTATTGGATCTCTTCTCTATTTTCTTCTGTCTCTTTCTTAACTTGACCTATCATATTTTGAATTGCCTTAAATTTTGTATTCATATCATCCAGTCTGGTTCCACTTTCCTTTCTGAACTGCTTCATTTCCTCCTTGAAATGTAACATATACTGAGGGATCACCTCTTCTGCCAATTATCTTTTTAGCTGGATAGAATGAATTTCCTGAAATTTTGTCCTCTGTCTTAAACCTATTGCTATTTTCTTTTCTATTTATTGTCTTCCTGTTTAGTGACAGATATCTTCCACTTTACTTACTTTTCGTCTATTGCCTCCTATTTCTATCTTCCACCTCCTTTTCCTTACTTCCTTCTCCTCTTCCTTTCAAGTTCTTTGTCTCAACTTCCTCTTTACTGTCTTCCATTTCCTTTACCTTTTTTTTCACCTTTCCCTATTCTATTTTCCTTAATTCTCTTTCTTTTATTCTTTCTTTCTTTCTTTCTTTCTTTCTTTCTTTTCTTTCCTTCTTTACTCCCTCTTTCCTCTTCTCTTTCTCTTACTTCCTGCTATCTTTCCTTCAGTCTCTTCCTTCTTTCTCTTCTTTGCCTTTTCATTCTTCTTTCTTCTTGATCCTCTTCTGCCAAGACTTTTTTTAAAAAAAAATCCTCCTCCTTCTTCTAACTCTTTCTATCTTTTTTCTTCCCTTGATTCCTCTTCTGTTCCTTATAACCTAAAAAGAAGAAAGAGAAAAAAGAAAAAAGACAGATTCTTGGATCTCCTGATGCTGTTGGATTTCAGGTCCCAGAATCTCCAGCCAGCATAACCAATGGTCGAGTAATTGTCATCCAACACATCCAGAGGGCCAAAGTTGAGAATAATTAACTTAGAAGATAAACCTTGCAATAACCTTGCTTAATATGTACTGGGTATTCTACTGCTATTGGCTTTCCAAGTACTTAAGAAAAGATTTTTCCTAGCTGTGCTCTCAAGATCTTTCAGCTACTGGGGCTTAGAGTTAATGAAAATCTCATTTGAAAACAGTGTTTAGGTGTATAGCTGACTCTTGCTTTTATCTCTTTTATTCTATATTTTGGGGATGGGAGAAGACCATCTGAGTAGAGAGGAATATCCCTCCTTGAGATCTCAGAAAAGAGTAAGTTACTTTCCAGTCCAGGTCTCCACTATTAAATGATCAGAAGGAGAATTTGACTATTGGCAGGCCAGCCAGGTAGATGCTCAGGCTGCAGCTCTGCACTGAGGAGAGCTTTTATGGCAAAAGTGCCAGCCAGAGGGATGTTTGGCTGGAGAAACTCCCTTGGAATAAAAGGGGAGCAGAAGATTGCTATTAGGGTCCAGAATTCCAATTACTTGTATTGACTTATGAATAAACAAGTTATGAATGGGAAGGACTGAGTGAGTGACATCTTGCCCTTGCTGTGAAATACAGTTGTTTGGATCTGAGGAGTTGACAGCCCCTTGCCTGCTCTTTAAAAGAAAAACTCTTAATTAAATCGTTGGATTTATAAAAGTGAAGGATCCTTCTGATTAATACAGAACAACGGAGCCTCTGCAGCTACCTTCTTTCTGCAATCAAGAGCTGAATAAGTGTGTTCATTCCAAAAGACTGGGATAAACAAATTAGAAAATTAGGGGCTTTTCTGTACAATCAGAGAAATTCTGAAAAGTTGTACACCAGACTTAATAAAACAATAGGGAGTGAAATAGGTAAATAGGCTTTAACCTATGTAATTTTTCACAACGTTAGTTAAAAATAAAAATGCAGTTGTGAAAAATTATATAGGTATCGGTTAAAATAAAATTGCAATTTAACAGATCACACATTTTAAAGAGCATCCCTCCCTCACACAAGGAGAAAAATCATCTTACACACAGAAAGTATTCATGAATGAAATGGAAGAGACAGAAGTTTTACAAAGTACATATATGCTGGTGTACAACTTTTAAGAATTTCTCTGCCAATACAGAAAAGCCTGTAGCGGAGCATCTGTACTGATTAAGGAGCAAAGATACCAATGGCTTAAGGAAACAAAGTAAAAAGCTTTATTACAGGAACTCCATTTTAAGATAGGAAAGTTACTGGGTTCTATCTAATCTATCTGCATTCTAGAGAAAGACTCTAGGAAGAGAAGAACAGGGTCTTCAGAAGAAGGAGAGAAACATCCCTAAGAGTATAATTTTACATCACAGAGAGGTCAGGATAGGAAGGACATTTCAGGTCACTCAAACTACCTGTATTACTGCTGCCCACTGTGAGGCATTCTGGATTCTTCAGTGCTAAGTGTCATTGCACTTCTGACAAATTGCAGTTTAACAGAGCGCACATTTTAAAGAGCACCCTTTCTCCTTACACAAGGCAAAGAATAGTCTTACACACAGAGAGAGACAGAGAAATGAAATGAATGAATGAATGAATGAAATGGAAGAGGAAAAATTCTTACACACAGAGGCTCACACAGACAAACTCACATAAAGAACATACTGTACTTAACTAGCTATCCTGGGAAGGAGTAGAAGTTCAATGGAGCATTTTGTTAAAGTTTCAAGCAGCACACGATGCCTCTTTATAGTCACTAGGGACTTGGAAGTCAATATAGAATCATAGAATCATAGAAATGTAGAGCTGGAAGAGACCCCAGGGGCCATCCAGTCCAACCCCCCACCATGCAGGAACACCCTCAATGCACTCCCGACAGATGGCCATCAAGCCTCTGCTTAAAAACCTCCAAGGAAGGAGACTCCACTACACTCCGAGGCAGCATATTCCACTGCCGGACAGCCCTGACTGTCAGGAAGTTCTTCCTGAGGTTCAGGTGGAATCTCCTTTCCTGCAGCTTGAATCCATTGCTCCTTCTCCTGGTCTCTGGAGCAGCAGAAAACAAGCCCTCTCCTTCCTCTACGTGGCATCCCTTCAAATATTTAAACATGGCTATCATGTCCCCTCTTAATCTTCTCTTCTGCAGACTAAACATACCCAGCTCTCTAAGTCTATCCTCATAGGGCATGGCTTCCAGGCCTCTCACCATTTTGGTCACCCTCCTCTGGACTTGCTCCAGCTTGTCAATATCCTTCTTGAATTGGGGTGCCCAGAACTGGACACAGTATTCAAAATGGGGTCTAACCAAAGCAGAGTAGAGCGGTACCAGTATCTGGGTAAAGAACAGGTTCCTTACCTGTAACTGTGGTTCTTCGAGTGGTCATCTGTGCCCTCACACACTATGGGGGTTTTGCACATGCACGGTACCGTTCGGAAAGTTCTAGAGCTGAGTAGCTTGGCGGAAGCCCCTCCCCCTATCTGCACTGAGCATGCTCAACCTGCCGAGCAACGGTCTTCTCCTCAGTTCTGTAGTCCGCCAATAAGGGACCTGAGAAGAGGGGATGGCTGGGCGGGTGTGTGTGAGGGCACAGATGACCACTCGAAGAACCAAGTTACAGGTAAGCAACCTGTTCTTCTTCTTCATGGTCTCTGTGCCTCACACACTAGGAGACTTTGTAGCTTACCAGATGGACAGTGGGTCAGGTCAGGTCCTAGAGTATGGAGGCCAGCACCACTCGTCCAAAACGGGCATCCCTGCGAGATCGGCAGTCCAGTCTGTAGTGGCGCACGAAGGTCGATGGTTGGGACCAGGTGGCCACACGGCACAGTTCTTGGAGGTCCACGCCTCGCAGGAGAGCAGCTGAGGACACCACAGCTCTGGTAGAGTGAGGCCAAAGCACGGCTGGTGGAGGTTGCTTGGCAAGTTTGTAAGCCAGCAGGATGGTTAGAGCCACCCATTTGGAAAACCTCTGGGTGGACACTTTGTGACCTCTACGGCGACAGCTGTAGCACACCAACAGGTGTGGAGTCTGGCGAAAAGACGCAGTCCGGTTCGTGTAGAATGCCAAGGCCAACGAACATCGAGGGAGGGAAGAGACCTCTCCAAAGGTGTAGTCGGGTTCGGGTAGAAGGTGGGTAGGATGATGTCTTGGCTAAGGTGGAACTGCGAGACCACCTTTGGCAGGAAAGACATGTCAGGGCGAAGGACTACCTTGTCTCTGTGGAAGATGAGGAAGGGCTCATCAGATTGCAGCGCTGTCAGCTTGCTCGCCCGCCTGGCAGAGGTGACAGCCACAAGGAAAGCAGTTTTTATGGTCAAGAGCCTGTCGTCTGTGGTGGCCATAGGCTCAAAGGGTGGTCGCGTGAGCTGTGACAGTACCAGAGATAGTGACAGGGCGGTAACGGCAGCGATACCGGCAGATAGAGATGTTGCAAGCCCTTCAAAAACTGCTTCATGGTAGCGTCCGGGAAGAGCACTGCTGATGGAGAACCCCAAGGCTGATAAGCCACAATCGCGGCAAGGTAGACCTTGAGAGATGGGAAGGCAAGCCCTTGTTGTTGAAGATTAAGGAGGAAGTGAAGTACAGTAGATAGTGCGACCAGTGATACCGGCTTGCCGCGCGCCTCGGCAAAGGCAAGGAATTTCTGCCACTTGTAGTGGTAGTTCCAGCGTGTCGACTCCTTCCTGGTCGCAGTCGGGACACCTTGGATGATCGGATCATCTAGGGTGTTATCCACCAGGCGTGGAGGGCCAGGAGTGGCAGGTCTGGATGGAGAACAAGACCATCGGAGTGCGACAGGAGATCTGTGGTTGTCGGAAACCGAAGGAGTCGACCTCGAGCGGCCTCGAACAGGGGGCTGAACCAGTGCTGCCTCGGCCAGTATGGGGCTACCAGGATGACATCGGCTTGATCCGCAAGGATCTTGGCGACCACTCGACCCAGGAGAGGGAACGGCGGGAATGCGTAGATGAGCCCACCGGTCCACTGGAACTGGAAGGTGTCTCCTAGAGAGCCTTGACCCCATCTGGCCCTTGAGCAGTACCAGCGACACTTACTGTTCTGACTGGTGGCAAAGAGATCGAGCGTTGGTTCGCCCTAGCGGCCTTGTATCATTTGGAAGCTGGCCGTCGAGAGGGACCACTCGTGGTGGAAGGAGGTGGCCCTGCTGAGCACGTCTGCTGTAACATTCTCCTGCCCCACCAGATGGACTGCAATCAGGTGGATTCGTAGTGGCAGACACCAGTTCCAGAGGTGGAGAGCGATGGACAGAAGAGTGGACGAGTGGGTTCCCCTTTGTCTGTTGATATAGCAGACAGCGGTCATGTTGTCTGTCAAAATCTGAACCGTGTGGCCCGCAACCAAATTGCGAAATGCTCAGAGAGCCTTCCAGATGGCGAAGAGCTTGAGGGCATTGATATGAAGATCGGTTTCGTCGTCGGCCCAGCATCCTTGGACTCTGAGGTCGCCGCAGTGTGCTCCCCAGCCTGTTGTGACCGTGAGTTGAGGAGCTGGCTCTCGAAACGGCATCCCTGACATCAGGTGGTGGAAGGATAGCCACCAAAGGAGAGAAAGGGGCACTTGCCAGGGAAGGTGTAGGCAGAACCTCTGATCATCTAGGAGCGCATTGAAAGCCTTGATGAACCAGTACTGGAGCGGACGCGTTCGGAGTTGAGACAGGTAAGTGACTGATGGCGTCGAGGCCGTGTACCCCAGGAGTTATTGGATCCTCCTCGCTG
The DNA here is from genome assembly GCA_948474755.1 of Ctenosaura bakeri. NCBI lineage: Eukaryota > Metazoa > Chordata > Lepidosauria > Squamata > Iguanidae > Ctenosaura > Ctenosaura bakeri. The sequence goes on along the minus strand of CAOLHI010003248.1, from coordinate 260,790 downwards.
ATACCGTCAGTGCAGCGAACACGGCAGATGCTGCTCGACGGAGTGTACGTGCTCGCCCGAGGGGCAGATACGCTCTGGCCGAGATCGAGTCTAGAGTTCCTCCTATGAAGTCGAGTACCTGGGAAGGTTCGAGGTGGGACTTCTTCGGATTGACCCTGAGACCAAGACGAGTCAGGAGGGACAGAGTCCGGTGAATGTCCTTGTAAAGTTTTCATCTGCAGGACGTGACCAACAGCCAGTCATCGAGGTACGGGTAAATGGAGGCGCCTTTCATCCGCAGGTATGATACCACCGGGGCCATGCATTTGGTGAAGACCCTGGGAGCGGTGGAAAGTCCGAAGGGCAGCACCCTGTATTGGTAGCAGGTACCGTCGACTGCAAACCGAAGATACCGTCTGTGCTGCGGGCAGATGGCAATGTGAAAGTAAGCATCCCGAAGATCAACGGAGGCGAACCAGTCCCCTTGTTGAAGGAAAGGGAGGATCGAAGACAAGGTGACCATCTTGAATCTCTTGGGGCAGATGTACTCGTTGACCCATCTGAGGTCTGCTTTCAGTACTGTGAAGTACCAGGAGAAAAAAATGGTGGTAGCGGCCGAGGATGGTAGTTCTTTGATTGCCCCCTTGTGCAGGAGGGATTGGATCTCTTCTAGCAAAGCCGGATTGGCCGGGTTGGAATAGTAGATGCCTCGTGGTGGAATACTTGAGAACTCTATGGCATAGCCAAGGCGGATGATGGAAAGGACCCAAGAGTCCATAGTTATATGCCGCCATTCTGCAAGGTATCTGGCCAGGCTGGGATGATCTTCTAGGACTGCTGGCAGGCAGAAGAGTGGCTGTGGAGGCATCCTGTGCGACGTGTGAAAACCGGAACTTTGTCCCGGATGAAGACTTCTTCAAAGAGGAAGGCTGACATCTCCGAAGAGGTCTCCGAGCCAAAGAGGAGGTCGACGGGCGCGACAGGGCCGACTGAGGCGAACGTGGCTGATAAGTGGAGGATGATGATCTACGCCACGAGGGTCGTGAACCGAAGAGGTGGCGAGACTGTGGAGGCTGGTGGATGCCCATCTTCTTGGTGGTCAGGCGGGCCTTGACGATGTGATCCATTGCCTCATCAGTCGTCACATGGAAGAACCCTTGGCCATCAAAAGGGAGCTCTTCAATTCTTTTCCTAGTGTCCTCCTGGAGTCCCGATGAGCGGAGCCAGGCATAGCGGCGCAACGCTACTGAGCCTACCATGATTCACGTGGCCACCTCAACCGAGTGCCTTGAGGAGATGATTTGTTGGTTGGCGAGTGCCACCGCCTCGTTGAAGAATTGGATAGCACTCACCGGGGTCTCTTCTGGAAGGTTGGACAGAAGTGGGTGGAATCTATCCAGGAGGCTCCTCAAGTAAGCCGCAAGGCAGGCCTGGGTATTGGACACCCGGGCTATCAATGACGCTGCCGAGTAAAACTTCCTGCCAAAGGTGTCCAATCTCCGACCCTCACGGTCCGGCGGGCAGGTGTATGATCTCCTTCCTTCTTTGGTCTGGGCAGATTCAACTACTGTAGAGTTCGGTACCAGATGTGTGAACAGGAACTCGGCATCCTCTTTCTGGGTCCGGTACAAGTGCTCGAGCCTGTGTGAAATTGGCTGAGCTGATGCTGGTTGGTCCCATGGGTGTTTAAGTGCTTCCATCAGGGCCGGCAGGAATGGTAACGGCGCCGTCGATGGTGGATGGGTATCCACATAGTGAAAAACCGGATCCTGCACGGCTGGGGCTGGTTCCGCAACCTTCAGTCCCAGGGCAGCTGACATGCAAAAGAGGATGTCCGAGAACTGTTTCACATCCTCTGGGGCCGAATCTGGAGCAGGATCTCCAAAAACCAAAGGAGGAGACTCATGCGATCTCGGTGTTGACTCTTCAGAATCGGAGTCGGACTCATAAGACTGAGAGGAGGCAGACAGGGATTTCCTTGAAGATCTCTCTCTCGGCGGCTGGTCAGCTGGTACCGTCAGGGTCACTGCAGGCACGGTAGCGGTGGCTGACCTCATCGTTGAAATCGCCGTACCACTTGTAGACTGACGTTGGGGAGTCATCGTGACTGGCACTACTGCAGGCCACGGTTGTTGAACAGCCTGAGTAACAGTAGTGGCAGCAGATGAAGATTGCGCCTGGACAGGCTCCGCAGACAGGTGAGAGACTGTGGATGTCACCCTTGGTGGTGGAGAGACTGGGCGGTAGCGAGGTGAGCGCTCGTGGGATCGATGATGACGTGGCGATCTAGAGTATGAACGAGAAGGTGACCGCCGGTATTGTGGATGGTGAGATCCGCGCGATGGAGAGCGGGGCCGACGATATGGCGACCACTGTCTCACAGCATGATGGTACCTATCCCGGTATGATGGGGAATAGGACTGATAAGACCCAGGATACTCTCTCCACGCGTGCTCTCGGGCGTATCTCATTGTATGAGACATGGAGGAGTATGGCGAGTTGAAATGGGGTCTAGACCACCTTCCCTCAGGGTAGGTCTCCCAGCCATTGCCTGACTCTTCGTTCCGGTGAGCGGGAGGCACTCCTACCCGAGGACCCCCGATGCCTGGTCAAGGCCTGGGGTGTAGCCGGAACATGCTCCAGGCGGTCCACCACCTCAGGGTGGCCAAGTGGAGACACCGCGGCAGTCAAGAGAGGTGGGTCCAAAAGCACCACGAAGCCAGCGGTTCCTTCCCATCAGAAACCTCTAAGACTTCATGAGGTTCTGAATCCTCCTCTAGTTCCTCCGGGAGCTGTGTAGGAGGAGGGGGAGAAGACCTCTTAGGCGGAGAGCCATGCTTCTCCTTCCCCTTCTTCTTCTTCTCTTTCTCCTTGGTGGGCTCCGAAGGCGCAGGTCGCTTGCGTTGGGCGGCAGTGAGCGGCTTAGGTGGTTTGGCTGCTTGCGAGCCCGCAGGAGCATCCTTCGAAATCGATGCCAAAGAGAGTTTTAGAATCCTCGGTAGGGATGATATTGGTGCCCAGGCGGACGGTACCGAGCCCGGTACCGACGATGCCACCGAGGTCCCCACTGGCTATATCGACAGTGGTGCAGCCGAAGATAGAGTAGATGTCAATGGTTTAGACATCGTTTGCACAACCGACGGTTGGTCTTGTGCCTTGAAAGATTGTTCCCAACAGTGGGATTTGAGGCGTGCCAGGCAGTTTCGAAGCATCTGGGAGGTAAATTCCCAACAAATTGGGCAAGCCTTGGTATTATGAGTCTCTCCTAGGCAAAAAAGACACCCGCTGTGTGTGTCGGATAGGGCGATCTTTCAGCGACACGATTTGCAGGGTTTGAAGAGGGAAGACATAGAATTTGGAGGAGGAGCAGAGAAGAGTTGATGAAGACGCGGGGGGGGGTAAGACGGACTAAAGAGGGTAAGAAATTCCCGAAAAATGGGCCAAATCACCAAGTCCAGTCCGAAATCCGAAAACCAAGTCCAAAAATCCAAAAATCCAAGTCAAGCCAGAAGAAACAACACACGAAGAAAAGCCAATAGCACTATTCAAACTCAGAACCTCCGTACACGACGACGGACGAGAAAGAACTGAGGAGAAGACTGTTGCTCGGCGGGTTGAGCATGCTCAGTGCAGATAGGGGGGAGGGGTTCCCCCCAAGCTACTCAGCTCTAGAACTTTCCGAACGGTACCACGCATGCACGAAAGCTCCTAGTGTGTGAGGAACAGAGACCACGAAGAAGAATCTACATTTTCAGCCAGGAGGTTCTGGTTCTCGAGTTTTTATTTTACTTTTTAAACTCTGCCTATTTTCCTGTTTTTCAAACCTATCTGTCATACTTCCTTTCTTTTGGCTTATCTTTCTGTTGCATAGAAAATAAATTACTAAGCATCATACTTAGGAGGCTAACCTTACAAGGAGCATGAAGAAGATAAACAGAAAGTTCAGTTGAGCATCTTTTTGAATTTTCAAACAGTACAAGGTGCCTCTTTATAGCCATTAGGCTCTTTGAAGTCAGTATCTCGGTAATCCACATTTTCCACATTTTCACTCAGGAAGTTCTAATTCTGGAAGAAGATACTGGAATTTTTAAATTCTGCATATTTTCCTGTTTTTCAAGGCCACAAAAGAGGCCTAGTGAATTCTTTGCTGTATTAGAAGGAATGCATATGTTATTATTACACCCTGCAAATTAATCCACATTTTGCAGACCTATTTAGTTTTAATAATATTTTATTCCTAGTCAGGATTTTTTAAAAAAATATTGTGACAAATAAAGCAACAGCAGATTTGTTTTATTCAGCATTCTTTATTTACAGAGGTCAGAATCCCTGCATAGGACAACAGCAGGTTTTGTTTTTATTCAGCAGTTATTTGCAGATAATAGAAACCATTTATAGCATCTCTTTTTAATAACAGCCTGACATAATCTAAATATTCTTTATCAATAGGCCTCAGCAAACTGTTTAAAAATTGATAAGACTTTCAGACCTTATTATTTTCATTAAGGTATTTAAAACTTAATTCACATTTTCCAGTTTTTAACTCCAGAATATTTAAACTGCATGTGACCATGATGATTTCTTGAAGTACATTTTTGCAACATATTTTACTGCATATTTTCCTCAAATGTTTAGATATTATTTTTTTATTCCACACTTGACAAGGAATCTATTTCAATGCTATGATCCTTCTGCAAGATGTCACCACTGAGAAATATACTTTTACTGGGGCTCCTCCTCCCATAGGAAATCAGTGGGAGTGCTGACTGTTTACCCTCACTAATGAACCAAGTAGCCATGTGATAATTTCTTGGAATAATGGTGATTGAGCCTCACATTTTTAGTGACAAGCCTAGCATTTTTTTTCTCTAGCTATTCATCAAGAACTTTTCTTATAATCCCGTAAAGAATGACTCTTGTCAAGGATTTCATTGTTCTCCATATTTTCTTTGGTGACATTGGTGCTCCATCTAGGTCCAAGATCCTTTGCATTCTGACATGTGCAGATTGTGTGGTCAAAGATCAAGGAACTGTGGGGAGATGTCAGACAAGAGGGGGACAGAAGTGAGCAATATGGAAGGGAAGGAGGGTGAAAATCATATGGAGAGACAAGTTCAAGTCAAGCTAATGGAGGGAGCTAAAAATTGGGGGTGATGACCAAGAGGCTTTGAATTATAGCCCAGGGGCAGGAGAGGAAGGCTAATCTAAAACTGATTTGTAATAAAATTACTCTGAAGGTTGAACAAAACGAAAGTGATTTAGCCTGTATGATTGAAGAGGGTGAGAAAAAGATAGTTAAAACGTTTGCTGTTTCAGGACAAACATTCTAAAATACTAAGTAGGAACAAATTTGAAATAGTAAGAAAGGACACAGATGGGAATCTGAAAAGTTGAGAAGGGCGAAGTCCATAGGTAGGATGGTTACAAGAGAAGTGGGCAGTTAAATTCAAAATGAAATAGTTTTGGCTAAAATTAGGTTATGAATGGTTACAGATACAAGAAATGAAAACTGGATTGGATGAATTAATAATGTAAATCAGCCATTTTCAACTTTTGAACCTCCAGTTGTTCAGGATTTCAACTCCCAAAGCCTCCACTAGCTTGGCCGATAATGACAAATCCTGGGAACTGAAGTCCCAAACGGCGAGAACACCAAAGGCTGAGAATGGCTGCTGCAAAGGATTCTGCAATATAAAATGGTATAGAAATATTTGGATTTAGGGATCCCATATTCATGTAATAGATCTACAGTTTTAACTTGTGAAAATATTATGCAATCAAGTCAGCAAGTAGCACTTAGCAATTATGTCATTTGTCATGTAATGTCATTCATAATATAAATACAATATATAATAGCATGTAATATAATATATAATATAATACTAGATAAGTTAATCTTTGGCAAAAGAAAGTTTGTTTTATTTTATTTTTTATTCCCCCCCCCTTTTCTGTTCTTTCTTTTTTTGAGGGGGTGGGATTGGTTCATAATGGGATTCTAACTTAGAGGAAGCAAGAATTGCCAGTCTACCTACTGATCTTCCTCAGTTGCTTAGACTGAAAGCTGGAACTGTCCAAGTTTTATATCCTGGAATACTCAATTTATGTGTTTCTCCATCTGTAGTCCACATTTCTTGCAGACATATGATGTCAAATGCCATCAAAGTCTCATAAAAATCCCCATATTGTCTCTAGCCAGCAACATTCCATGAAATTATCACATGGCTGCTTGGTTCATTAGTGAGGGTAGACAGTCAGCATTCCCACTGATTTCCTATGGGAGGAGGAGCCCCAATGGAAGTATATTTCTCAGTGGTGACATCTTGCAGAAGGATCATAGCATTTAAATAGATGGAATCAATTACACCATTTTGAGGTAGACAGTTTGTCAGAAACAGGCCCAGGTCACAACAAGTACTGATCAGAATCAAACTTTATTGGCACTTGTGCAGATCATGACTTCAGTGTTATGACTGTGGAGCGAAAGAGTTATGTGGCTACTCCCCCACGCTGTTTTCAGGCTAGCAGGCTTCTTATCTTACTACAGCTGCATTCTATTCAACATCCCCATCCCTCTGTGCTTAGCACCTACCTTTCTAATGGCTATTGCATATCCCATTATTTTGGCGGGCTAACTGATTGCCTGACACAGCTGCTATTTGATTGGGCATATAGCCACAGTCCTTTTATAGGCCTATTTGAATAATATTTAGATTCAGGGGTATGTCTTCTAATTTTATGGTAGGGTGAATGCAATTTATAGTTTGATCTTTCTCCATAGGGGTTATATAATTTATTAGTGCCTGCTTCATGAGGGTGCCTTGATTTATCTGAGAAATTGAATTTAATATTCCTAGGCTGACTTTTTAATTCTGACCTGGTATTCTTGGAGATTAAAGGTTTAACAATTATATAGCTCTCCTGGATTTACAATTTGTGGTTCAGTGAGAGCAGTATATCATTCCTAACCTTTCTGCATGATCTAACATTGTTACAGCGTTGTTCAATTGTTCATTTCAGGCCATCTGAGACAAAGATATTACAGAACTCAGTCTCATGCTTCTGCGGTGGTAGCTGAATTATATTTTGTTGGTTTTGAAGTAACATTTGTTTTTCAAATAGGAACAGCATGCATCTTTCACCTTTCAGTTATGTATTGTTAGAAAAGTGAGCTAGAACAGTGGGGTGTGTAGTACCTTATATTTCCCCCTGCTGAAATTCATTTTGTTAGTTTTGACCCAGCTCTCTAAGGTCAATTTGGAATTCTGATCCTGTCTTCCTAATTTGCTGTCATCTGAAAATTTGATAAGCATGCCCTCTGTTCCATCATCTAAGTTGCTGATAAAGATGTTGAATAGTACTAGGCAGAAGGTAGAATCCTGTGGTGCTCCACTAGTCACTTCTCTCCAAGTCAACTAATTACAAATCAACCTAACAGTAGTATTGTTTAGCCCACATTTTACTAGGTTGTATGCAAGAATATCATGAGGAACTTTATCAAAAAGGCCTTACTGAAGTCAAAATATACTACATCCGCAACATTCCCTTCATCTACCAAGCTTGTAACTTTATCAAAGAAAGTGAGAAGATTAATTTGACATGATTTGTTTTTGAGAAACCCATTTTGAATTTTAGTGATCACAAGATCCCTTTCTAAATACTTACAAACTGTCTCTTTAATTATCTGCTCTAGAATTTTTCCCAGGGTTGATATCAGGCTGACTGAGTGGTACTTATTTGGGTCTTCTTTTTTTCTCTTATTGAAGATGGGAGCAACATTTGCCCTCCTCCAGTCCATAGAGACTTCACCTGTTCTTCAGCAGTTCTCAAAGATGATTGCTGGTGGTTCTGAGATTACTTCTGCCAGTTCTTTTAATAGCCTTGAATGTAGTTCATCTGGCTCTGGAGACTTGAATTTATTTAGAGTAGCCAGATATTCCTGTACTACCTCTATACTATTTTTGTTGTGCTTCCCCTGCTGTATCATCTGCTCCATTTTCCCCAGGCTGAACACTGCTTTTCTTTTGGAAGAAGACGGTATACGTAGAAGAAAGTATTGAGTTGCTATGCCTTTTCTCTGTCTTCAATTAGCATTTTGCCATCTTCTTCAGCTAGTGGCTCACCATTTCCTTGTTCTTCTTTTTGCTACAGACATAACCAAAAAAGCCCTTTTTATTGTTTTTAACCTCTCTAGCAAGCCTGAGCTTGGTCTGTGCTTTAGCTTTTCTGACTTTCTCCCTACCATACAATTTGTTTGAATTTCTCTTTAGTAATTTCCCCATTTTTCCATTTTTTTGTACATGTTCCTTTTAAGTCATAAGTTGAAAGTTCTTTAGACATCTATCTTGGATTCTTCAGAATCACTGAACCACTGTGAAAAGCAGGATAGCAATTGTATAGAATAAATTGATCAGTAGCTTCCCCTCACACACACACTTTTGCTATTCTGTTCAGTTTACCATATTATCTACTGTAATCTGTACATTCTGACTTTCATGGCCACAGACTACAGCAATATCAGAGTACAAGCTGTACAAAAGCCAACGCTCTGACAATTAAATCAGAAACATTGGCATATAACTCAGCAAAGAATGACATAATAAATCTGTGTACTATAAAACTAAGCCAACTAGTTCTAGTTTACTGCTTGAAAAATGACCCATAAGAATACGTGCCATGGATCTCTCTCAGAATTCTTATCATGGGCATCAAACTGTAATTGCTGGGATTGAAAGAACCTGAAACTGAAACTGAAAACAATAAACAAATATGTATTGGACCTGTATTTTCAAAAGGATGGCATTCCCCTTGTGAATTCAGTTCCATACTGGTAGTTGGTCACCCTCACTGAAGTCACCATTGTTCATCTTGCCATGGTAAGCTCCGTCACACTCTCATGAGCCATCAGAATCTCAGGTTACATTCAGCCTGAAACATGGAAGGTTTGTGTCAATCATACAGTTCTCTCTATATAACTTATGAATTCTCACATTCATAAAATCCAGCTGGAATTGTTGGCAAATGGATATCAGTGGTCACCAGCAAAATTATTTATCTGTCTTGAAGTAGACAAGTAAGTACTATTTCAAAAAGAGAATAAATTAGACCAAAAAAAAAAAAAAGTGTGTGTGTGTGTGTGTGTGTGTACAACTGATGTATATCAGTTTAAACAGACATTCTTTTTTCTAGTCCCTTACGTTCATCTGCCTTTCTTTTTGTCTCCTGTTATAGATTGTAGATACAATGTCTTTCTGTACAGGCTCTGAAATCTTTAATGCAAAGTACTTTCTCTTTTCTCTCCCTCCTTTGTGTCCTTTAGATTGAATGTTCCAGCATATCTGACTACTCAGAAAAAATTATCAAGGCGAACCACTTGGATCACAGTAAGACATATCTAAGGAGATTACTTGTATCTGCTATTTCTGACTAATTTCACTTTAATCAAGTTATATATCAGTGGCATACTGTGCATATTGGTTTTGAGTTATTTGGCATTTGAAAACTCATAAATACATTTATTACCTCAAGGCATCTGATGGCAATTTAAGAGTTGCAATTTTAATAATCATCTCATGATAGCATAACAGTATTTGTCTAGAAGAAAATATATTTTAAAAAAATGAAAAATCCATCTAGTCTATGAGTCTCCAAACTGTGGTTTGGGAGCTACACTGTCAGCACCTATTGAAGTTAGAGAAGAATGAATAGGTTATAAGTAGCCACAGTTTACAACACTGATAGTTTTGATATGGTATAAGACATGGACTTACTTATTATGCACCTCAGCTACTTGCCAGTTCTCTGGCTCAGCCCACTTGCTTGCTTATATAGAATGTAATAGATTTGGGGTTCTATCATTGCATTGATAGTCACATCAATCCTAGCTATAGCCTGGGTGTGTGGCTGGTCTGCCATACACCTCAAGTATCAATTTCTGAACAATACCTCAGCTGAGCTGGAGTTCTGGCCTGAATCCTATTGTTCATCTTAGACAGAGCACATCCATTGAATAAATAGAATTGACACATGTTGATTTACCAAGTTGTCACTGATTCAATGGGTCTACTTTAGCTCTTGAGGCCCAACACATGTCCCTTGTGGAGGCCTTAAGAGTGGGGTGACCTGCACCTATATACTATCTCTGATGGATCTGGCACAATGTCCACAACGTAGTTTTATCCACCTAACTCTGCCAAACTTGTTGAAGCTACAAGTGGTTCTATAGTCTACTGTAAATACAGTGAAATCTCTTAGCTGCTCCCAAAGAAGTAGATGCTGTTATGTCCAAATGAGTCAGGCTGCCTAAGGAAAATGCTTGGATGTTGCACTGCTAACTTCCCAACAGCGTTGTTAATTTTTCCCCAAGCCTCATCTGCCTTCCCAGAAACCAACACTGTCAGTCACACTTGCATGTACAGCAGACAGTTCCACAATTGTGTGGTCCAGGAAATAGCCAAATAACTTCATAAAGTCTACCTTGATTGTGCAGAAAAAGTGAAATCCTTCTGCTTACACACACCATTTTCACCAGCTGGCACAAATCTTTCCCATAATATGCCATATTTTTCCATCAAAGTGATGGTACATCAGTTAAGCCTGGATGAGTTACACTGTGCTCAAATTTTCACATTGAATTGAATCTGGATCTTAAAACTTAAAGGAGAAAGATTGCTGGTACAGCTATCCACTGCGTGCAAATGTACATCCTATAGGCTACAGAGCTCCACCTTCCTGTTCCTTAAATGGATGAATATTGCTTGTCCTCCCTTTCTCCTCCTTATTTGGAAAGACAGAAATGCAGCACTAGCTATTGCACAGCAGCAAAACATGGATGAAGGAACTAAACTCAGCACAAGCATTGTTAACCACACCAAAGTATCCAAAACTCCTCCAGGCAGGTTTCTGTATTGTTCCTTGCTCTAGAATTTCTAGAATTTCTCCTCCTTAAATTCAGGAACAAAAACTCCTGAAAAATGAAAAACTGAAAGGAAAATGTTAGGTGAAAAAATACAAGTTGCCTTTCAAAGCAGATTTGATGACCCAAATTGTAATACCAAATTTTACCTTCTTCCTGGACACATCCTGTCATATCTCAACTGCCATGAAAATAGCAAAGAATTCAGAGATGGTAAGATCCACACTAGTGTCCTGAAATATCTTTGTTTGCAGCATGACAGTTGATGAAAATAAATTTTAGAGAGAGTGACAAATCTGCATGGAATTAGTGATCCTGTCCCATTTTTAGGTGTTTCTACCAAAAAGATATGCTACTAAATATAGCTAGGAAAGAAAGCAAGACTCATATCACATCTTTCTTCATGTCCTATCTGATCCTAATGTTAATGGTGGTAAGGAGGGAACTAGACTTATGGAAGGCTGTTGTGATGGTGTTTGGTAATGGTAAACCTGGTGATTGAAGCATGGAAGGCCATCCCCATGCAAACTGAGGTAGGCCAGACCCAGCATGATGTAGTGGTTTGTGTGTTGGACTCCTGGAGACTAAGTTTAAATTCCCCATTTGGCCGTGGAAACCAACTGGGTGACCTTGGTGGCATCACTCACTCTCAGCCCTAGAAAACCCTTTGATAGGTTTGCCTTAGAATTGCCGTAAGTCAGAAACAACTTGAAGGTAAACAGCAAAAGGACATCCAGTTCCCTCAGCACTCTGAGGGATTCACAGATCATTCTGGCCCACTTCAGTTCTGCCTAAAAAGTACTACCCCAAGGTTGTCTTTTGTAATTCTGCAGCACTACAGAGAATGTTATAAGGTACCAAGCATTTTCAGATGATCCTTGGGCAACTGGGTGGTGCATCAACTGTGCAAGTTGTGCGATTGGGCCCTGTTCTACCTGTCCTAAAATTATGCCTTGTTTGTACGCCAAAGCCTGAGAGGTCTGAAAATTATTCTAGTGCTCATTAGAGATAGATAACCCACTAAAAAGGGTATCGGCCAGATAATGAGTGATATGATAGTGTTCTAACCTAGCTTTTGTCCTAACCTGTACAGTCTTATTGTCACCAAAGTCAGTCTGTCAAACAAGATATCCCACTTTGCCTTGACCTCATTGTAGTTCATGGCAACATTGTCCTGGAGTAATTACAACTGTACGCAGATTAGAGGTGGGCAACTGTGGCACAAGGGCCAAAGTTTTGACTCTGGCACTTCTTCTTACCGCACCAGACCTGTAAGTGTTAAAAAAAATTAAATAAATCCAAAAGTAGCTTTTGAAGGGTGTTAACCCCCCCCCCAAAAAAAAACTTCTGTATTGGTTTATTACAGTTTTTAAGAAATAGCCATGGCAGCATTGGGAGTTTCAGTTCCAGAAAATGTTTTATTTTATTATGCGTTTATGTGTTGTCTGTTTTCTTAGTATTATTATTTTTATATTTTATGGGGTTATAATTATTAAAATTATGTTTAAAAACTTGTATTTATTTCATGTTCTAATTGTGTTAAAAAGGTGGGGCATGAAATTGATCTTCCATTTTGTCATAAAAAATGCTAAACACCCTTCAATATAGCAGTATGCAAAATTCACACTTAATGTGATTCTGTTTTTATTAGAATCTTGGATATATAGATAGATATATTATGAAAACCTTGAATTTCCTAGAAAAAATATATATTCAGCATAGCCATGTAGCCATGCAGCAAAACACAACCAAATTCAAAATCCCCAAACATCAACTCCCCAAGCAGCAACTGGGCCAACTCCAAAGCATAAAATACATTATGCAGACTTTCAAGGGTTCACTGACTTCTTCATCAAGCAGAGATGTTAAAAATCATACAGGAGAAAAGTGGTGATGACCAGTGGTCACAAAAGTGATCACAGGTCTCCACTCTGTCTAAGATGTTGTCAATTAAGATGATATTACAGGATTTCAGTAGAAGCAGAGGCCATTCCCCTTATTGGCCACGTGAGGACTAGAGACAAAGAGCAATAAAAGGTAATAATATTCAAACCCCATTAGCAACAAAAAAGTAACTTCTCTTGAGATCCAGATGTCCTTGTCCTCAGCAAAGCTAGTTGCTTCTTTTCTTAGGCAGAGAACGTTGAATTTCTGAAGCAGCCTCTGTGCTGTTATATCTGGAAAAAATCCTTTGGAGTTGGCCCAATAAAGGTATTGCTGCTTGTGATTTTTGAATTTCCTGATCATTTTTTTAATTAGAAACTTGATAGATTCATTAAGTGAAATAATGGCTTTGGGCAAATCTAAACACTTAGAATTATAGAATCATAGAATTGGAAAAGACCACAGGGGCCATCCAGTCCAGCCCCCTGCCATGCAGGAACCCACATCAAAGCACTCCCAACAGATGGCCATCCAGCCTCTGTCTAAAAACCTCCAAAGAAGGAGACTCCACCACACTCTGAAGCACCATATTCCACTGCCGGACAGCTCTGACTGTCAGGAAGTTCTTCCTGAGGTTCAGGTGGAATATCCTTTCCTGTAATCTCTTTTCCCACTTAGAACTAGGATTTTTCTGAATACATTGTTAGCTCAAACTCATACTGCTTTCCCACAAAGAGATTCACACCTCCCTCCACAAGCTTTCTTGAGCCGCCTGATTTAAAGAAGGAACCCTTTTGCCTGTTGATGCCATAGAACCATTGGAAATCAGGCTGCACAGCAAGCAACTCGCTCTTTTGCTCTCTAGATACCAGTATGAATCTAAAAAAGAGGAAAGTGACATGAATCATTGCCCAATAAGCAAACCTCCCTCTCTCCAAAATAAGATTTACTGCAGTACCTTTCCTGAATTTTCAGTTATTTTCAGAGGCACACTTGCGTAGCAAATGCATGAGAAAGCTAGCTGGGTACTGAAGCCTCCTGCAACAAGAGATTAAATCATATTCTATTTTTCTTTGTTCTACTGGTCATGGATAATTTTTTGTTTAAAAAGTATTTGGCTCTATTGTTGCTTAATTATACTTACTGATTGTTACGTTTGGCTCATTCTGTTTTTGTCTTTGCTACAGCTCTAGCTTTTTGTAAATGAGTTTCAGTAATTGGTCACTGCTTTTAATTTTTTTTATATATTTTTGTAAGCTGCTTTGAACAATTCCTTTCCTGGAGTGGAAAAGTAGGATATAAACATCTGCTGTTTACAAAAATGCACATACACAGAGTATTTACTTTGAATAAGTATCATCTTCTTCTGGGAAATAGAAGGATGTGACTAGATTTTCATGGAACAACACTACATTAATTGACATATATGTAAACAATCGGATTTCCTTTAAACAATTCAACATGCATGAACTTTCACTTGGTCTTTCAGTTTGACATTGTGCTGGGAAGATGGTATTTGACATTGGGCTATGGAGGCAAAAATTCTACAGAGGCAAGTTTTCCAGTCACTTGTTCTAACTGAAATGTGGGGAAACTGCATCTTCCTTTGCCTCCTGACCTTTTGTAGGTTAACATTGTGTTACATAGGGCACCCAGGTAATTAAGGGTGGAGGAAAGGAAGGGAGAAACTTCCCTGATCTTCTCATTATTCCCACTGCTGTGTTTCCTGTCCTATTCTCTGGTAGCACAGGGCTATTAATCCCATAATGATAGAGGCTAACCTAGAATGTACACTGCATATAAGGAAAGGTAATACAAAGGCCAAGATAGTGCAAAGACAGAACAAAGTCCAAGAGGTCACCAGAGCAGCATCACAGAAGCTCATGCAGAAAGAGAGAGAGAGAGAAAGAGAGAAGACTTTCTTAAAAAATAGGAAGAAGCTAACAAAAAGTAAGATGAGCTTCCACACAGGAATTTCAAACATATAATTAAGGATGCAAATGCAACTTTGAGGGAATGTTGAGAATAACATAAAAAATAAAGACTTCTTTAAATATAGTAAATCAGAAGCAGAACAGCTAGGATGGCAATTGGACCTTCGCACAACTATTGACTCAAACAAATACTAAAGGAAAAAAGCAGATTTTGAAAAAGCTAAATGGATTCTTTTTTATTAGTAATTTTTATTAAAACTACAAAAAACCAAACACATATTATGCGGAATAAAACAGTATGGAAAAAAAATTAAAAATGAAACAATACATTACTAAACATTCAAACATGAATAGAACACAAACATAAGAAAAGAAAAAAGAAAAGAAAAAACACAAAATCTATCTAATAAAAAACAAATACCTAAACACCAAACACCCTATCAGAGATTTCCCACTCCCCGGATTATGGTTGTTGTTAACTTCTGAAAGTTCTACTACCTCAGATTTATCATCCTTTTCTTATTATATTTATTCAGATAGTTCAGAATCAATAATATGGATATGTAGATATATTTTCATAAATAAAAAAGTAAACAAGAAATAATAGTTCTACTAAAAGTGTTCTAAATTCAATTTTCAAACAAATCCAAGTATAGCTTGTCTGCCTTCAGTACATGACAAAAATTGCATAGCCCTCTCCCAGCACTTCTTAAATTTGTTAAAGGATTCATCTCTTTTTAGTGTTGTCAGTTTATCCATTTCTGCCATATCTAAAAGTTTCAAAATCCACTATTCTTAAGATGCCATTGTATTATTCTTCCAGTAATTAGTTTCTCACTGCTGCCATCATGTGTTGGATAACTTTCACACAGTCTTTAGTAATTTTGTCATCCATCAATCCTAACAAAAACAGTTCTGGGATCAAATGTATCTTGATTTTTAAAATCTTTTGCATCACCTGATGTATCATCTGCCCAATATTTCTTAGCTTTCTCACAAGTCCACCACATATGAAAAAAGGGGTCTTCTTAATTACATTTCCAACATCTATTTGAGGAACTCTTATACATCAATGAGATTTTTTCTGAGAGAGAGGGGAAGTTAAATGAATTCTGGTAATCTTTCTTTACTGCTGTTAACAGGATAGTGACCCATTTAACAGATGGACCTCATGATCTGGAATGATGTGTAGGGTCACCAGTCATACTTGTATGACTGGTATCTTTCATGCACTTAAAATTTTCTCTAGTCTTTCTAAAACCAGATAGTGAGCATAGATTGTGTAAGGATCAACCGGGATCCTCCATCATGAAGCAACTGACTGTTTTTTGCATTGCTAAAGAAACCCTTTTGTGTAGTAATGTACAGGACCAGGACAAGGTGCTGGAATTGGACCTGAAGACTAAAGCAGCCAAAATAAAATGTAGACTAGTACCTCTCAACAAGGTTTACTTGTTGATCGTAACACTATGCAAACTTTGTTTATTTATTTTTTTGGGGCTCTTTTTCCAGTAATCACCATATTTAAGGGCAAAGTGGAAGAAGTTGAATTGCCTGTGGAAAAAGTAGACATCATCATCAGTGAATGGATGGGTTACTCTCTTTTCTATGAGTCCATGCTGAACACTGTCATCTTTGCTCGAGATAAGTGGCTAGTAGGTGGTTTTTATATCCTGCTTTTTCTGGAAGGAACGGCCAATAGCTTGACAGTCACTGTCTTCTTCTCCTAACCAACACCATTTTGTTAAGTCAGAATGTGATGTGAGAGTCTGCAAAAAGACCTGCATAGAGGATGTAATAAAGGGGGGAAATCAAATTTTGCATTTTAAAACAAAAAATTTGTATGATAGTTATAGTTGTCACATTTCTATAGATGAGATATATACGTAATGACATTGCAGTACAGCTCAGGCTCTTGAAAGACAGAGAAGATCATATCAACACACAGCACAACAAGATCATTAGAATAAGTGATCTGGAAGAGGGTGGGGTGCTTCTCTGTTTTTTTGGATATACAGTTCAAAAATATGATGTCTTTGTCAGGTGAATAGATTAAGAGATCCATTTCCACACAATTCATCAACAGAAACCTGGAGGGCTTATGTTTCCAGACCGGGCTGCTTTGTACTTGGTGGCAATTGAAGACAGGCAATACAAGGACTTCAAAATTCATTGTAAGTATGCAGCTAAATACTGTCTTTCTATGCATATCACTCAAACACATTGACCAAAATCCTGCTTCATGCTTCCATATGGTTGTGCTACATGACTCTTCTGCTGACTACTGACATTGTGTAACTGATTGTGTATTTGCAAGTGTAATGGCAAATGCACAGTGGCTGTTTGTCCAATCCCATTGAATAAAAGGGCTTATCCAAAGCACAAGAAAAATATTAGTCACTGTATAAGAATATACAACTGCATGGCTGGAATCCTGTTGGTTGTTCCCAACTAGAGTAGGCTCACAGAATCCAATTTGGAATGATAAGTTATCACATAAGTAAATCCAGTTGATTTACTGGCTCTACTTTTGTCAGAAATAACAATAGGATTTAGCTTCACATTAAATCATTGTTGTTATTGTTGTTATTTTTATTTGTAGCTTGCTTTTTCCCCAAAATTGAGGAACTCTACTTATGGCACTATGTACTATGATAAGGTAAATAAAAAAAGTTGCTGTTCAAAAAGTAGACCTGAAATTAATAAACTGGAGCTGAAATAAATTTGCTCTCAAGAGCCAAACTATATACAGACACGCAGTCTGTTATGAGAAGGGCAGGTTTGGCAATGTACATAAGAATGGATCCACAGGCTGGGCAAATCCAGTGTTCCCATTAACACTTTGGGAGAAGTGACACTCTTCTTTAAAGGAGTAATCATACCTGGAAATGAGGCACTCACCATAGATTTCACACATTTAAACGTTAGAAGGAACTTCTTGACAGCAAGAGCAGTTTGTCAGTGGAAGAAATTGCCTAGAGAGGTGATGGGGTCTCTTTCACTAGGTTCCTTGAAAAAGAAGCTGGACTGTTTACCTGCTGGGGGCGATTTAGTTGGAAATCCTGCACTGAGCAGATTGTTCGACTCAATGACCCACGGGGTCCTCCTTCAACTCTACGATTCTATTATTTTATGTAGATTGCAAGAACTTTTCACAAAACAAATTATGGGGAAACAGGTGAAGTGAATAAATGCTTGACCATGTCAGACTCAAAACATTTTGGTCTAAGCCTACATTATATGCTTGTTGACTATGCAGTATGTGAGGATAGCATGCCATCTTCAATCTGGAAGGAATATTTCTAGAAGAACACAACTTTGTTCAGCCTGATGAAATTTAGTTGTAGTGTAGTTTTTAACAGCTAGTTGCAATCATACTGGGAACATGGAAAGCTCATCCAGTGTTCCTTGCACTGAAGATTCTGTATAGCTTCCTTTGTTGTCTTTTGTAGGGTTCCAATTTATGTCACTTGCTTTCATGCATAATATTATTTAGAAAAACTCACATTAGATTTAGAGCCATTCTTTTACTCAGCATAAACTGAGTACATTCCTGTTGACTTTCTTTCTTTCTTTCTTTCTTTCTTTCTTTCTTTTTTCATTTTAAATTTAATGGGGCATTCTGTGCTTTAATGGGTTTGACTCATTTGATATAGATTTTTTTTTAAAAGGGCGGTTATTTTTAAGCTATCCATTCTTTGTGTTTTATCACAAAGGTACAGAGCCAGTGTACTTTTCCCTAGGAGACTATTTGTTCAAGGACTGACATTCAGCAAGCTATAAAAGCACTTAGTACAGTCTCCAGAAAGCTTGAAAGAACAAGTGAGTGCAACTCAGCTTGAAAGCACTTTGCAAATGCACCATTTTGCTATTATGTATTTGAACCTGATGCATTGATCTTCTCTAACTTTACAGTTGAAACTAAATTTTGCCAGCTTAGTAGGTGTCTATATGAATCAGCACTTATTCCATATAAAGATTATAGTCCATTAGGAAGTCTTGCTAAATAGAGTAAGTGTAGCCAAACCCATTGCCATTGCTGAAATCTTGAAACCTTGCCATACAGCCTATAAGCTTCATACGGATGTAGAAAATTATGTACATCCCAAACAGTCCACCCAATGGAAGTGAAAGAGGGATGAAAATGAGTAGAAAGTAGAAAAACACTCAGGAACCTTCACAACTGAGAGAAGTCCAAGCAGACAGAGTTTAGCAGTGATGTATTTAAATCTTTTACTCCAAGTCTCAAATCAAGTCTCAAGTCTCTACCTTCAAGTCTCAAGTCGAGTCTCAAGTCCTTGCAAGATACTTTTAAGTCAAGTCTTGAGTCAAGTCTCAAGTCTGGGAGCCAACTTTATACCCCAACCTGTATTCTAGAATTTCTAGACAAAGTCGAAAGTCAGTTTTAATTTAAGTAGAGTTGGTCCTCTACTTTTGTGATTTTGCCATCTGCAGCTTCAGAAGTGAGGAATGGGATCCTTCTTACTTCCCATTTGCAAAGCTGGAGGCTTTTTCAGAAGAGAGGAATAGGATCCTTCTTATTCCCCATTACTGAAGCTTCAAACGCTTTAGAAGGAAGGATTCTTCCTCCTCAAGACCACTGCCTAGCACATTTTCTGTTCCCATCTTAGATATGCACCCTGCACTCTGGGCATGAGTCTTGCCTTCTGCTTTTAGTAAAAGTTTTAGAAAACTCCTCCTATATGTAGTAGGGACAGGCTGCCAAGCAGACCTCAACCCCACCTCAAGCCCATTGCCTAACCTTGCTGTTCCCTCTGAGAAATGTGTCCACACATTGGGCTTGAGACAAATTGTCGTGTGACCAGTAAGTTGTAAAGTTTCTGAATGAATGTGTTATGTTACTGAACCAAGGGCAGCAAGTCAGTCACTAAAAATATGCAAGTCTCAAGTTGAGTCCAGTCAGTGTGTAATTTTTTCTGAGTCAAGTCTGAGTTGAGTCAATGAGGTGACTTAAGTTGGACTTGAGTCTGAGTCTATTGACTTGAGTCTACATCACTGGAGTTTAGTGGTCAGAGCTGACAAGCAGAGACACCTAGGAAGAGTTTTAAATACAAAAACCAGACTAGAATCTTGCTACTGCCCATGACCAAGCCTGATCTAGAAACATATGTTGTCAGTCCATGTTAACAGGAACCACAGTGTTCTTTGGATTTGGAACAATGATGAAACCTGGATAGAAAATTTTGTCTTTACTTACTTCTCCAGAAGTTTCTCAATCTGAGATTTGCTTGAACTGAGACTAAGAGAAGTTATGTATGTTAGCCAGGCAGTTACACACTAATAACTGGAGCAGAGATGGAAATTTATTGGGTTTACATTTCCCTGCTGAAATATACAATTTGCAACTTCCAAAATTGGCATTGGTGTGGAGCTTAGAGTGCATTTCTGCAGGGTGGAAAAAAATCATACAAAACTATGCATGCAGTTGAACAGTACGTATGACCAGAAATGCATACATTAACAAAAAAAAGGTACACACACAATTTGAGAAGCTGCATATAGACACACAGATTCCTGAGCGAGAAGAATAAAAGACCTTCCAGAGTTCAATAGAGAAACGGGATACATCTAGAATGTCATTGGGATTCTGTGAACGGCAATACAAATGACACCTGCACCTTCTCAGACAGAAATGAGAGAATATTTTATCTTTTACAAAGAACAAAAAGAACACCAAGTCTTAAGAGCACTACTGTGACACAAATGTTTTTCACTGAAATGGGGCACTCGGCTGAATTATACATAGCTTGAATTATAGGCCATTTCCACACGGGCTTAAAGAAACGATGCAGAGCGTCCTCCAGGGAGGACGTCTGCACCTGGGAGCGGACTGGGTCGGACCTACTTAGTGTAGTTCCACACCTCAGCCCGCTCTGGAATGACCCGAAGTGGTCGTCCAGCATGCTTTTGAAAGACCACTTGAAACAGGTCTTTCAAAAGCATGGAGCACAGCACTCCATGCCCGCGCTCCGGTGCAGATTTGCAGGCTCTCACCAGTGCGAGCCTGCGATCTGCCAGGGGCGGGCTTTAGGCTGGCGAGGTTCAGTGGTTGGTGGAGAGCCTCAACCAACCGGAAGCCGCCATTTTGGTCCCTGGAGCAGTGCAGAGTGGCGGCCACACACTGCTCCAGATCAGCCTGGACCCAAGCGTGGAGCCAAGAAGTCCAGTAATTACCGGCACGGGGCAATTCCCTCGCCCCATGTGAAAATGGCCATAGTTAGCAGTGATTGTTATTGCTATTATGCCCAGATCAAATCCCATAGTGCACTGCTGACTTTTGAGCTCAATATTTACAAATATAAGAACAATTTTGAATTAAGAATTTGAGCTTGTACTTCAATAGTGCAAAAACAATATTTTAAACTCTATACTCTTATGAAGTAGACTTAAGTCTGAGAAAGTTTATGCTACCAAGATCTTTTCCTCAGCCTCAAAGTGCTGCAATATCCCTTTGCATACTGATCCAGAGTAACATAGCTATGTTTATGAATTCTAAACTCTTAAATTACTTGTTTGATAAGCATCAGTTATTAAATTTACATGCCATGTATCAGAATCTGAGATGCTATGTGGAGCCACAATCTTGATTAAGACTATGCAGAGACTGGGGAGGGTTTTGATTTCAAAATGTATCTCCCTACCATGTGGGGAGATGCCAGTTGATTTCTTCTTCTTCTTCTTTTAGCTACCACATGACAGACAACAGGTTTTGACATAAATACTGACAGAACTGAAGGTTTTACCCTCCCCCATCCTTGTACTATGATCCTGGTCAGGACTGGGGCTGCATGCACTTAACAACATTGTAAAAAATAGTTTGAAAACACACTATAGACTGTAATGTAAGTAGCTTTAGCCCTGAGATGTGGAAGATTTAAATAAATTTAAATAATTTAAATAAAATATAAATAAAATTTAATCTTATTTTCTTAGTATTTTTGGATTATTATTTTTGTTTTTTGAATCACTTCTAATATTAATGTACTGTGCAAAGTTATTTATGCAAACCACAAATATTTCTCTTTACATTTGACACCTGCATTTGCTTTGATAGGGTGGGAGAATGTGTATGGCTTTGACATGACCTGTATCAGGGATGTTGCCATGAAGGAACCATTGGTGGACATTGTAGACCCCAAGCAAGTGGTGACCAACACATGTTTAATAAAGGTTTGGCCATTTTTTAAAGTATGAGCTTACACAGCTTTCTTTTAAAACTATTTAAAAATGTTTATGATAGTCTATCAGGTTGAAATATTTTGTGTTAGCCCCTTGTCTTTTCACACTGCCAAGAAGCTGCGTCTGCTCTTCTATCCTTCCAATCAGCATGTCATCACATACAATGGCACAGGGCAAATATGCCAGTGGGTGGGATCTATAGTAGGTGTCTATGTACTATTTTTTCATTCCAATTATGATATACTAGCATTGTTACTGTGGTTTCCTCAAACCTAAATGTTCTGCTGTTAAATACTAGGTTAACAAATGAAAAGGCAATGACTTACCATAGCGTAGTTCAAGAAGAGCATCTCAGCCTGACTTGTCTGTCAAAAACATGTCTGGATAAAGTGGGTTATGTAACTCTCTCAGATGTGTCTGCTGGGATACTGAGTGCAACAACTGGCTTAATTAGGAAAATATTAGTAACTGTAGTCCATAAAGATTCCATCTCCTCACTCAGATATTTCATCCACCAGTGTGGAATTGTGTACTTTGTGCTGGAAATCTGGAGATAGGATTCAGATTCTCAGAACTGTTGGCTGTAGGCCAATGAGTTTTTGAAATAAATGGAGAAAAATAAGTAATTAATATACTGCCGATATCACTCTAACAGTCTCCCTAACAAAGGTGGTGAAAGTGGTCTCAGAAATAGGGTTGGGCAAAATATCTATATGACAAAGCCACCTTGTCTAGTACAACTCAGGATTTCATTGTTGTCATGATAACAATGGGTCTGTCTCATATTATGTCAGGTACTGATGCCTTAGATCTTTTTTTTCTGTACTGAACTAGAAGAAGAAGATCTGTAAGTAGGAAGGTAACAATGAATTTAGAAAGGTCATGTATCTGACCAATTTTGGTCTTCACGCTAATTCTGAATACCACTGTAGTAGTAAGTGTTAATGATCTTTTACCAGAAACTTATACATCCAGCTAATTTCCTAAAGTTTCATTCAATGCTGGCAGCATTGTCAATGTCCTAGTTTCCATTACAAATTAGGAAATGACTTGGGTCATAGTCACCATTACTTACAAACAACCTTGGACCCATAGACAGATTACTTGCTCCATATACCTTGAAGATGGATCGAATAAAATGATTTAGTCAACAACTAGAATATTGGATCACAGTGTTCAATATAAGTAATCATGCTTTGAGAAGAATCTTATTTTCCTGGGAAACCAAGATGATAAGAAGCCTGGATGACAAATTCTATGAGAAATGATTGAAAATGCTGGACATGCTTAGTCTAAAGTAGAGATGAGTCAGAGTAATGATTTTGAAATGCCTTAAGGTTTATTATAGTCAGAACATACTTGTTCTGTGTTGCTCAAATGAGTGTTCTACATTGTTCTATGCTCACACATGCTCTATGTTGCTGAAGAACTAGCAACCAGTTTAGTGGAAACTGCAGGGATGCGAGTTTAAGCTAAACAGATAGGAAGTGTTGTGTTGTGTTTTGGGAAAGCATTTAAGTAGGGGCTGGATGTGGTCAGGTAGTGGAACAGATCTCTATGATTAAAAAATGTGAAAGAATTGACACATTTTTAAGTTCTGACAGTGACAGCAGCAAAGGAACCTTAAGAACTCCTCTATTCATGTTCTCCGTTTATGATAAACAGAGCCTCTGCTTCTGGGAATATATATCCAACATGAACAGTAGCCACTGATAGCATCATCCTCCATTAATTTGTGCATTCTCTTTTTAAAGGAGTCCAAGTTAGCATAGATCACTGTTTTTGTAATGATGAATTTGCTGTTTAACTGAATCCCACAGTTTAACTATGTGCTACGTATTATATGATAGTGTAGATCTCAGGATCTACTTTCTCCTAAAATGCCTAATTCTATTCACTGCTGTTATATCTCCGTTTACTCGTTTTTTGTCTGATCTAAAAAGCCCTCAAAGGCTGTAACTTTTCTTCACAAGGAAGTTGTTCTAGTCCCTTTATCATTTCGATTTCCCTTTTCTGTACTTTTCCTACTTCTGCCTTTTAAGTTCAGAACAGTACACATTATTTCTATTGTGGTCTGATCGTAGAATTGATAAAAGTACTATGATACTGACAGTATTATTTTCAAATTGTTTTATATGCTCAACATGGAATCAAGCTCTTTTCTTTCCTTTCACTGGGCAGACATTT
Organism: Ctenosaura bakeri; assembly: GCA_948474755.1. Lineage (NCBI taxonomy): Eukaryota > Metazoa > Chordata > Lepidosauria > Squamata > Iguanidae > Ctenosaura > Ctenosaura bakeri. The sequence continues at coordinate 236,694 of CAOLHI010003248.1, read as the reverse complement.
TTACTAAGTTATCTAAAACAATCCCAAGATTTCTTTTTTGGCCAGTTATAGTAAATCAGCAGCAAAACTCAATCACATTGTGAACAAATTCAAAACATAAGTTACAATGCAATCTTACAATCCCTTGGATGTTAAAAAGGTTCAAAGTGGGCAGACTGGTTATGTGCTATAGCAGACCATAATATCCAAAATCCTCCCAGCCTTCTTCCCATGCCCCTCACATGGTGATTCCCCAACTCGAACACAGGACAGTGCTGTCCATTAATTTTCCATCAGAGCTGATATCATGGGGTATTTTTTGTTTTGTTTGCAAATTGAGATGTTAAAAGGTATTTATTAAATTTATAGTCCATTCTTCTGCTAAAAATAGCAATCAGGAAGATGAATAGTAAAATACAGTTAATATGAAAAGATAAAATTAAAACATTAATTAGAAGTCATCAATTAAAAATAATACAATCAAACCAGAAACACTTCAGTTTAAAAAAGAGAGAGAAAGAAATAGCACCAACAGATTAAAAAGTCTCTGCAGCAGTAAGTCAGCTTAGATGTCTGCTAAAAGCCTGCCTGAATACAATTGTATTTGCCAACTGCAGAAGGAAAAAAAGGGATGGACCTCACTCAGTTCCCTTGGCTTGCCATGTAGATGTTCCAAAAAGCTGGGAGGAGCCATGAAGAAGGTCCTATCTTATTTACAACCAGGTGGGCCTCTGAAAGTTATGGAATACAGAGAGCAACTGAGGTTGTAAAAAATCCATGAAATACATGCAACAAATGAATTTGAGTCCAAAGTGCATCTTTAAAGTGTGATTTTGAATATCTCTTGTATTGTAAACTGAAACAATGCCTCCTTCGGTTCTTTTTCATGTTGTTTTTCCAAGAATCCTCTTAGATTGCACTGTTCTAGCTAGTAAAACATATTTTAAAATATTCCTTAGCCTGGGCAAGTTTATGGTTGTTTGTCTAACACTCTGTTTCCCCTCCAATCACCTCCCATACAGGAAGTGGATATTTATACAGTGAAGCTGGAGGAACTGGCCTTCACTTCTGCATTTTGCCTCCAAATTCAACGTAATGACTACATTCATGCTTTGGTCACATACTTTAATGTAGAATTTACAAAGTGCCACAAGAAAATGGGATTTTCTACAGGTAAAACCACACTTTACTTTTCCACCTGCTTTCATGTTTTTGATTCATGTCACTCATGCATGATGTGCAAATTTCCCTGGACAACCAAAGAGGTTAATTCTAGTTGATTTCTTTGCTAGGCCTTTGACAACCACATATAGTGATTACTAGGGTTTCATTCCAGGACCCCCTGTGGATATCAAAATTTGTGGATGCTCAAGTCCCATTATGTGCAATGGTGTAGTAAAATGGCATCCTTATATAAAGTGGCAAAATCAATGTTTGATTTTTTTTTATTTTTATATATATTTTCAAGCCGTGGTTGATACAGAATCCATGGATATGGAGGGCTGACTGTTGTATGTTATGGTGGTATGCTACATGGAGACAAGGAAGGTTTAACAATCCCAGCTGTGAGAAACATAAATCTGGATCCAATTTTTCCAAAATTTAAAAGCATTCTTTTCGCTGTTATTAAAAACAGTGTTGGCAGATATATAGTATCAAGATTCCTACACTGATATATAATCAACTTATCATTTGCTGTGTTAGGTAAAATATGCAGATTTTGTGTGTGTGTGCATGTGTGCGTGCGTGTGTCTGTCTGTCTGTTTGAAACTCAGCATGGTGAAGTGGTTTGAGCATTGGACTATAACTCCAGAGACCAGGGTTCAAACCTCATTCAGCCATGGAAACCCACTGTGTGACCTTGGGGAAGTCACACTCTCTCTGCTTCAGGCAGTGGCAAACCTCTGCCAAGAAAACCCCATGATATGATTGCCTCATAGTCATCATAAGTCAGAATCAACTTGAAGGCATACAACATCAACAACAACACAGACACACAGGAGTATATACAAGAGAGAGAGATTATATGTATGTGTGTGGAGAGGGAGAGAGGGAGGGGGAAGGAGGAGACTGAGAGAGTGAGAGTGGGTATCTTTAAATGTGGCTCAGAATCTTCATCTGGAACTAAATGTGATTACTGAAGACTTTAGCTACTAGATAATTGGATCATATGATACATATGTATATGTATATTATAGGTGTGTATTACAAATGCAAAGATAGTGAGAGTGAGAGAGAGAGAGAGACTTTATGATATTTTGTCTTTCCTTTCATAGTATGAAGTTATTATAAACTTTTTGAAGTAAATAAACATAATCAACCATTATTAATTTGGGATTACACATAAATAATATGCAAATTGTAAAGAACGTAAGAATATAAGTTAAAGAGACCAGGATAGGTAGGTAATATAAAAAGGATATTTGGCAGTCTTTTTTTTTTTTTACTAGATAGTACAATTAACTATAGGATATAAGATTAATTAGCATACTTTTGGAATTTATTATGTAATAAATTACTGTGGTGTTATTCTTTCTCCCCTTGTGTTTTTTATTCACTTCTCTTTATTTGTATGATTGTAAAAAAATTATTTGTTATTACTATTAATTATTGATTATTAATTAATTATTTGGGAAGTAAGAAACAAAGTTGACTTAGGTAAATCAAACCAGAATTGCTAAAATTGCTAAAATTGCTAGAAATTTAGTTAAATTATAAGCATAATGTCAAAACAAAACAAAATGTTACATCTCATTGAAATTTGACTGCTATATTACATTATTGTTGACAACTTTTTGTATTCAAGTATAAGTAAGGAGAGAACAAAAACAGATCCAGAAGTAGGATAGCTTGATCACCCTGAAATAAATATCCTTCTATAAAGGGAGTAAACCTAAACAAATAAGAAATATAGAAATAAAAGTAAATATTAAGAATAATTTTTTAAAATGGCCACAGGTACCAGCAGAGGCATGGCACAGGTCAAGAATCAAGCACAAATAAAAAGAAGCAATTCATTGGACTTTCAGAAGAAGTAAACAGAACCAAATTCTTCAGTAGTGGAAGAAATAAAAAATTGGCAGCTCAAATTAGATTAGAAATGAAAGGTTGAAGATTTGATGTACAAACAGAGTTAAGGAAGGAAGTCCAAGATATAGGAGAAAAAATAAGAGATTATATCAAGAGACATAACTTTGATTAATATTGAAACGCAAGAGTTACATAAAAATAGAAATAATAAAGATCAAACAAATCAGATCAAAGAATCCACAAGGTCTGAAATTTTGGCAACAAAGTTACTCTCCAAGTTTAGATATACAGAAAAATGTATAAAAATAAGGGGCCTGAAAAAACAGTTTGGAGAAGTACTGGGAAAAACAGTAATCCCAAACTTGGAAGAATTTATATGTTGGTCAGCTAAACAACTGGATTTAGAGATGACAAACTATACAGAACTAATGTCCACTTCTTACAAAAAAGAGTGAAAGATTTAATCATACATCAAAGCTACAAAGAGATTTTTTTCATTGATGGGAAGGAACTACAAATATTCCTTCCTGAATCTTGAACAGCAGAAAATTTCCTAATACAGTTTCTGAAAGAAAAAGAGATAAGACATAGATGGGAAAAAGTGGAAGGAGTTTCCTTCATGTACCACCATATGAAACTCATAATCAACACAATTCAAAAAGCAGATTTTGTAGGAAAACAAAGAGCAAGATCAAATGAGGAAGCAGAGAAAAGACAGAAATCAGATAAGAAAGAAAAAGAAAAAATGAATCAGTACAATGCAAATGAGAGATCATAGGAAAAGGATAAGAGAAAAAAAAGACTTGGAAACAAGACACAGAGGAAGGGGAGCTAGGTGAAGGATCAGAAGAAGAGAATGAAGAGGAAGAGTAGACATCAAGAAAGAGGAAGAAAGTTACATAAGATACAATAATAAAAGAAGAAGTAGATAGGGTCTACTAGGCCCAACCAAAAAGAAATTAGAAGACAAGTTAAGAAATGAGTTTGAAAATAATATATTGTAATGTAAGCTTAACTGCTCAATAAAAAGGAAGCTTTTTCATTCTTTAGAGAAACAAAAAGTGGGCATAACTTGCATTCAAGAGACCCATATTTCGTAAAGGGACAAAAAGATCTTTAAAAATGACAAATTAGGACAGAGTTATGCAACACTGAATAAAAAAGGGGGAGGAGTGGCATTTTATGTTAAAAATAAATATCAAGTAAAAGATCTATTCAAAGATTCCGAAGGTCATTACATAGCTATAGAAGTTCAAGTACAAAGTTCTGAAATACTACTGGTTGGAATTCATGCACCACAGGACAATAAACACAAATTCTACAATCAATCAAAGGAAAGAACCATAGGACTGAAATATGATGAAATGATCTGGATAGGGGATTGGAAAAGGTTAACACACACACACCCCATTGATAGAAATGCTGCAACTAATCAGAAGAAGAATAATCAAGGGAAACTACCAAAAAATTTCTTTAAGCTAATGGAAACGTGAACTCTATCAGATATATGGAGATAAAAACATGGACAAGTCAGAGATTATACCCTCTGTTCAGACCATCATCAATCTTGGTCAAGGATAGATATGTTCTAGTCTTCCAAAATAATGTTGTATATGATCAAAGACATGAAAATCTTAAAGAGAACTCTATCTAACCACAAATCATTATTTTTAACTCTTAGCTACAAGTGGAAGGAATATATATGGAAATTAAAAGATAGATTGCTGAAGAAGGAAATTGTGAAAAAAGCCAAAAGATAAAAGATACTTTCAAGAAAATTTAAATAAGGGTATGCTGATAAATACAGTATGAGACACACGAAAGACTGTAATGTGAAGATTCTGTATTGTAATCTACAGGACAAAAAAAAGAAATAATGGAAGAAATAAGAATGAAGACAAATTGAAAAAACAGCAGGGAAATAATTCAATCAGAGAGAAAATAAAAGCACTACAAAAATATTTATGCAATTGACAGTTGAAGTGGAAGAGAAGTTAAAATACTCAAAGCAAAAGAATTTTGAGCGCACTAACCAGGAAAATGGCTGGCATACAAACTAAGGGGGTGGAAAGAGAATAGAATACAATAATAAAGGTTTTAAAAGATGGCCATATAGTTATGAATCAAAATAAAATCAAAAAACTTTTTCAATCCTATTTTTCCACTGTTCAAGGAGAACTTATTAAAATAGTATTTAGATAATGGAAGGATTCCTAGAATTATGGAAGCCCAGGACAGCAAACTAAAGCACAGAATCATGATGAGAGCAATGTTGGATGCAATAAAGATATTGAAAATAGACAAGTCACCTAGTCTGGACCTCTATGTATTATAAGACCTTAGAGGAAGAGCTAATACTCCCTTTACTGAATGTGATCAATAATATAAACATAACAAATAAATCACTTTGTTAATCGGCTCTTTTCTTCTATAATTATAGATCTTGATTCTGCAGATTCCATCTGCAGGTCCCAAGGAATTAGTCCTCTTCATTTGAACTTGTTTTTGAAGCTGTGCAGTAGCTCTTCTTGTTCCAGTAACTTTTTCCTCCTTCTCCTTCTCCATTTTATTTAACAGAATAGGAAGGTAGATTTGTCAATATTTCTTTGGGGAGGTAAAAGAAACCTAGAATGAGAGTCAAAGTTTTACAAGATTGAAAAGAATGATGAGGTTTAGGATTGCCCAACTTGAAATTTTACTTTGCTGCCACTTGTATGACATGAATTTTAGAAATGGATTATTTTGAAAGGTAATAAGGTTCTGAACTTAGATGATCATGACTTGAGATTTGGATGGCATTCTTATTTATGGTATGAACAAGTTAAAGTTAATGTTGCTTTTAATAATCATTGCATTAGGCATGCCTTCCTGAAAATTTGGAATAAGTACAAATTGAGATAAATGATGTCTAAAAATTCCTTTGTGGATTTCTTCACAACATGCTTTCTTCACAAGGGGTTTTTTATAGAACAGAAATGAGAGCATGTATAAAGATATAAAGTAGGAAATTCAAGAAGATAAGAGAGAAATTAGAATCTGTTTCAAAAAACATAACATTGATTAATGTCGGAATAGAAAGTCTTCAAAATAAATTAAAAAATAGAGCAACAAAGAAATCAAATAGCAGAATTAACAATACAAGAAATTTCTACAATAAAATTAGTTTCTGAGATAAAATACAAAGAGAAGTGTATAAAAATATGAGGCCTGATTGAACATTAGGGAAAAGAATTGGCAAGAAGAGTTTTACCACCATTATCAGCATTCGTAGGACGGTCTACTGAGTAACTGGACTTGGGAGTCAATAAAATATTCCGAATTCAATTGACTACTGCTACAAGGAATAGATTACTGAGAGATATTCTGATATATTTTATAAGATAACAATTAAAGGATTTAATTATACAACCAATTTACAGACACAAATTAATTATCGAAGGGAAAGAACTCCACATTTTTAAGGGCATCCCCTCTCAAATCCTGAATGGAAGAAGGGATTATAATTTCTTAACCCAGTTCGTAAAAGAAAATGAGATAAGATACAAGTGGAAAAAAATAGAGGGAATGTCCTTTACATATCAACATGAGAGATATTTGATAAAAACAACTCAAAGACCAATACTTCATTAGAAGACAGAAAGAAGGTACAAATGGAGAAATGGAGAATGGACAAACTGCAAATCAGGAAGGACGGAAAGATAAAAAACAGCAAAGGGAAAAAAAGAAAAAACAAGGACGAAGAAGATGATTTGGAAATAGGACTATTAGAGAAGAAGAGGAAGGTGAGATAGAACTTGGAACAGAAGAGGAAAAGGAGGAAGAAGAGGCAACAATAAGAAGGAAAAAAGAGGAAGGGAGCTACGTAAGCATAACAGTAAAAGATCAAGTAGATAAATAAAACTACACCCCAGACTCCAAGGAATTTAGAAGATAATGAAATGAGTCTGAAAATTATATACTGGAACATGAAAGGGCTTAATTCACTAATAAAAAGGAAGAACATTTTTCATTTACTTGAGAAATAAAAAGCAGATGTTATCTGAATACAAGAAACACAAGTATAAGAAAAGGAAAAGAAATGTTTGGAAAATCATAAATTCAGAGAGAGTTGTGTAACCTCCAATGAAAAGAAGAAAAAAGACGGTGTGTTCCATGTTCATAACAAATACCAAACTGAAGAAATTTTCAGAGACTCAAAAAGCCACTTTATAGCTATAGAAATTCAAATTTAAAATTCTAAAATACTTTTGGTTGGAATTTATTCTCTTCTAGAAAATAAACAAGATTTTTAGAAGAAATTAAAGGAAAGAACTCTTGAATTGAAATATGATGAAATGATCTGGATGGGGGATTGGAATGGGTGATAGACCCATCTATTGGCAGAAAAACAGCAACCAACCAAAAAAAAGTAAATGGAAACTCCCCAAAGCTTTCTTTGAGCTAATAGAAAATATAATTTTATTGGATGTATGGAGATATAAATATGGAGATGCTAGAGGCTATACTTTTTATGCTAAGAGACACAAATCCTGGTCAAAGATAGATATGTTTTGGGCTTCTAAAAAGCTTCTGCTAGAATTAAGAAGATAGAAATATTAAGTAAAGCATTATCAGATCACAATCCATTATTATTATTATCATTCAGAATTAAGAAAAAAGAGTATATATTAATGATTAAAAGTTAAATTGCTGCAGAATGAAGAAATTCAAAATAAAGCCAAACAAGAGATCCAAAGAAACTTCCAGGAAAATTTAAATAAAGAAATACCAATGAATATAGGCTGGGAACTCTGGAAAGGCCATACTGAGAGGCTTGTTTATTAAACAAGAAATAGTTAACAAAAGGGAAAGGGAAAAGAAATCATGGATGAAGTAAAGAAGAAAGAAAATGAATTTAAGATACAACCAGGTAATAACAAAACTAGAGAGGAATTCAAAATATTACAAAAACTATTATCAATTCATTTGACTACTGAATTTAGAAGAGAAGCTAAATTATTAAAGCAAAGGAATTTTGAATACACTAACAAGCTGAGAAAATGATTAGCATATAAATTAAGAAAAAGAATACAATAGTTAAGATTAAAGAGGCACACCACATAATAACAAACCAAAATGAAATTAAAAAAACATGTTTCACTCCTATTTTTCAACTTTATTTAAAGATTCTGACAAACATATTATAAGATCGTAGATATGACTTGAGATTTCTGTGGCACATATATTTATGAATAAAGTTAATGTTGTTTTTAATAATCACTACATTGGACATGCCATACTGAAACTTTGGGATAAATATAAAATGAGACTATGTCTAAATATACCATTTGGGATTTCACCACAAGAATCCTTTTGCAGAACAGAAATAAGAGCCAATCAATATTGATTAACATATTATGATTTAGTAGAGAAGAAAGACCAATATTGTATAATGAAATCATTACAACAATTACAAAAGGAAGGTTTGGATGAAATCATTAAGCAATTACAAGAGAAAGATTTGAATATGCAAAGACTCTCATATAGACAGCTTTACTTAAGAATCAAGGAAGATAGAAGGAACAACCAATTTGAAGATAACAAATCGCATATGGCATTGTACTAGATTGCTATGTACTAGTGATAAACATTTCATTGCTAAAATGTGCAAAATTCAATTGACATTAGAGACGGAATATATGATTAGTTGAGTGAGGAACTTTGGATATAATATAAGTATGAGCCAATAGGAAAAGTTATGTACAAAGGACATTACAAATATACATTACTATAGTTTTGAAAAAAACTGCTTATAAGATGGTATATCATTGGTACCTTACACCAGAGGTACTTTTGAAGATATATAAGCAAATGAAGAATAAATGTTGGAAATGTCAAGATCAAGTTGGATCTTTGTACCATATGTGATGAGCAAAACAATTTTGGACTAAGATACAAAATGTGATGCAAAAGATCTTGAAATCACAACTACCTAAAAATCCAGAACTATATTTGTTAGGAATTTGAGAAGACATAACTATTGACAAGAAACAACATAAACTGGTGCAACATGTGTTACTAGCAGCTAGACTAGTATATCCAAAGTACTGAGAAAAAATGGAGACACTTTCAAATGGAAGAATGGTTTAATAGATTGATGGGAATTGATGAAATAGGTAATCTTATATATAGGTTAAAGGGACAGAAAAAGTGAATTTTCTTCTGAATGGAAATGTCTGATTGATTATTTAAAGAAAAATGAGAGTGAACTGATGATAATAGGTTTTTAACTTGCTTAACTTTATAAGTTTTGATTTGTTGTTTACTTCTACATGAGAAGTGTAATATGAAAATTAACAGATTATTTTAATTTTTTGCTGTATTAGATTATTTAAAATATTTGCAATATCTGCTTTTATTAGTAATGTTGAATGTTTACTAAAAAAATCTTTGAGGAGTGCTTATTATATTATTTTGATTATGGTTTGCTTATTATTGGCATAACTAATATGATTATAGCATTTATGATATAAGTATAAGCTCAGGTCTGAAGTAATTGTTTAAAATTAACCTAATCTAATATTAGAGAATAATGTTAAAAGCTGACTATTGTTGATTACAATTGTTTCTTTAGTAATTAGCTAATTTTTTGATATATAGATAAGACTAGAATTATAGGTAAGTCTATAGTTATCATGAGTGACAAGAGCTGACTTTGGCTTTAATTATAGATTTTATAGCTATTTGTAACTGCTTATTTAGTATGAGCTTTTTGCAACAAGAGCAGGAACCTTTTTATTATTATTTGTAGTTTTCTTTTTATGAGCTGGTTGTTGTTTAGTTAGTCAAATCAGATATTCATAGTTTTATTGTTGGGTTTTTTAAAAAAATATGTATTGTACTGTTCTGCTTATTTTGTTCTGTGTATCGATTTCATTGTGTAATTTATTTCTTATATTACTTTGCAGTGTTGTAGTGTTGTATATTGTTGTGTTGGTTTTTGTCTATTAAATAAAAAATTATAAACAAAATTAGAATTAGCGTTGCCTTTATTAAATGTAATTAATCATATAAATAGATCAGATAAAATGTATACATGGGGCACAGCCAATATTAAATTGATTCAAAAAGAAGGAAAAGATCCACTGTATGTTAAAAATTACAGACTGATATCATTGTTAGATGTAGATTACAAAATGTACACAATGATATTAGCAGAAAGATTAAATAAAATCTTAAGCAAGTGGATCCATGAGGACCAGGCAGGCTTCCTAGAAGACATTTAAGAGATAACATAAGAACTGTGTTGAATGTAATGGAATATTATGAAAGACGCTCAAATAAAAAAAACAGTGATGATATTACACACCAAACAGTTATTTGATAAGGTTAATTGGACATTTATGTTTGAAGTTTTGAAATAGATGGACTTAGGAGATAATTATATAAAATGGATCGAAGCTATATATAAAAGTCAATGTGCAAATATTATTATAAATGAGTGGGGGGAACAAACACAAAATTCAAAAGGGAACGCATCAAAGCTGTCCCCTATCTCCATTCTTTTTTGTGACAATAATAGAGATCCTCAATAGGAAAATTAGGAAGGATCCTCAAATACAAGGTATACAAATATAAATTAAGAGCTTTCACCAATGATTTGGTACTGCTTTTAGAAGACCCACTGAAAAGCATGAAAAAAATTAATGGAAATCTTACAAGAATATGATGACTTTGCAGGATTTAAAACCAATAGAAAAAAACATTATTGTCACAAAAGCATGCAAAGAAAAAAAGGAAGAGTTAGATTTAGTTCGAGAAACATTTTAAAGTGTGAAGGAATCAAAATATCTTGCAATAATAACAAAAAAACAATACAGTTCTCCCCCCACATTCATGGGTTTCACTTTCGTGGATTTGATTATTCGTGAAGTGCCCACTTGCCTCCCCCTCATTCTCCCCCTCCCATTCCCTGCTGCAGGAAGAGGGAAAGATCATCCCTCCCCTGTACTCCCTCACCGGCACTCTAGCAGTGGCAGCAGGATTTGCAACAGGGGCAATTGTCCCTTCCCTGCAAGCCCTGGGGTCTCCACACATGTGGGTGCTCCAGAGGAGGTCCACAGGATTGTTCCCTGCATTCTCTGGGGCATCTGCCCATGCAGGCACTCCGGAGGAGGCCCACAGGATCGTGCAGGGCCAGCAATCACGCCCTGAGGTCTCTGCCAGCATGGGCGCTCCAGAGGAGGCTGGCAGGAACATGCAGGGAGGCCAATCGCCCTTTCCCTGCATGTCCTAGGCTGCAGCAGGCACAGGCTGGCAGCTGGCAGGAGCGTGGAGGGAGGGTGTCCACCACAGAAATTATTCACATTTTTTTGGCATTCACGAGGATTTTCTGTCCCTATCCCTTGTGAATGTGGAGGACCTACTGTACAGAGCTTTTTAACAGCAACTATAGACCAATATGGAATCACATCAAAGAAGATCTTAAAAGATGGTCCAAACTTAATCTTTCTCTACTAGGGAGAATACCAGCCATCAAAATAAATGTGCTATTGAAAATGTTGTATTTGTTTCAGAACCTGCCTATTATAAGGAATGAGGAACCCTTCAGAAATGGTATAATGATCTAAAGGAGAGGCAAAAAAACTAGGATTAAATGGACTTCTTTGTTGGATACTAAAGAAAAAGATGAGTTAGGGTTACGTAATCTAAAAATAGATCATTCTGCTTTTGCCATCTCTTGGTTTTGTAATACACTAAGTTAAAAAACAAAATAATATTGCAGTTAGAAGGTTACAATTTAGAATATGGATGGCATGGAAATATGTGGTGCTATAAGTCAAATCTAGATAAAGAATTTAAGGGAAACATGATAGGGAAATCTCTGTTTAGAATCTGGCAACATTATAAGAAGAGACTATATTTAAAAATTCCAATGTGGTTTTCTCCACGTGAAGGTTTTCACAAGCAGAAAAAATTAGCTGTGAAAAAGGTATAAGGATAAATTAAAGAATCACAGAGATAAAATCAAGATGAAAACAATAGAAGAATTATCAAATGAAAGAATAATCTGCCATTGCCTCCTATATAGACAATTGTGAGAAAGATTTAAAGATTTCTATACTACGATTTTGTAAAATAAGGACCACATTATTGCACATTTGTAAGTTTATAATAAAAATAGAATTGAAATGTGAGATCATCAAAGAAAATATTAATAAATGGGCACAAAATATAGGACAGACAATCCAAAGAGTAGAATGGGAGAAAACATGGGAAGTGAAAATATTTAATAGATGTTCAGTCTTAAAAGAAAACTGTTTTATAGATGTTTCCTTACCCCACAAAAGTTAGCTAACATTTACAAAAATATGAAAAATGAATGTTGGAAATATGATGAAGCAGTAAAATCTTATTTTCATATCTGGTGGAATGCACCAAAGAAGAAATAATTTGGAAAGATATACACAGTTTAATAGCAAAGATATCTGATCTCTTTTGCTATTGATATTAAGATACAAAAAGAATATGGGAGAGTATTGTTATATATGGCAACCACAGCAAGAATAATATATGCAAAGAAAGAAAGAAGAAGAGAAAGAAAGAAAAAGAAAGAAAGAAAGAAAGAAAGAAAGAAAGAAAGATTCCTTCTGAAACTGAGTGGTTATTAAAACTTTTTGATATGTATCAAATGGATAGATTGACAATGATGTTAAATAACGAAAATTCTAAATGTGTCAAAGATGACTGGGATAAAGTAGTCAAAGCATGGGAGATGAAATGGGGAGATGTAGTTGCTAAAGATTCAAGGGAATAATGGGTAGATAGGGTTATGAATTAGGAAGATTAATTTAGACCTTGCATGTATATAAGTTAAATATAATATAAAAGATGAATCTAAGTAGAAGTCAATAAAAGTAGTTTGTAGATTAACATAATGTATTAATTTGTTGCAATAGAACCATGTATTAAGTAATTGAAGGAAGTTATCTATCAATCAATCTTTTATTTGAGGTCATTGACCAAATGAGTGAAGGAAATATGAATATATTAATATATCTGATTCTTGATCAAGCCATACCTAATATGTAATATGATTTCTTTAAGTGTTAATATATGGACTTATGTTATGACAGAACTACTAAAATGCTTAAGAAAATAATAATAATAATAATAATAATAATAATGATGATGATGATGATGATGATGATGATGATGATGGCAACAACAACAACAACAGGATGTTAAATTTGGAAGGCCACAACTTAATACACAGTTGTATATGAGGCAAGTGTAGATAAAGTATTTAATAAACATACTATAAGGAAATCTTTATTAAGAATTTGGAAACTTCTGTGTTCTGTGTACTGTGAGTTGACTGGCCAAAATCTGGTGTTTATATACTGGATTTCTGCCTGGAGGGCAAGACTGTGAATGGCTGTCCAGTTGAGTAAACTATGGAGTTCACAGAATGGACAATGAGGTCCAGAAAGGGTTAATGGTCTTAGCATTAGGTGGCAAAGGGATAATGGTTGTCCTGGTAGCTCAGTACTTGTCAGACGGATTTTAGGACAAAGGAGAGGTTTGCACGGTCAGAGGAAGAGAAGTTAAGACAATCAGCCATCTTGTGGGAATCTCCCAGATACTATTTGTCTAAAAGACAGAATTGTTAAAGCTAACTGCAAGCCCATCATCACGGGAGTTTCCTGGTAATTTTCTGACTATGACCTAATTAAGTCTGGACGGTTCTTCTGACCTAATTTGCAGTGCACAAGTTTGACCAGCCTTTTCCTCTTATCTGGCCTGACCATACAGCCATAGCACGGCACATTTTTATTTTTATTTTTATTAACCATACACAGAAAAAGACAAAAAACATAACACAACATAGAAAAAACATATATCACACCATTTCTACTTGCTACCTCAAATATGAAACAATACATTACCTTACATACTATATACGTTATATACAAATTCTTACAAATATAGAGTACTCCCCCCTTTCCGTAGGAAGCAGCTGTATAAAATTAAAAAGAACTACCTCCGTAAAACAGAAAGGGAATAACTTATATGTCTACATATCCATATTTTCCCTTCAATAAATATTAGTAACATATCTATCAACCTTCGTATTTTATCATTTACCTCCATATATCTCTAATGATCTTCCATTAATATCCCTATTCTTCATTCATTAAACCATTTACTTCAGCTTCTCCTCTCCTATTTTCCACCTCTCTCCACTCTAACACCAATGATTACTCTTGCTTCAATCAATTATTAATTTTGTCATACAACACTATTTCTTGATGTCAGTTTACTTATTTAAGATTGAAAACCTGCTGTTCCGATTCCCTTATTTTTCAGGAATTTTGTAAGTGGTTCCCAGGCTTTATAAAATTTACTATTCATCCTGTTGTCTAGTCTATAAGTCAATTTGTCCATTTGTGCAATTTCTACTACTTTCTGTAACAATTCCTCCACTGTGGGGATGTGAAGTGACTTTCAATATTTGGCATAAACTAGTCTGGCTGCAACAATCAAATGCCACATTAGTCTTTTAGTACCAAAATCCATTGATTCATCAAGAATACCCAATAAAAAGGTTCCAGGAATTAGCTCAATTTTCATTTCTAGGATTTTTTGTATATTGGCTCGTATTACATACCAGAACCTCTTCACCTGTTCACATCCCCACCACATATGGTGGAAGGACCCCACCTGGTCCTTACATTTCCAACATTTGTTTATATTTTTGTTCATTTTTGTTAATCTACTGGGTGTCAAGTACCAACGGTATACCATCTTCAGCACGTTTTCTTGTTAGGCATAAGATCTTGAATACACCATGTTGTTTTTCCATATTCTTCCCCAATCGTCTAGTGGATTATTGTGTTCAAGATCTTTAACCCAAGTTAACATACAGTCCTTAACCGTCTCTTCCTCCAATTTAAAGGTTAACAGCTTCTTATACAATCTTGAAAGCAGTTTTTTTCACCTTTTATCATCAGTTCTTCCAACTCATTTTGTCTATAATCCACTCCTCCTTCTTGCACATCTTTTTTAAATCTTTCTTTTATTTGCATATAGGGGAACCATTGTATTTCTAATCCTTCATCCTTTAACTGCTGTTGTCCTTTTAATATAAGTAAATCTCCATTTTGTTTTAATAGATCCTTGTATGCCAACCAGTTGCCGTGTCTCCTCAATCCTCTAAGCGATAACACTTCTAACGGGGAGATCCAGGATGGTTTTTTAGGACAAAAATAATATTTATACTTCTCCCACACTTTTAACAATGCTTTCCTGATCACATGGGTCTTGAAGATCTTTTGGGTTTCAACTTTCCCGTACCACATGTATGCGTGCCAGCCAAAGTGAAGATCATGTCCTTCTAATGTTGATACTTTCCTGTCATCCAGACAGATCCAGGGTTTCATCCAAGCTAGGCATGCCGCTTCATAATATAGTTGTAAATCAGGTACTGCGAAACTTCCACATTGTCTTGTATCCGTCAACAATTTATATTTTATCCTTGGTTTCTTCCCATTCCATATGAATTTGGTTAACTCTTTTTTAATGTTTTGGAACCACTTCTTTGGTATTGCATCATAAATAAAAATAATATTTGAGGAAGAACATTCATTTTTATCACGGAGATTCTACCCATCAGTGAAAGATCTAATTTTTTCCAGATATTCAATTTATTTTGAATTTGATTCCAAATCTTCTGATAATTATTCTTATACAAGTGGGTATTATTATTTGTCATTTCTATTCCTAAATATTTCACTTTCTGTACACATTGGACTCCTGCTATTTTTTCAATCTGTTCTTTTGCCGAATCTCTGATGTTTTTCAAAAGTATTTTGGTTTTAGCTTTGTTAATTAGCCTTCTGTTCGCTATATATAACCTTAATCCAATTTATAAAATTTTCTCCAAATTCCATTTCTTCAATAAGCTTTGTCAGAAATCTCCAATTAACATTGTCAAAGGCTTTTTCCACATCCAAAAAGATAAGGGCGCCTCTTTTTTCATTATGGGATTCATAATACTCTATAATATCTATGACCGTTCTCATATTAAATCTCATTTGCCTCCCTGGGATGAAACCACTTTGATCTTCATGTATAAGTTCGGGTAATATCTTTTTCAATCTATTTGCTAAAATTGATGTGAAGATTTTGTAGTCCACGTTTAGGAGCGATATTGGTCGGAAGTCTTTACATGTCAATATATCCGAATCTTCTTTGGGGATCAGTGCTATATTTGCCTCAGTCCAACTCTTTGGAAGCATATTTTTATCCAATATTCCATTCATCATCTCCTGCATCGGTCCCCAAAGCTGTTCCTTAAAGACCTTGTAAAATTTAGCAGTTAGACCATCTGGGCCCGGCGCCTTATAATTTCCTTAATGGAAATTAGTTTATTCAAAGTCTCCTGAAAATCTTTTGGTATTTTTGGTAGATTCTGAAGGCGGAGATATTCTTCTATTCCATTTTCTTCCTCTGTATCGCAAGTTTGGAACAAATTTTGAAAATAGAGAGAACTTTATTTATTTCTTTAGTTCCTAAAATTATACGGTCACCTTCTTTAATCTTCGCAATTAGTCTTTTTTTCCTTTCTTTCCGGATCTTATACGCTAACCATCGTCCCGGTTTATTTGCATGTTCAAATTGTTTTTGCTTTAAGAACCGGATCTTCTTTTCGATTTCTTCCATTGTTATCATCGATACCTGCTTTTGCAACACTTTAAACTTTGATAATACTGCTTTATCTCTGGGATTATCTTTTAACTTACTTTATGCATCTTTAATCTCTTCCATCAGATCCAGCATCTTTTTCTTTTGCCTCTTTTTATATTCTATATTTTTTTTTGAATAAAGAAGCCTCGAACTACAGCTTTGAATGTATCCCAAACTACTCTGGTATCCACTTCATTATTCATGTTCCTTTTAAAGAAGTCCTGTAACTCTGCTTTACATAAGGTGACAATATCATCTTGTATCAGTAGGGATTCATTCAATCTCCAAGATCTTCTCTTCCGTTGACCTTCCAACCTCAATCTCAGTGGATTATGATCACTAAATGATTTAGGTAGAATCTCTGCAGATTGGACAAAACTTTGCCAGTTTCTCGGTAGCCATATATAATCTATCCTTGATCATGATTTATGTCTATTTGAAAAAAAGGTGAAATCTTTCACATTCGGGTTTTTCAACCTCCATACATCTGTTAGTGTCACTATCTAGGTTTTCTACCAGTTGGAAAAAGTCTTCTCTTATTTTCCCTTTAGATCTTTTTTGATGTGGTATAAGACTACGATCTAAATTTAAATCAGTCACTGCATTAAAATCCCCCATGAAACATACATCATCATAGGCATGATTTTGTATTTCTTTCTTTATCTCACTATAAAAGGATTTATCCTCATTGCATGGCACATAGACTCCAATTAGCAAAATATTCTTGCCTTCTATACTACACTCAACACCAAGAAATCTTCCTTTCCCATCGGTAAACCGCAATTCAGGAGACAGTATTGTTTTAACATACAAAGCTACACCTCTTTTCTTAACTGTTGCTGTTGACGTAAATAGTTCACCCAACTTTGGTGCCTCTAACATTTTACTGTCTTTTTTTTTTATGTGTGTCTCTTGGAGACAACAAACATCTGGGTTTTGTTTATAAAGATAATGCAGAATCTTTTTCCTCTTGATAAGTGAGTTCAGCCCATTTATGTTCCAAGATATTATTGAACAGTTCATTGTTTTCATTGTTTTGGTGCCGTGGTCGTGTCCATTTCTTCAATATCCAAGTCAATGAGACTAGTCTCTTGAATTTTATATTCTCTTGTTGTTTCTGTTATAATATCTGTCATTTTCTCTTTCTGAATCCAGTCCTTCCTTTGCTGTGTGCCTCTATCTAGGTTTTCAGTCATCACATCCTCACCCACTGACGTGCTTGCTAAAGTCTTCTTTTTAGATCTCGGGGAACGATTTGGACTTTCACTCCAAGAAAGCCAATGCAATTCTCGGCTGCATCAATAGGACTATGGTGTCTAGATCAAGGGAAGTACTGGTACCACTCTACTCTGCTTTGGTTAGACTCCATCTTGAATACTGTGTCCAGTTCTGGGCACCCCAATTCAAGAAGGACATGGTCAAGCTGGAGCAAGTCCAGAGGAGGGCAACCAAACAGTGAGAGGCCTGGAAGCCATGCCCTATGAGGATAGACTTAGAGAGCTGGGTATGTTTAGTCTGCAGAAGAGGAGGTTAAGAGGGGACATGATAGCCATGTTTAAATATTTGAAGGGATGCCACGTAGAGGAAGGAGGGGACTTGTTTTCTGCTGCTCCAGAGACCAGGACAAGGAGCAATGGATTCAAGCTGCAGGAAAGGAGATTCCACCTGAACCTCAGGAAGAACTTCCTGACAGTCAGGGCTGTCCGGCAGTGGAATCTGTTGCCTCGGAGTGTAGTGGAGTCTCCTTCCTTGGAGGTTTTTAAGCAGAGGCTTGATGGCCATCTGTCGGGATTGATTTGAGGGTGTTCCTGCATGGCAGGGAGTTGGACTGGATGGCCTGTGTGGTCTCTTCCAACTCTGAATTTCTATGATTCTATGATTCTATGATTCTTCTCTGGCTCTAATCTATGTCTATGGAGAAAATCCTGTGCTTTTTTGATTGAGTTTAGTCTGTACCGCTGTCCATTATACGTAAATATCACCCCTTTAAGCCGGTCCCATCTAAATCTTATTTGGTTTTGTTTTAATTTGGTAACTAGAAAATCGTAATTTTTTCGTTTCTTCAATATTCTAATTGGTATTTCCCAAAGCAGTATTAGTGGCTTATCTTGTTCCATCAAAGGCAATCTGTTATGTTCTTCAATTATTTTTTCTTTCATCGATCTTCTATTAAATTGTACTACCACGTCTCGAGGCAATTTTTTTTTCTTAGCAGGTACAGAACTCACTCTGTAGATTGCATCAATTTCCATCTCCATGTCATCTTCTTCTACTTGCAGAAAGTCCGCTAACTATCCATTTCCTAATATCTTCTTCCGTCTTTTCCTCTAAGCCTCTTATTCGTATCCATGAATCCATCTGCTTTTGTTCCATAAGAGCCAATCGATCTAATTGCCTATCCATTTCTGTTGTGGTTGATGACATTTTCTGCTTCAGCGTACTGATTTCTTTCTTATTTGTCTCTATATCTCTCCTATTTGTGTTAACTTCTATTTTGACTTGTTCCAAAGTGTCTTGCATTTCAGTAACTTGGATTTTAAGTTCGTATAAATCTTGCTTTATACCCAACATATAGGACCTCATTTCTTCCATAAATTTTTTTTGGTAATCGGGTGGCTCATCAAAGGATTCTCTTCTTCCTTGCTGACCTTGTTGATCTGCTGATGAGGTTGTTGATTTAGCTTTCCCTGACCTAGTCTTCTGCATTTTAAGACAATTTAAATCACTTTCCCCAACCAATAATTCTCTTCAGCCTTTAAAAAAAAAATTCTACAATTTTAAGAATTCAAATTACTTATATGTCAGCAATTCCTTATAATATTAATAATAATAGTTACTTATATATTACTTATATTATGAACAACTCGTAACCCCATTCACCACCATTTTGTACACTTTCAATCTGTTACCACAACTTCTCAAAATTTCTTGACACAAAAAACATTTGGGCACTTTAAATATTCCTAAGCATTAATTTAACAATTTAATTATACCATATAAATTTTATAGTCAATCTGGCAGGCTAAATGATGGTCACTTTTAATATATTTAGTACTTCCCTTCCCACTTTCACCCCTCTTCTATTCAAACACCACTTTATGCTATTTATACTCAATTCATTCCATTCACCTTAAATTCAAATTCAAATTTACATTCATTGATTAGATGAATATTATGAATATCAATATCAGTTAATATCTATATCAATTAATATAGTGTTACAATTCTACCTTACTTTCTTCTCCTTTTTTTTTACTTCATTAATTCATTATTCTTCTCAATGTCCATTTGAAATGTCCTCCCATGTAATTTCAAAATAGTGTTCTTCCTCTTAGATGCCTTAAATGCCTTGTCTTCTTTCCCATCTTCTCCTCCGTCTTCTCACCAGTATTCTAGGGGTTAAATTCCTTCCAATCCAACTATCTTCAATGAGTCACAGTCCTTCGTTCCTCGATCTTGAAAACGCCACTCTGTGTTGCTAATAGCTAACTCAGTCTCAAAGCCCCCTTAAATACAATCTACCATCCCATCTTCTTTTTCCAGAGAAAACAATTTCAGTTCATACCACTCTTACTCCAAATTCAGTCTCTCAAACTCCCTTTAATAACAACAAAAAAAAAGGGTTGCAAGAAAAAAGAGTCCAGTAAGAAGTTGTAAAAATAATAACAAGGGAAAAAAAACCTCAGTTGCTCCTCCTAGTCTGGTTCCAAATTCCTCTTAAGTGTCTATTGTCACTGCAATATTCCTCCACAGTCTCAGTTCAGTCAATCTAGTGAAAATTAATTATAGTCTTTAACCCCAACACCTCCACACTGTTAAAATTGCTAAAATTATTCCTCTCCCAGAATCACTGGATAGATTAAGCAAACAGTCAAGGAGGGGGGAGAAATACCATCTGTTTTTAAACAGAGAGCTGGAGCACTTGGAAGTCCTCAGAGTAAAAGTCCTGTTCCAACTTCAGGTCTTCCGAATTCAACTTAGATCCTAACATCCTTCTCATTAGTTCTCTAAATTCTTCTTACGGAAGAGTCTGTCGGCTGGAATTCTTCGAAGGGGGAGGAAACTCCCCCCCTTCTACTCCTGCTGCTGTGGCGAAGCTGACATGGCTGCGACGGTCTGGTTGTCTCGCCCCCATGATCTGGCTGATCGCTCCGGCAGGATCAACCTAACGCCTGGTTGCTTGTCCCTTTAGTTGCCCTCTTGTTTTCTGGAGTGCAAACGAACTGGAACTCTAATTGTCTTGTCCAGTAGCTCATAGCAGTGGTGGTCTTCTTCACAGAGCTCAGAAGATCGTGTCTTCCAGCTCTCGATCAAACTGGAAGTCCAGCACGGCACATTTTATATCAATGTCAATTAATATATTTTGCCAATTAAATCATATCTCACCAATTAAACAATTTAAGGTTGTGGTGGTGTATGGCCTGGTAACAATTCTCCCCCCAAAATGGAACTTCAGTGGTGAAGGCATGGAGTTTCATTCTTTTTCCAGGAAGGTGCTGTACATCTGTAACTTGTAGAATTTCAGATGATAGGATGTGGGGTGATTAGGGATGAGCATATAGGAAGGAGGGTTAGGGTGAGAGCTGTCTTGCATCCATTAGTTTTGTCAGCTAATCACTTGGTTGTGCAGTCAATTTAGCAAAATGTGTGCATCCAAATATAACAAAAATGTGAGTCTTCTCAAAAGGGACAAAGAGAGAAATAGAAAGAAGGACATTCAACAACACTCACACACATATATAAGAGCAGCAGTATTGTTCCAGCAATTGGAACTCTGGAGTTTCAAATGCAACAATATTCACGTGGTTCAGTGAAGCAATAGAGTAGGCAATGCTCTTTCAATAGCAGCAATAGGGAAAAGTCCAACATAGGCAATTTGTAGCACAGTTCATATGGCTCTAAGTTCAAAGAGTCCAATGCAACTGGTGGAGAGACAGTTCCTTCTCCTCCCCCAGAGTCCCAAAAGGTTCATGAAAAACTGTGCTTGCAGAGAGATGGATTGAGGGTTCCACACACACACCATATCCAGAACAATCGAGGTGCATTGAGAATTGGTATAGCAGTGTTCTTTGGCTTTTGGGGCTTTCCGGGATCGGTGGTTGCCTCACACATCAAAGCAGCAGATGCCAGTGGTTGGCTGTTCTTCCATGGATGGAGAACCAGGCCAACATCTTTTGGGTGGTTTGGAGTCCAAGCAAAATTGAAAGGGTTCTTGTATTTTCAGGAAGAAACAGAGAGGTAAGCCATTGGGCCCCTCCAGCCAAAGCTGGGGGCCATGCTACGCAGAGGTGCTGATGCTTTATGGATATTTTGGGTTGTGGCGCCTTATGTATATGCAACCCTG
Organism: Ctenosaura bakeri; assembly: GCA_948474755.1. Classification (NCBI taxonomy): domain Eukaryota; kingdom Metazoa; phylum Chordata; class Lepidosauria; order Squamata; family Iguanidae; genus Ctenosaura; species Ctenosaura bakeri. The sequence continues at coordinate 214,613 of CAOLHI010003248.1, read as the reverse complement.
GTTGATGAAAGCCAATGCCTGGGGATTGAAAACACAGGGGATATGAGAGACAAGGAGTGGCATTTGGTATACCAGCTTACTGGTTTCCTGGGATGCCAGATTTACTCAAGTCCACTGTGGCTTATGGTGCATATGAAGCATTTGCAAGTCTTGGAACAATTGGTGAAATTCAGTTGGGGTGGGCCGGTTCTCCAGAGTCAGAAATGACCATTTGTTCCTGTTGGGACAAAGATCACCCTAGCACAGGCATTTCCATCAGGATTGCAAACCCAACCTAGTGATCCAGTCCAATGGGGTCTCTTGTTTCCAACAGAGTTCCAGTGCCTTCTTGACCAGGCTGTCCTGGCTAATCTTGGTTGACTGAGGGACCTCCAATTCTGGTGTTCCAGGGGGTTTGCTTGCCCTTTTGGACTCAGAAAAGTCTCAGAAGAATCCTTCTGCAACTGCCATGCATGGGACAAGTGGCTATTCCAATTTTCCAGTGAACATAACCTGGGCTTTCCTGGTTACTCTGGTGCAGTTTTCTAGAGGAAACTTCCTTCTGTCTGGATCTTGCTGTTGTTCTGGACTCCTGAAAACTAACCTACCTCAGAGAAGGGCTCCCTGCAGGGAGTCCTGGGGACCTGAGGGTTCCTGAACCTGAGGGCAGAAGGCTTCCAGTTAAAGAAAAGATTGAGCCTTGGCTGCCTTGGCTATTTCTCCAAGAGATTTCAGATTTAGTAATTGGCGGCAGACCTAACGTGCCAGACCAATGAGACAGAAAACCAACAACATTTTAAAAGCCAAAATAACAATGATTGGATGGAGCATAACACTGAAGACTTCTGTTGTTTTGGGGGATGAACCAAAGAGGGACTCCCATCATGAATAGTATCTGGTGGATGCAATCTCTCTAGAAAGGTTTGCAATGGTTTCACTGTTGTGAGATACAACCAATGTGGTGTTTTCTCCATCTTCCTTGATTTTCAATAACTGATTTTTTAGGTCAGGGTGAGTGAGGAGTTTATGCAAAACATGTAAATTGAGGCCAGAGAACACTGGGGTGACTGATTGATGTAACAGTAGGGACATGGGCATTTCTCGTTGGTCCAGATCAGAACAGAATAGTGTATGTCACAACCGCTAATGTTTGTAATGTCACAAAAGCAGAGATTTAAAGTGGGAACCATCGGCTGAATTTATGGTGATGGCATGGCAGGCTGTCCTTACATGTAATTTCCTTTCCAGTGTAGACTAGGGCCAAAGTAGAGTCATGGATCAGCTTATACACACACTGACTGTCCTTACTCTTAAGGGGTGTCAAGTATGGATGATGACATTATAGGGCATTGCCCCCACAAATAAAGCCCAGGATTTCTCAATGCTAGCAGCCTTCTACATTGACAGTTCGCCATTTGGGTTCTAGCATTGTAGTCCAATGATTTCTGTCATTGGATTACAGGATGTCTCCTGAGACTGTCTGTATTCCAAAGGGGATGACTGGATGAATGGGGAGAATGGTTCTTGCAGTAATAGAAGCAACAAGAAGCTGCAGTTGGTTTCACCGGGGGATAAAAGTGGCATTTATGAGGGTCCACCATGCTTTTAGTTGCACTTCCTCCTTCCTTAACTTTGACCTAATTAGTTCTCTAATTTCTTTTGGAATGTGTCCATCATGAGCATTCCGAATTTGCTCCCTAATAGTTTTCAAATTAATCATGTGCATTTGGGTGCAAGCAAAAGCCAATGAAGTGTTATGATTTACAGAACAAATTTTACAAGTATTAGTGAGTTCCTCTCCATTGTTACTTCCCAATCAATAAGCAGAGAGGTAACTGAGTCCTGCACATCAGATATGCTCTGGGCAGACTGCTGTAAAGTCTCACCCATATTAGCCATATCAGTTGTAATATAGGACAATTTTTTTGCTAAAACCTCCACATTAGCTGCATCTAACAAAGACATGCCTGCTTCTACAGGCACAATCCAGTCTGCCCATGCCCTTTACATTCTAGAGGGACTTACTGGTCTAAAGCACAATTTCAGCCATTCTGCCCAGTCCGCTTCACTTGGATGTACATAGAGTGCATGTTCTGGCCATTGTGCTGAGGTGTTTAACTTATACAGTCTTAACTGGATCTCTTTCAAGGAAACTGTCAGTTGTATTAACATTAATTCACACACATCTGACTTTAACATATGAGAGCCCACAATGGGGGACTCTGCCTGGATCAATGTGGCAGCGTCCCTAGTCAAGGGATAGAATGCTGCAGTGATTGAGTGCCAATGACCAAATTGGAGGGTGTACCTGCATCCTCATAGGTGGAAGTCAGGATAAGCATTCCCCTTGACTGTAACCAAATCAAATTCTGGCTTGAATTACAAGAGGTTTGATTTAGATGGATGAAACCAGCTTGGTGGGCTGTGCTTAGAAAGGCTTGCTTGCAGCATACTCCAGTATTGTTTCTGCCAATCTGCAGCCTGGAGTGTTTGATGTTTCCCTGATGGTGTAGCCAATTTGATTTCAATTAGGGAGGTGTGCCCTTCAGCAGTTCTGAAGAACATGGAAAGTACAAAGGGGTCACCAACATTCCAAGCTGCCGCTGTAACTACCTCTACATCACAAGATGGAGCGGGGGATGTTGAGTCATGTCAGGACCACACTGGGTGATGAAGTCAGTCACTTTGGCTTCTGGACCTGGCAAAAGATCTCCTCATTCCAGTTCTCAGGGTACATAGACTTGGGGACTGTACAAGCCATGGCAGATTGGTGCTCGGTGAACCAAGGCTGTGTCAATGAATAAATATGCTTTGGGTTGCTACCATCAACCACAGGGAAGATTTTTCATTTTCTACAAATATTACTGGAAAAAAATGTTAGCAACAAAGCAATTACTGCCACCTTTTCCCCAAGACACTTCCCCCATTCCCCACAAATACTCCAGATGAGTCCTTAGCAGAGGCAGCAATCCCTCACATCCCATACAACCCAGATTGGGAAGAACTGAGTGAAAGAACATAGACAAAAGGATTCACTAGTCTGTCATGGAGGCTAAGGCCATTGCAGAGCAGTTGTGCATTTCCAGCATGGACTTGCTAGCCTTCGAATCAGCACTTGCTGCCTGAGACCTAGCCACATTGAATATGGACCCATAGATAAGGGGGCTCATCCTACTCCTCTAGCCAGGACAAACTGCCAACATCCTGTAGTTAATGGAGTTCCAAGCTCCTGGTGAGAATCCCAAGGCTTTCATAACCCAGAAGAAGCTGTTGCAATCATATCATAAAAGGCAGATATCAACCAAATGTTAGGAACTTACAATTTTGTCAATCATGAATTCAAGGCACTCCTTTGTGGAAGCTTGAATTCACAGACTAAGATGGCACTTGGCCCCAAAGACACAGGACATCCTGGGATGCACTTGCCAACTGACTCAAGACGATGGCTGACCTTCTGCAGGAGTCAGGAGCCCTGAGGAATACTAAAGCTCCCTAGAAGAACATGAAGCCCAAGCCTTGGGAGCCTGTTCAGCTGGTGACTTACAGTAATCACAGCCCCTACACTCAGTACAAGAAGACAAGTGACATAGGGAATCAGGCACCTCACAGTAACAGGAGCGAGGAGAGAACACTCCAGCAGCAGTGCAATCAGCCAGAACTGGAGGGACCAATGCAATAGCTTCCTTCCCAGTCATAAACATGGCCAAGCTAAAGCTCCTTCTTCCCCCACAAGCCAACAAAGTCCTGGAAACACAAGTAAGGCCCTGACAGAAAGATCACAATGGGAAGGATATGATCCTCATTGAGCTGTTTGCAGTGAGGAGACAAGACATGTGTAGGAACTGCTGAAATGCATGGATGCAGACATGACCCAGTTCAATCAGCACACACACTACCAAACTCATAGACATCCTTTTGAAGATACAGAAAAGCCACAACAGGGATTCCCAACCAGTGGACATGATCAGACATGAACAGGTTGTGGACACACACTGCCCAAGCCAAAACTGTTCCTGCTAGGGACTCCCTCAGAGAGTCATGGCTCATCTGGAGCCTGACATCTGGGGATGGCCAATGGACATTGGGACCTTGTGGGCAAAATCCACTGCTAAGCTCCTGGTCAATGATAGAGCTTCCCAAAATATCCTCCACCCTGACCTAGCTGCAAGTGGGGACCTAACCTCCAAGACCATAGAGCTTACTGGGCATGGAAGAAGCTCTCACCAGGCAGGATAAGAAAAGGAATCCCTTTGAGTGTAAGTAGAGCACAGACCAAAATCAGTGCATGTGAGAACCAGGAAGAGGATGATACACAGTAAGGGGAAGTGATTTCCAAACGTCCAGCACTTATTGATGTTTCTTCTCTGAGGAAACTACTAAGTACCTTTAATTTCTCCTGGGATTTCATTGAGCCTTTGCTGAGGAAGCCCATCCTCTCTATGCTCTCTGTAAAAAGAACGCCATCTGGGACTGGACACCAGCCCAGCAGAATGCTTTTGCTGAATTAAAGCCCAGTCTGGCAAAAGCACCTGCATTGGTACATCCTGATATAAAGAAACCATTTTATAACTGTTATGAGAAGATTTGTCTAGCCCTAGTGTGGTGTCTCACTCACTGGGAATTCATAATCAGAGGTGCTAAGGTAATCATACAAATCACACATACTCCCCTCAACTTACATAGACTCTGACTGGACTTGCTAAGGCAGCAACAGTTTGGTCACCCATCTACCTGGCTGATGACTGCCAGACCTCAGACAGAAGGACCATACCCCATTTAGACAAGTGGCTGCGTGTAGCAACCAGCACACAAGACAGGACAGCCTCCATTTCTTTGGAGCAGCTGAAGAATGAGACAACTGTTCTGACTTCCAAGGTAGCAATCTGACAGATCTCGCTAGGCAGGAGCAACACTTTTCCAATAGGCAAGTTGTCAAAACCCTTTGAGGGATGGAAATCTTCATGAAGAGGCAGTGTAGGGAAACATCCCACAAATGTATATAGTTTTCCCATTTTACTTTGTTAGGAGTAGAATTTTTTTCCTAAAAGAATAAACTTTATTAAGCACTGTTGTCTCTCTCCATTATCAATAGATGAATAACACACCAAGATTCCACCAGCAAAAAACATTCCCAAAAGACACTCAAGAAGAAGAGGAGGAAGAGGAATGGAATTATTTTCTTTTCCCTGCACAGAAAATTATGAAAGCTGTTGTTAAGCCTAGGCAAGGACTGCCTCAGGTCCTAACAAAGGACAAGTGGCTGTTCCTGATGCTGGAGCTCTGGCCCCTTCAACTGATGCTCCCTTCTTTCTCTTGGGCTCCCCCATTCTTTTCAGTCATGGCAAACTTGTGTATATCTAGTGTCCAGGAAACCAACAGGCCGGTATACCAAGAGCCATCACTTTTCCACTGATCTTTTTGCTTTTTGTCATAAATGTTTGTTTCTCTCCCAGTGTTGCATACCATAAGGCATGGCAACACCAATTTCCAGGAAAAACTTCAGTGCTTCTGCACTGCATAGCCCACAGCGTCGGCTGGGGAGGCCCCAACACTAACCTCTCTCCAAGTTCCCTCCTCACAATACAGAAACTCCCTTTTGACTGGACTCCAAGGCAACCAGTCCTGATCACTGGAGAGCTGTTGGCCCTATCAGCCGTTAAGCCAAGGACTGCTGGCATATGCTACCCAGATGTGAAGGAAGACCCAAAAAAGTCAAAGACTGATGTTTCAACTGTGGAAACACCCAGATTATTTTGGACACAGGGGAAGGAATTTCTTCTCCACCTCCCTGACACACAAAGACTATTGGATCCCTGGACTATTTCATACAGTGGGGCAGGGGAGCAATGTCTTCTCTGCTTGATGCACCCAGAAATCTTGGCTAGTTCACTCACACGTTGCCATGATCTGCTTGTATAGTTTTTCTGCCACTCCAGTTACTGGAGTGTTTTATTATTTGATACTGTATTTGTATATTGTGTTTTTCATGGATTGACACTTCAATTGTTGGAGCACCTTCACCCATTTATATATTGTAAACTTTACATTGGACACCCTTCTCCTTCTTCCTCCCTCCCTCTCTCTTTCTATGCTTACACTTTTAATTGGATCCCCAATACCAAATTACCCTTTTCAGACCTGATGGAAGTGTGACAATCTTGCTTCTCTTCATCTCACCCAATGTTTTATCCTTAGTAACCCCATGTTTTTGATCCCTCAGTCCAACAGTAGGCATGGTACTCCATTCTAGCAAAATGAAACTATGTGGCTCCACATTGTGGGGGGTATTGTTATCACACCCAACATCCCACTTTGGTATGCTATTTTTCATAAATTAGACATATTTATGACCAAAAGCATGTTTGGAGAAGCACTAACTGTACTCATGTAGCCAGGTCATAAGGTCAGAGAGGAGTAGATGGGAAAGCTCAGCACTGACAGGCTTGGGATGAGCTTTTCAAAAGGCAAACACTCCTGGAAACAACAGAAGACAAAACTGCCCAGATGAAGCAGTCAAGCACCCCTGCTATCAGCATATCCTAGAGACTTTTCCTACTCACCTTACCCAACCGAGACATTAAGAGATTGCCAGGACTCCCATCTATTTTTGTCACTTAAAGTTAATGCAATCTGCCCATTCCAGACTCCTTTGTTAGCTTCATGGGGAAACCATTACCACTTTATCCATGCACCCTCCTTCAGGGCAGGAAATAGACTACAAAAACCCTAGCTCCAATCCCAGTAACTTATATTTTGGATGTAGTATGAAGCACCTCATTTCAAGGAGGATATTGACAAGCTGGGATGTGTCCAGAGGATGGCGACCAAAATGGTGAAGGGTCTGGAAGCCATGCTTTATGAGCAGTGGCTTAGGGAGCTGAGTATGTTTAGTCTGCAAACTAGAAGGTTAAGAGAGGACATGTTAGCCATGTTTAAATATTTGAAAGAATGTCATATCAAAGAGGGATCAGGTTGGTTTTCCACTGCTCTAGAGATTAGGACAAGGAGCACTGGATTCAAATTACAGGAAAAGAGATTCCACCTGAACCTCAGGAAGAACTTCCTGACAGTCAGAGCTGTTCAGCAGTGGAATATGCTGCCTCAGAATGTAGTGGAGTTTCCTTCTTTGGAGGTTGGATGGCCATCTGTTGGGAGTGCTTTGATGTGTGTTCCTGCATGACAGGAGATTGAATTGGATGGCCCCTGTAGTCTCTTCCAACTCTATTATTCTGTGATTCTGTGCCCAGATCTCTGTTCCTCTGTGCTACCTTCAGACTCACTGTCTGAGGCATTCCACTCAATCTTCTGCTTCAGGATTGGTAACTATCACCCTTTCCATCCAATTACAACCTAGCCAAACTTTCTTGCCTCATTTTCCAACAGCCTTGTATGGTTCTGGAGAGTGTCTGATTCCTTGTGTTTGTTGATTCCAAATAAAATACTCTATTTAACTGAGCCATCTCTGCAATTTGCACTGGTATATGCAGATGAAAAGATCCTGTCATTACCCTCCTCTAGCAGGCCTCTTTTGAGCTGTAATTCCCCAATCCTAAGGAGACACTGGCACTGCAGGTGAACCTCAAAGTCATTACCTTTTAGGGTAACAACAGACTGTAGAAGTGCTGCTGCTATAGTGAGGTGGGGCAAAATGCAGTAGGAAGGGATAGCGGGGGGCGGAATAGCAAAAATGATGTGGCAACAGTGGCAGTGCTGTTTCTTCTGCTATGTCAAGCAGTGAGAAATTTCAAGGCATCTCTATCCTTATCTCACCTGGACATGTCCAATGTCACATGACCATCAACACTGATTGTGGGAGAGGAGACCTCAGTAGAGTTGTGAGAGTCCATCACATTTGTAAAATGATTGTGTGACTGTGACTGTGATTATATACTTTTGTATATAATATTTTTATTAACACAATATTGATATAATATAAATAACATATAAGGAAGACAAACTATCTTACTAAACAGACTACAAACTAACAGACTAAACTAAAGTAGAACAAACATCAACTACAAAAGATATAAATCTGACTTCTGAGTCCTTATTAAAATGTTTGGTGTCATTATTATAGTATACCACATCCAAAATCATATTTGTATATATAGAAGTATTGAGGGAAAAAAGGAAGTGAACTTCCATCTTAATATAACATTACATAGTACTAAATTAAAAGAAAACTTACATCCTATTACATTTCTATAACTTAGTAGTATTATTAAATACTGATCCTCTTCTACCAATAAGTCACATTCCTAACCTTTATCATTAAGCAAAAGCTCTTGCAGCCTGTTTTCCTTCATTTGATCTTATATATATATTATGATCCTCTCCCATTGTTGCTTGTATCGTGAGAGAGCGCAATCTCTTATTAAAGTGATTAACATGTCCATTTCTGCCAGTGACAGGTGGATTACAAACTAGGGCTGAGCTTGCAAAGTGGAAATTATTCTGGGTGAACCAACCTAGTAATGATCAAAGTTGAGCAAATGGCTCAATTTGCAGATTGCACAACAACTTTGTTTTTCATTTGTTATGAAAAATACTACAATTAGCCATTCAAGCATTGGTTTACCATGGTAAGGGGAGTAGTTTTAACAGCTAAGAGAAACTGCACCACAATGAGTTTTCCAGTTACCTTAGACCAATAAGTAACTCAACATGGCTTCAATCAACTTTTTTGCATAGTGCGTTACCTACATTTAATTTTGTGCTTTGCTGACACAGAGACTGACATGTTTCTCTGATCCTCTGCTCTAATGAATTTCAGGAGTCTGTGAGCTTCAAAATAAGTTCAGCAGTTTGCAGAGTATTAGACAGTTCCCTGCCTTGTGGGGATGGATGCATTAACTATACTACTTGAAGCTGGTACTTTAATATCTCTTAACTTCCCTGAGGCCACAGTAACTATGTTGCAACTGTAGACAGACACAATGGCAAGTCCACCAGGCCAAATTTTTTTTAAAAAAATCTTGCTATATCTGTTTTAACTTTTGTAAGTCAGACTGGGGAAAAGACAGGATATAAATAAACACAACAGCAGTACTAATAATCTTTTCTCTACCCCCTGATTTTTATACCATTGTGCCTAATACTCAACTGTGATTTTTGTAAAGAAAGCATGCTCTGGGAGAAGCCTTTCTCAGTTGTGGTCTCTTGTTTTTGCATATTAAATGAAACAGAATTCCACAAAGTCCCATCATTACAGTCTTTAGAGTAGAATATCAAGACTTACTTTACCAACACTCTCCACTTCTGGTACTGATACAGGAGTGTGGTAATTTCCCTCCAGCCACCTCCCTTGTTTCCTGGGAGTTAAATTTGAACTTCTCCATCATGGCAAACTCCTTGCTCTTGCCTTGGCAAGCTAGCACAAGTACCAGTTGGAGACCTTCTTACTGTCAGATGACTTCCTAGTCTCTGGACACAGAATTCTTTCTTTTTTAAAAAAAAGGTGGTTTTTATTAGCAAAAGAGAGGTGCATGCATGTGAACAGTTGTTGCTAGATGTTGCAAACACCCACAGTAAATTTCATAAGCATACATTTTGGCAGATTGCAAAAGAATACCTCTGCAAAGAAAAAAAATGGATGTAAAAACAACAGAACTCCAAGCAAAAAATTAATGTCTTACCTCTAATTGCTTCTAATTGCATATTCAGTGATAATGAATGCTGCCAAGAACACACAGACACAGAAGGAGAGGGAAAAGGCCACAACTTTATTGGCTACAATTGCCGATAGGGTAGGTGTACGCATGGGTCTGTTGATCAATGAGCCCAAACTTGTGGCCTGCCATTGGAACCAATATGATAACCAGAGAGACAACCCTCCCAAGGGGAGGAGTCGCCAAGCCAAAGCCATGCCTGGAATCCCCAGAACTGAATTCTTGTATCCATGGCCCATGCTACCACCAACCGACAAGTTGTGATAAGGAACAACCATTACATGCATTTCTGAACGTGATACATTGCCCTGTCCATACAAGGGCACTACCAATCTTCACTGTCGTGATATCCCATTTTCAAATGGTGCGCTGTTGCCCCCTGTATACAAGGTAATCCCTGTGGCCTCCAGTGAGTGGGTGATGGTTGAAAACGATCTGGCCAGGAGCTGGGAACTCAGGCTAATATGTACCCCAGAACCCAATCTGAGTGAAAAGTTTTCATCCAGGGACTCAGATCAGACCTGACCCAGACAATGAATTCAAACCAGAGGTTTCAATTCATTGGCTGGTTGGCTCCTTCCTCTCCAGGAGGCTGTGAAGTCTTTCAGTCCACCATGGCCAAATGAACCACAGCAGTGGGCCCACCCCGAGCTACAACCCATCTGCCCAATAAGTTGGGCAGCTGCCTTGCATACTCAGAGGTGATGAATGCTGCTAAGAACACACAGACTCAAAAGTGGAAGAAAAAGGCCACAACTTTAATGGCTACACTTGCCCAATAGGGTTGGCATATGCATGGGTCCAGATACAGGCACCAGCCAACCTGCCTATTGATCAATGAGCCCAACATTCCAGCTTGCCACCAGAACCAGGAGGCAGAGAAAAAGCACAGGGGCAGTCAAAAGGCAGAACTACTCAACATCTTCTTTGCCTCAGTTTTCTCCAAAAAGGAAAAAAGTACTCAACCTGGGGAGTGAGGAGCAGGTGGGGAAGTGGCAAAAACTCAGCACAGTATAGGTAGAAAAGTAGTATACTCTAAATGAATTAAAGACTCCAAGACCAGATGAACTACATCCAAGGAGCTTAAAACGACTGGCGGAAGTAATTTCAGAACTGCTGGCATCAATCTTTGAGAATTCCTAGAGAACAGGAGAAGTCCCAGCAAACTGAAGGAGGGCAAATGTTGGGAGAAATGCAAATGTCCCTTCATAAAGGGAAAAAAGAGGACTCAAATAGTTATCGCCCAATTAGCCTGGTGTCAATACCTGGAAAGATTCTAGAGCAGATCATTAAGCAGATGGTTTGTAATTACTTAGAAAGCAAAATGCAACATGGGTTTCTCAAAAACAAGTCATGCCAGACTAATCTTATCTCTTTTTATGCTAGACTTACAAGCTTAATAGATGATGTAGCATTTCTTGACTTCAGAAAGGCCTTTGACAAAATTCTCCTTCTTGCAAAAGAAGCTAGTAAAATATGGGCTAGGCAGGGGTACTTCAGAAAGGCCTTTGACAAAATTCTCCTTGCAAAAGAAGCTAGTAAAATATGGGCTAGACAGGGCTACTGTCAGGTGGATTTGTAATTAATTGACTGACTGAACCCAAAAGGTGCTCACCAATGGTTTCTCTTCATCCTGGTGAGAAGTGACTAGTGGGGTGCCAATGACTTGGATGAAGGAATAGAGAACATGTTGATCAAATTTGCAGATGATACCAAATTGGGAGGGGTTGCTAATACACCAGAGGACAGCATCAAAATTCAAAATGACCTTGACAGATTGGAGAATTGGGCCAAAGCTAACAAAATGAATTTCAACAGAGAAAAATGTAGGGTCATACACCTAGGCGAAAAAACAAAATGCACAAATATAGGATGGGAGACACCTGGCTGGACAACAGTACATGTGAAAGGGATCTAGAAGTCTTAGTAGACAACAAGCTGAACATGAGTCAGCAGTGTGATGCAGCAGTCAAGAAAGCCAGTGTACAGCAGTGGAATATGCTGTCTCGGAGTGTGGTAAACTCTCCTTCTTTGGAGGTTTTTAAACAGAAGCTGGATGGCTATCTGTTGAGAGTGCTTTGATGTGTGTTCCTGCATGGCAGGGGGTTGGACTGCATGGTCCCTATGGTCTCTTCCAATTCTGTCATTCTATGATTCTATGATAACTGAAGAAGCTCCCCTCCCAGGGGAAGGTCCCCAAACCAAAGCCATGCCTGGAATCCCTGGAAGTGAATTCCTGTATCCAGGACCCATTCTACTGCCAAAAAAGGCAGTCCGTCTAGCTCACCTTCCACCAACTCCTAGGCATCTGCTGCCAATATGCAAATACCCTACCCCAATGTCCCCAAAGTCTTCAGTTCTTGACACAGAAGTGTGACTGATTCCAATGCTGATCCACTCTTGGCCCATGCTCCCTCCAGTGCTGTCCTTGCTAGGCTTGCTTCCAATGCTTCACTCTGTCAGACTGGCTCCTCTCCCCCGACTGTCACTTGTGGTGATCTGTCTACCTGCTTCAGCACTGATCCAGATGTTTTTGTTCCTCCTTTCACCATCCCTCAACATATTCAACTTGTGAAAAGAGAAATGATTAGCTCCTCTCTAGCCTAGACCTAGAACAAATATACCCTGCACATGCCCCAGATTTCCACCAACCAATCTTTTTTTATCACCCCTTCTTGTAAACCACACGTAGCCACCTCTGTGGCTGCACCAATTCTGAAAGAATGGCTTCCGAACTCAGCTGCTGGGAGACCCAGCCTCTCTAAGATGCAGCCAGAGAACAGCCACAAGTTGGAACCTAGTGAGAAGAGACAAGTCTTTGTAGATAAAACATGCACACACAGCCTAGGAGGCTGCCAATGCATAATTTTCCTTAGTATCCATCACACAGCTTAGTATCCATCACACAGACTGTTTCCAAGCTGGTCACATCTGGATCACCTGATGACAAAGCTGACCGAGTCGTCCTTCAAGATGATGTTATTCTCCATTAAGGCTCTAACAGACTAGTCCCACTTGGCAGCAGCCACCAGCTCACTGACCCTCAGGGCCCCCCAAAAAGCTATGGCAAACACTGCTCTAAACTCCAGACTCCAAACAATGTCTCCTTGTAGTCAGAACTGCAAATAGCTGGCAATAGCCTGGCTAGTTTCCCTAGCAATAGAAATTAAATAGGCCATCTCTTATCCTCCCTCTTGGGTCCCGAGCATTTCCACCCCACTACCACTCTCTTGACCAGAAAAGAGATGCATAGGTCCCTGAACTTCTCTATACTTTGAAAAAGAAGAAGATGCCTATGTTATCCTGTACGTTGGGGGTCCCGAGAGGGCGCCCAAATAATCAAACAACACAAGATGGAGAAATTAAGCTCGAGCACTCTCTTAAGCTAACGAGAGGCAGGGTAACTCTAGCTAGGATCTTTTACCCTATGTCTACGGCTTCAGGTCAGAGAGCAGCTAGACAAGTTTTAAAATAACAAATAATATTTTATTGAAGACAAACAACACATAAGACATGACATACACTAACTAACTGAGAAATAGAAATAGAGAGTTTTGGGGATCGGGTAATACGACACCTCGTAGTCCTGGAGAGAAGAGAAGGTAGAGGGGAAGAAAGCTCAGCGCGATTCACTGAGGGGTTGACTCGCTGGACAAACCTACAGCAAGGTGGGATAGCAGTCCAGAGTGTTCCGAGAAGTCCGAGGAGGACTTGAAAATGGGGACCTTTTATAGGGTGGATTTTACCTACAGGCCATGCCATGCTCGGTGAGAACAAAGGAAATTTGTAGCTGGACAAAGGAGTTGGAAAACGTCAAGTTTACATGATGGGCTTAGCGCTCGATGACAATAGTATGGCCGGTATGCAAATGGCTCAACATAAAGGAATGGCTCGGCACTCGGCCATGCGTCTTTGTGTGGATTCGCGCTGAGCAAGGCTGGTTTGCAAGAGGGTTTTTCCCTGAAGCATCGGAGAGGCTTAAGTTGCCTGCCTAAATGAGGTTTGGAATTTACAACCATTAACGGGCGTGCCTAATATGTGCTTGTCCGGAGGACCTCTGCGAACACGTGGAGTAGGGTGGCAGAGAAAGGTCAAACAAAGGCCAAATTACTGGATATCAAAAGGACATCTAGTGCTCTCACCATAACCATGATATTATAACCGTGATAGCACCTACCAAGTGAGTGGTTCTGGTCCTTGGCAACATACCTGAGTCTTTAAGGTGGGCTATAAAATGGAGGATCTGTCTTTCAGATGCTGGGCATTCTGATAATTATCTTCCTACAGAAGTTTTGACACTTTTCCACTTCCCTACTGCATACCCTAAAGAGTGCAAGGGCCACTGGGTGCGGTACTCCCTGCATTATGCTGATTTCCTAAGATTCAGAGATTGTCTGGAAATGCTGCTGGCTGTTGGTCTGCCTCTGGGGCCAAGGATCAAACCCTGCTTTCCTGAAAATGAGATAAAGAATCTGCAATTCTGTTATCCAAGCCTGGAACATAACAAGCTGAGAATGTTATGTTAGCAGATAAACAGACCAGTACCAGCTTCCTGACCAACGTCATAACCTTCCCCAAAGTGAGAATATTGCCTGTTTGAAGACACTGACAACAGCCTGGTTGTCACAGCAAGAACACACTTTTTTATTCTGGAGGTGCTCTGTCAAGATGGAGATCACCACAACAATTGGGAGCATTTCCAGGAAAGTGAGGATCTCAAACTATTTTGCCCTGTAACTAGTTGTTGGGCCATTCCTGAGCACACCAGTGTGTGTGGAAATACACCCCAAAACATATGCCCCCCACCACATCCAAACATACTTGCAACTCGATCCCAGGTTCAAGCCTGTTCTGCCACTCCTGCCACAGAGACACTTCATTGTAACTTTCCAGGAAACTGCCCCACATCCTCAAGTCCTCCTTTAACCCATTTGTGAGATATATGCACTGATGCAGAGCTGACTCCCATCATCATGGCAGCTAACCTGGCACAAAAGGCCCTGCAAGCAAAATTGAGATGCTCTAGCAAAACCTGCACCTCCCTGAGTGTTGCCTTTCTACATTGTAGGATGTTGCTGATCCACTTCCTGAGACCTACCAGCTTATACTGTGGCAAGCAGTATAACTCTGCACTGAGTTCAGCAAAATACCCAAGTACACCAGCAAATTGGAAGGACCCTCAGTTTTTTCATGCACTAACAAGATGTCAATGATTTAATGGATTGCCACACTCTACTCCCCAGCTCCTCCCTCCATTTAAAGATCATTCAGATAATGAGTTACAAATGGTCTTGACTGCCTACTCCAGGAACATGCTGAATGTCTCAAAGGCTGCACAACTTAGAGTGCATCCCATAAGCATGGCCTTATCATAATACCGCTTGTCCTTGAACTTGAAACCCAATAAACAAAATCCTCAGGGTGAACCGGCAGTAACTGAAATGCTAACTGAATGTCACATTTCACCATAAGAGCACCAGACCTGCATGGCCTTACCAGGTTCTCCGCTTGGTTGAAAGAAGCATAATGTGCCAAGTAGAAGAATAGTCCTTCTGGGATTTCCCACCTATATCTGTTGTTCAGTCTTTGTAAATTCATTGTTAGGAAGGAGTATTCCCTTTTTTGTCTTAGAACTTGTGATGAAATATCTTTAAGGATTTTAATCTCCAAATCTTCTACCACTTGCCTTTCTTTATAACTTTGTTCCAATATCAACATAGTACTTGTGATAATGGGGCTTCCCATTATCTAGACTTAGCTAAAGGGGGACACTTCCCTCTTCAGGTAAACCAAGGTTTAATGAGGTGTTGGGATTAGATAAGTGTGGGTCAGCATCATAGGTCATGTGGATCAGCATCATAGGTCACAGGGTGAGACCTGACCAATCAAAAAGGAAAGAGGTGAGCATCTTCAGGATGCTTCGAGATGCTTCCAAGGAGAAGTTATAAAACTTCTTAGAGGCCATGTGGCCGAGAGATAACAAAGGAGAACAACAAAGGGAGAGGGGATCTGTGACAGTCGCAGGCTTGCAGGCCGTAGGCCTCACCTCCTGGCTTCTTCCTCGTAGAACATCTAAGCTATGAACATCCGTGAGTACCAGAAATAGTTATCTAGTCGCGTTAGGGACTTTTCTGTTATTTTGGAGCTGGCTGATCTAAAGAATGTATCTGTGCTTTTATATCTGTTTTTGTAACTACTTGTAACTAAGTGTGCCTGGGAGGGGGGAGCCTTCCATGTGTGTTATTGTCTTGTTCAATTGCATGCCTTTAATAAATACTTTCTGTAAAAACCCTGTTTCTCTCCCTCTCATGCCAACGCTAGATAGACTGGGGGGAAGGAAGATCCTTAAGCTTAGGGATTGACATGTCTGGACAGCATCCCATTGTGCTGTCCAAGTGTCCAGAATTCAGTGGGTGGTGGCAGCGAAGATTAATTAACAGCTAAAATTAATAACAGGCTGGAATTCTACATCCCAGTAACACCTGGTGACATTCCAGTATCACATGGTGGCAGCGGTCTTGAATTGGAGAGTTGGGGGTTAAATTGCAGAAAGTAGGGGTTTTTGAGTCTCTCTCCAGTATCCCTGTGTCTCCTGCGAAGGAATTTAGCTCAGGAGAGGAGGGGGGAGTGGGCGAGGGGGCTCTGTTTGCCTTTGTTTGTTTAAAAAGGCTTTGAGATTTTTTTCCCCTTTCCTCCCTCCTTTCAGTTGGAAAGGGAGGGGGAGTAGGAGGCTGAGGGGGCTTGGTTTGGCTCTGTTTGCTTAAACAGGCTTTGAGATTTTTTTCCCCTTCCTCTCCTTCCTTGCGGCTTGAAAGGGAGGGGGAGGTTGGGGGGCGGAGTTGCCTACCTGTTCATTGAGTCACTCTTGGCGAAAGGGTGATTTTTGGGCTTTCAGTGAAGAGCTGCCTGCTCTGTCATACAAATCCTCTGTTTGGGAAAGGAGTGGGGTTTTTTTGGGGATTTCCTTCTTTTTTACTTTGGTAGTGAGAGATGGATTTTTAAAGCTGCTAAACTCTGGCATTGTGCTCTGAGTCAGCAGCCGGCATTTTTTTTCAGTCTGTTTCAAGCAGCCAAGCTAGTAAATTTCCATACGAATGGGAAGGTGCTTCTAGCAGGAATTTGCTAAGTACCTGAGGCAGAGTTTTCTTCTTCTCTCTTTTTTCCTTCAGGAGGAGGGGGGGTGATGAGAAGGGAGGTGAGGAAAAAGACTTTAAGATTTCTTCCAATTTTCTTTGGTTTAGAGATTCTGGCACTGTATATTATTTTGATCAGCCAATCAGACGTTTGTTTGTTTTTTAAGTTTTCGCGTGCACAGTAGTTTACAGTTAATATACAGTATGGATCCTGAAGCTGCAGCGACCCCTAGTGGCAGCAATGCCACACAGCAGGATGCTACAGAAGATAGCTCATCTGCTCAACCAGCTACCCCTAGTGGTAGTAATCTGGCACAGCAAGGGGCTGCTATGCCAGCAACAACCTTTGGCCCTCCTGCTGCTTTCTGGGAAACAGTACGCCTCATGCATGACAAGTTAACACCTGAACAGATTTCAGGGTTCCTGGATAAAACAGTAGACATGATGCGCCTTAACTCTACACAGGCCTCCACTGCAAACCAGGAACTAGTCACCAGAACGCAGAGCCACGACTTGCTCTTACCTGCCTCAGACAGCTTCCAGTTTACAAGGACTCAGAGGATTTTGAAGCTTTTCTCATCTCCTTTATTCGTGCAGCGAATGATTTGGGGATTCCTGAGGAGAACTATATGAGTGAACTTTGTTCTATTATCACAGGAACTCTGCGAGAAGTCGAATCCCGCATGTCTGCTGCTGACATGAATGATTTTTCCAAATTTGTGGCTCTGGCGCGGGAGAAACTTGGACTCACACCAGAGAAGGCTAAGGCCCACTTTCGCAACACCAGGAAGAAACCTGGTGAAACATACAAGGACATGGCCTGTACAATTCAGCCATCACTGGACTCTTGGATGCAAGCAGCTAAAGCTTCCACCAAGGAAGATGTCCTGTTCCAGATAGCATTGGAGCAATTCTTGAATCACATACCCCCGCAGACATCGTCCTTTGTGTTACAACAAGAGCCCAGAACACTAGAAGAGGTTGCCAGGGCAGCAGGTCGGTTTGTTGCCTCCATAGGTGAGGAGGTATTCCAGCCTACTGTGGTAATGCCTTCTACAGACAAGCAGGAATACCAACAGCCACGCCAAGATATCTCTCAATGACCTATACAGAAGCACAACACTTCTGCCCCAAGGTCACCACTAAACGACATTAAGCCTCAGCTGAACAGCTCCACCACAAAGTCACAGCCCCGCTACAGCCAGCAGTCTGTGGCCAGTGCTTCGGGCCAGCCAGGGAAAAAGGCTAGCCCTAAATGCTTTCTCTGTGGAGAGCTTGGCTATATTAAAGCCAACTGTAAGCAGAAGCCTAAGTTGGCCCAGTTAGTGGTTGCGTTGGCCTCCAGGGACACTGCCACTGATTCTTCAGTTGATCCTGATCCTGACATGATCCCTCATCACAGAAGACACACGCTGTGGGTGGGGGCAGGAAAGTTGTGGCTTACAGAGACACTGGAGCCCAACTTTCAGCTATTCATCGTGCATATCTGGATCCTGGTCTTGTTGATGATCACATTAAGATCACCATCAGAGCATTCAGAGCTCCTCCAGCTCAACTACCAACAGCACGCGTTCCTGTTCAGTACAAGGGCTGGAAGAGTGTTTGGACTTTTGCTGTTTATGATGACTTCAAATGTCCTGCTCTGTTGGGTGATGATCTCGTCTTCCATGCTAGTCAGGCCTGGAAAGTGTCCAGACAGCATGCCATGACAACCCACAGCCTGAGCAGAGGTCAGTCTTCACTGCAACCTGAGGACCAACCTGAACTTGGACTGCAGTCACTGTCTCCTGCTACACCAGAAGGAGTCCTGCCGGAAGAGGTGGAGGAACCTGGGTCAGACTCCCAACATAGCATCGTAGGCCCAGAGATCGAGACCATCTATGCTGTTACCTCGGATGTCGGAGCAGCTGCTGGCGGAAGTCCAGGAAGAGCTTCTCCATGCCAGGAGGCTAATCAGCCTGGTCTCATGCTGGTCCCTGTCCAACAGTCGGTGATTCCGGTCACACCTGACTCAGCGCTGCCCAGGGGGGCGGGAGAGTCTCAGGTGGGCACCGAGCAGAGTCAGGTGCTGGACAACTTGCCTAAGATGCAAAAGGCTGGTGCAGAGGAGGAGAATCCAACAACGCTGACTCCAAAGTCAGCAAGGGATTCAACAGCAGCTGAAATTCCAGAGGACACTCCAGTCAAGGGAACAGAACCTGGAGAAGCTGCAATGCAACGAGAATCTGAGGCGAGTCTGCCACTCCAGGTGGAACAGCTGGTTCCTGTTCAGCGACAGCAGTTCCAGAAAAACCAGGAAGTAGATCAGAGCCTTCAAGCTGCCTGGACCAGAGCAAAGGAAGAGGCGAAGTCTTCTCCAACGATGAAGGGGCCCAGATTTGTAATCGTTGAGGGCCTATTATATCGTGAGTCTGGCCCAAGAGGTAGCAAGGGGGGTGTACCTTCTAAGTATAGAGCCAAAGTATAGAGTATAGAGCTAAGTATAGAGCTGGTACCTTCTAAGTATAGAGCCAAACTCTTGAGTCTGGCTCATGATCATCCTAGTGGGCATGCTGGGGTGAACAGAACGAAGGACAGATTGGGAAAGTCCTTCTACTGGGAGGGGATGGGCAAGGATGTTACTGATTATGTCCGATCCTGTGAGGTTTGCCAGAGAGTAGGGAAATCCCAGGATCGAGCCAAGGCCCCTCTCCAACCACTTCCTATCATTGATGTCCCATTCCAGAGAGTGGCTGCGGACATCATGGGACCTTTCCCTAGGAAGACTGCTAGGAGAAAGCGGTATGTGCTCACCTTTGTGGACTTTTGCACTCGTTGGCCAGAAGCCATTCCACTAGGTGGGATCTCAGCTAAAGCAGTAGCCCAAGCTTTGACAGACATATTTGCGAGATTAGGTTGGCCTGCAGAGATTTTAACAGATGCAGCTTCCAATTTCAACTCCAAGGTCATGCAGCGCCTGTTAGAGGCACATGGTGTGCGCCATCTTACATCAGTACCTTACCATCACCAAATTAATGGGCTGGTGGAGCGTTTTAATGCAACTTTGGGGTCCATGATCCATAAGTTTGTGAATGAACATTCCAATGACTGGGACTTGGCTCTACAGCAGTTCTTGTTTGCTTAGAGATCTGTTCCACACCCAAGCCTGGGTTACTCACCCTTTGAGCTGGTCTATGGCCATGATGTGAAAGGGCCATTACAGCTGGTTCAAAGTCAGTGGGAGGGAGTTATTCCTTCTTCAGAGACTAATGTGGTTGATTTTGTGACTAACTTGCAGAATACTCTCAGGGAAGCATGGGCAGATGCTCATGAGAATGTGCAACAAGCACAAGAGAAGCAGAAGACCTGGTATGACCAGTATGCCAGAGAACGTTGCTTTGAGAAGGGAGACCAAGTGATGGTCTTGAAGGTTATCCAGTCTAACAAGATGGAAACTTCCTGAGAAGGTCCTGGCACAGTGCAAGAATGCATTGGGACAGTGAACTATCTCATATAGTTTCCAGACTCTAGGGTTAAGCCAAAAGTGTATCATGTGAATTCACTGAAACCCTTCTATGAGAGGCCCAATCATCTTCTCACACTTTCAGTCCAGGAAGAGGAGAAGGAAGAGTGGCCTGAAAGAGCTTTCTATGATCGGGAGGATGGTAACTTAGAAGATGTTAAACCTTCCCCAAGACTCAATGCTATCCAACGCAAGCAGTTCTCTCAATTGACGGCCAAGTTCAGCACCCTGTCTTCACCTTTCCCAGGTCACACCACAGATCTTCAACATGTGGCTGGAAGTTCCAATGTGGAAGCAGATGGGCACACACTAGACTCTTCCTGAGCATCCGCCACCCAAGTTGACCTGGCCCCCTTACATGCCTGACCCCATTCTCCTTTCTCCTAATGGCCCAATCAAGGAGCCCAGGAACATGTGCTGCTGCATCCAATAACCCTTCTTATCTTTCCTCCATCAGAGGACTCACCTGATAATGCTTCACTGTCCTTTCTGTCTGAACGCCTCCTCCATTTTTTGGTTCTCCTATTGGCTGCTTCTCCTGCTATCCCAATCCTCAAATGCTCTTTCTGATCCTGACATGCCGGTGCTGCTATCACTTGATAAGTAACACCACCCGTGCCTATGACGATGTGGCCTGGTGACTGCCACTCTGTCCCATTCCCATGGCATGGAGCACATCCAACATGACAGTCAGAAGATCAGAAACTGGTGTGGTCATCATGTTGTCCTTGCTGGGTGCCTTCCTGCTAACTTTTCCCAAAGCAAGCCCAGACCATGGTTTCCTGGCTCTTCCTGCCTTACCCCCAGTCTTAGGATCAAATCCTTTGCAGGCTTCTGCACCTTCTTTGGAGGTATCCTTAGAGACAATTAGAAAAAACACAACACATAGAGTGACCGGCTGTTTTTGTTGTCAACTGGACACCTGGATCCAGTGAAAGGGTGGCTGGACCTTGAGAGAAAATGGAAGAAGAAAGAGATGTAAGTTCCAGCAGAAGGGTAGGAGGCTAGACAACCTCCAAGTATTCAAATTGGTGGGGGGAAAAACAGGCAAGAGGATGAGCAAGGGTGGATGAAAGAATAGACAAAAGAGGCCCTGCTGGCTAGGCAGTGTCTGACTCAGAGCAAACTGCCCACTCTATAGCCCAAGGAGAATGAAACTGCCTGAAGAAAAGGGTGCCAGCTGAGGAGCTGACAGCATGGACAAAGACTCCCCTAGTGGTAAGCAAGGAAAGCAGGGGGTGCTCTAGCAAGTGATTCAGCTAATGGAGTGATTCAGCAAAGCCCCCGGTGAGTTAGATATAGCAATCCAGCAAAAGCCCCTACCGGGGAGAGCGGGCAGATGAGAGACGTTGCAGAAGACAGGCCAGATGGTGCCTATGACAGCCTCAGGAATAAGGGTGCCTGACACACTTAGCCACTGGTGGTGCCTGGCACTGGAAAGCCCTTGCCCCCCTGAGCCAGTGGCTGTTCCTCCTTCCCACACCCAAGTGATTAACTCTGTGGCAGCCCTGAAAAGGGCTTTTTGTTTACAGCGCTTCTGCTGCTACCACTGACATGTTGCTCACTCTCTCACACACCATACACATGCAAGTCTGCTTACTGCTCTCTTGTAGCTGTTTGCCTCTCCTCTTCTGCCAATGCCTCCAACAAAGTTGCTCTCTCAGCAGTCAACAATGATCTGACCAGAAGCCAGGAACTCAGGGTAATGTGTAGCCCAGGATCCAACCTGAGTGAAAACTTCCCATCCAGGCACTCAGGTCAGGTCCAGCTGTAACTCAGCCAATGAATTCAAACCAGCAGTTTGAATTCATTAGCTGACCAGTTCCTTCCCTCTCAAGAGGCTATGTGGCTACATAGCCCCTTGGGTAGGAGACATGGGGTGTGTCATGGCTGGATAAGCTGCAGCAGCGGGCCCAGCCCAAGCTGCAACCAATCCACGTGGTAAGTTGAGCAATTGCCTTAACACTGTTCTATAGATACTCTGTATTTGTTTTTGTTTTTTTATTTTACATTTATTAAACAATATTACAATATCACTATTACAAGTTTTCGCCTTGTTAGAAATGAGCCCACTACCTCCCTTCCCTCTCTCCATTCATAATACACAAGAAGACCCCACTCCTTCATACCTCTTGCAATAATATTTTTTTCTATTTCATTGCATATTAGTACATAGTATTTATCTAATTATTAATCCAAAATTTCACTATTTCTGTACCTGTAAATTTTCCCCATATTCCCCAATCCAATCTTTATTCAGAGTTGTTAACATAAAGAGGTTGGGTTCCTGAGAGAATACACTGTCCTCCTCCTTGCTGTCAGGTCTCACCTCTATAGCAGTCAGCCTATTCCAGAACCTATTACTTTTCTCCATAGTTCCAAATCCAATCTGTGTTGTCTGGTGACATCGATGTAATGGCTTTTTTTCCTTTCTGCTGAATTTGTGCAATGGCTTTACATTTTTCTGGACGCATTTTTTGTTTTGAATTTCAGCTTTAAGATTCCTCACATATGGGACCCACACAATCTACTGTGTGAGGCGAGAAGACCTTGCAACTATGGCCATTTCTGCACAACACTGTTATAGTGCTATTATTCCATTTTCAACATCCTGTGGAATTCTGGGGTTTGTAGTTTACTGAGCCCAAAGACCTCTCTGGCTGTGAATTCTTAAATGATTCTCCTTAAACTACAAATCCCAGGATTCCATAGGATGTTGAAAGTGGAATAACAGCACTATGTCAGTATAGTGTGGAAATAAGCTATGTTGTGTATGTCACTTTAATTTTTCTCACATATGCCTCCCAAAAGTTTTCTGGCATCCTTATTGATGGTAGGCCTCATCTCCATAGCAACTGGCCTGAGGCCCAAGAGCTCTTGGCTGAGAATTCTAAAGGCCCCTCCCTAAACAGCCAACTCCAAGATTCCATAGAATCCTCACAGTCAACCAATCATATGAGGTTTTCTCGCCTCAGCCAATCGTATGATATCTTCTCCTGGCTGACGCAGACGAATGGACAAACTCACAAACTGGCAAACTTTGACTTTTATATAGTAGATCAAATGGATTTTCTACTTTTTCTTGTAACTTCCATACTTTATCTACAAACATACTCACCATGCTAAATTTTGATATTTTACTTCTTTCTATCTCTACCCTGAATTATTGTCCTTAACAAATTTTCCTATTTGAACTAGTTGGCAAGCATCATAGTACAATTCCAAATTTGCAAATGCCAAATCCCCCTTTTGATGAATGTGCCTATTTAGACGTGTTAGCAAACATCAGGGTTTTCCTTCCTGCTATAAAATGTGTTTTTTCTTTTTCTTTTTTTTTCTGGAAAATATGAGATTTAACAGCTACTATTCTGCCCAACAATGATAGCTGCAGTTCAGTCCATTCTTTTACTTTGTGTGTATATTGATATATTATTTTATAATTTACATAAACCATGTGAGATAAAATCTTTGTCAAGAGAATGCCTAAATATTTAAAACCAGAAAAGCTTATTGAAAAATTGAGTATCTTCTTCAGCTCTAGCTGGTCTTCTCTGTGCATATTTATTTTTTAAAAATTTTTCATCAATTTTTTGAGGCTTGAATAAGTTTGAAATTTCTTTAAAATTTGTATCACCTGCTCTATACATTTGATTGGATTTGATAAAAATAACAAAGCATCATCTGCAAATAGATTTATTTTATGATCTATATTCAAAAACATTATACCTTGAATTTTAATATTTCTTCTAACTAGCTCTGTTAACAGTTCTATCCCTATCATGAATAGGATCAGAGAAAGTGGACCTCCTTGCTAAATTCATCTGAGCAAAGGAAATATTTTAGAATAAATTCTATTCACATACACTGTTGCTTTTGAATTTTCATACAACTTCTTAATGATAGCTATAAATCTATTACCTGTATTCCTTTTCTTTAAAAGTTCTAACAGACATCTATGTTCTAGGTGATCAAAAGCTTTCATGGCATCCAATAATATTATAGATACTGGGCCCTTCTTAGCTGGACTTTCAAAAATAATATTTAGAACTCTCCTTACTGAATCAGCTAATGTCTGGTTCAACAAGTTTGATCTAATAGATATCATTATAAATTTATTCAATCTTTGGACCATAATTGAAGTAAATATTTTCTGGTCTTGATTAAATAATGAGATAGATCTATAAGCAGATAAGGGCTGAGGATTCCTTCCTGATTTTAGTATTGCTATTTTTTAGCTTTGTTCCAAGATTCAGGAATCTTTCCTCCAAAAAATATCCCATTAACCAATCTATACTTATAGGGGATCAATTCATCTGCAAATTTTTCATAGAAATTTGAGCTAAAATCATTCAGCCTAGCACTTTATCCATTTTTAGGTTATCAGCTGTCCTCTTTATTTTTTCAAAAGTTATGGGAGCATTTAGTGCTTCTCTGTGTTCATTTTGAATATGATTTATGAGAAGATTTCTCACAAACTCCTCTACATTTATTTTCTTTTATAGTTCTGATAATTATAGAGATGCATAAAATTATTTAAAAACATTATTTATTTTGTTCAAATTGGTACTAACAGTATCATTTCAGTTTCTCATTCTGCCAACTCCCTTCTTGACTACTCTCATTTAAAGACATGTTTTCATGTTTTTATTACCATATTCATGATAACGTTCTTTTCAAATAGGCCAAAGAAAAGCGTACTTAGTCTAGTTCCAAGGACTCCAATTCAGTCCCTCTTTGGGACAACTCTGTCCAGATTTTGTCACTTCCTGTCCTTGTAAGTATTTTTTAAAGTTCTTCAGTTCTTTTCTATAACTCTTCCATTAATCTGTTTTTCTCGCTTTTCAACCTTGAACTCTCTCTTCTAAAGTTTCCCTAATAATTGCCTTCATAGTGTCCCATACAAGTTCTGGACTATGGTCTGCTCTATTTTTTCACTCCAAAGATATATTTTGTCTCATATTTTCTGCTATCTGCTTATTCAAAAGTAGTATATTGTTTAGCCTCCACATTCCATTAATCACCTTTCTTATTTCTGATACCCCATCTTACTATTATTAAAGTATGATCTGAACAAAAAAAAATGGGAAAAGATACATCTAATATTTCTGGAATAATATTCTCTGTTGTTAGAATGTGATCAGTTCTAGAATAGCAGGTATGCCTTCCAGAATAAAAGGTATAATCTCTTGCTTTAGAATGTAATCTTCTTGAAGTATCTATTAAATTAGCTTTGTTTAAGGGAGAAAGTATGTTATGTTCCTCATTATCACATCTTTTAGTCCCTGCAGATCTATCTAGTTCCTTGTCCATTATGCAATTAGTATTCCCTTGTATAATTATTAGTCCCTCTGCAAATTTTCTCAAATTTTCCAACATTT
Source organism: Ctenosaura bakeri (assembly GCA_948474755.1). Classification (NCBI taxonomy): domain Eukaryota; kingdom Metazoa; phylum Chordata; class Lepidosauria; order Squamata; family Iguanidae; genus Ctenosaura; species Ctenosaura bakeri. The sequence continues at coordinate 188,953 of CAOLHI010003248.1, read as the reverse complement.
GCTCAATAAACAATGCTTGGAGGGGTTTTTTCCTTCACAATATGATCCTAGCATTACAGTTCTTCTCTCTATTTTTCTCTTTCCAAATATATATCTGCCTTCCATGTCTTTCAAACATTCAATTACTTCAAAACTGCAAAACTTGGGTAATAGTACAGCAATCCCTCCAGAATATCCATTCCAATCTGAGCTAAATTTTTCAGTAAAATGATTGCTCTAGTAATTTTTTAGTCCTCTTTTTCATATGTGTCTCTTTAAAAAAAGACAATATCTGGCTTCAAATTCTTCATGGCATTCCAAACACTGTACCTTTTAGATGATAAACCCATTCTATTAACATTTAAAGAAACTAATATGACATTTTCTAGATAAAATTTTGTTTATATTTACTGCTTGAATTTTCTTACTTAATCTAAGTCTATGACTTACCACACTAGTCCCATTACTAAACAGTTTCCACATTTCAATTAATGGCAGGCTATTCTTTATTAGTTCTTTACTCATCCTTTCCCCTCCCCTTCTTCTTCCCCACCTCCCTCCTCTCCAACATGGCTAAGAAGACGTCAGCCTTCCCACCTTGTAAGACTACATGTGCAGCCATGTCAACTTATGGTGAGTGCCAAGAGATTTGTGTCTCTTGAGGTAATTGCCATCCTTTCCCCTCCTCCCTTTACTGATTCCCATTTCAGAACAAACAAAGAAGAGAAAACAAAGAGAGAAAATGGACTTTTAACTTCTGTCTTACCTTTTCCAGTGGCTATCTATATTTTGATTAAAATTATTCAACATCTTATACAAAACAGTTTCAGCAGTTTATATTCCCACTTGAACTATAACTCAGCTTCTTAGATTTATAAAAATACAGTTTCTGTGATTTCCCTTCCAGCACAGCTGCTGTGATCTGTTGCATATTATATACTTAATTTTTGCTTCCATGGCTTTGAGAGTTGAACTCATCTGTAACTTATCAGTCAATGGCTGTCTTTTTGTTTTCACCTTCCTCCAGCCTTCAACTGTTGATTGATTGTTCTCTTGTTGCATTTGCACTTCTATTCTGGCACTCTCAGGAATCTTAACTTCCAGTGTGTTGCGAATTTCAGTCAGCTTTTCCTCTGTCACAGCAAATAAGATTCCCATTCTTACACCATGTCACTATTTTAAAAGGCAAGCTCCACATACACATATAGCCTGCCCCCCTGCCTCCTTCCTGACAGATTCAGCTGCCAAGTCCTGGTAAACCTCAGTGTTTTTTGTTTCTTTTTTTGTACGTTAAGTACATATTATTGCTGAGGGCTTGACTTGTGTTTTGGGTGCCATTTGGCAAAGCTTCTAATCATATCTCTACTTATTAAGCTGTTTAATCTCCCAATTCAAAGAATTCTTTTGATACCATCTGCCTCTAATGATATGTCTGGCTGGATTTCTTTATACCAAGTCAAATATCTCTAAGGGTGTTATGAACAATGGCTAGTTCTAGGTTCAAATAAATCAGAATATTTCTAAAATATTATGATAGCTTTATGGAGCCCCCTCCCCCCCCAAAAAAAACCCAACACATCAGCATGAACTTTGGAAGCATGAAAGCTTCAGGTGTTACCAGGACTGAAGTCCTTAGCATTGTACAGGCTTATATAGGCATTACACATAACTCATACAAATTAAGCATGCACAAATTCCTCATTTGCTAACAATAAGTTTCCCAACGAAGTGTCTCAGGCCACATTCCCTGGTTTTCCTTCTTTTTGTTATTATGCCACCTGGGCCTTTGAGATCTAGCTGTAAAGCCTTCTCACAGTCCTTACCGTACTATTCTCCATGCATTCTCAGAAGATTATTTACCAGCCTTCCAAAGGACACTCCTTAGCCCAGGCCTTTTAGATCAAGCAAACCTTGAAGGCTAGCTTAGCACCTGGCTCCACAGCAAAACTATCAGATAACCTCTGTTCTCATACACAGATTCCTAACCTATCCTATCATTGTTTTATAGCATAGCATTGTCCCATAATGCCTCACTACATAGCCACAATTTTCCATGCAAGTGTACAAAGCCTATATGTAAAGTATACAGTAACAAAACCCAGCACCCCTCCTACAATATAGCAAGGCACTAAACAGTAAAACTAAAAAATCTAGAAAAGACTAAACCTGCAGTGCTTTTGTTTGACCACTAGATGATAGTGCCATGCAAGAAAACCTCCTACAACTACATCAATACAGCTCCAGTTTAATCTTTATTTTTATGACTTCCTGATAAACCCTTTGATGTTGCTTTACCCATTTCTTAATAAGTCCCAGTCTTTTTATTTTTTTCAAATTCAAATAAAGCCTTTAGAAACAGTCCTCCGTTACTCACTCCTAGTTGTATTAAGAAGGCGTTTCTCTAGGATCCTTGTACCGTTACCAGTTCAAATGTCTCTATTAAGTTACAATCCATGCATTGATTTAAGAGATTAAGAAAGTGAGACTGCAGGTTCAAAGTCCATTTCAAATGGCTTTGCTTTTCATGACTGAGCTTGGCCTTCCTCCTAGTGCTTCACCTGTCCTATGCTTCAGTCAGCAAGTATCCCAGGAAGCTGGTGGTTGGAACACAAAAGCTAACAGGTGGTTAAACCAATCCAGGTCATTCACAGATTATCCATTAGGATGAAAGCGAAAGCAAGAGAGTGGTCATCAGCTGGTCCAGAAGTTGTACAGCAAATCAGGAGTGCAAACAATCAAAGCCAGCAAGGAGAAAACAGTCATAAATAGTAGTCAGTCCAAGATCTAGGGATGGAAAAGTACCAAAGGATACTAGCAATCACCAAGATAGACATTTGTAAGCAACAAAGCCTTTACCAAACTGCTTAAGCCAGGTGTCTCAAGATATCAGTTGCTTAATTACCATCTCCCATCTAAGAGTCTGTGGGACCAATGTAACTTCTCCTTATCCCTCCTACACTCAGCAAATGGCTGTATCGCATCTTCAATCACCTGCTGCAAAGTAGTGCCTCCCCTTTACCTCATTCTCCAGCAGCTGTGACTCAGAGATATCAACAACACCAGGAGTTATAATTTCCTGGCATTTCTCACACTCTGACTCTGTGTCTGAACCTTCCAACTCCAGAGGGTTAGTTATGACACCTCAACCCACACTAGAATGCAACAGATTTCATAGAATCACGGCGTTGCAAGAGACCACAAGGGCCATCCAGTCCAACCATCTGCTATGCAGGAACACACATCAATGCATTCCCAACAGAAGGCCATCCAATCTCTGCTTAAAAACCTCCAAAGAAAGAGACTCCACCACACTCTGAGGCAGCATATTCCACTGCTGAACAGCTCTGATTGTCAGGAAGTTCTTCCTGAGGTTCAGGTGGAATCTCCTTTCTTGCATCTTGAATCCATTGCTCCTTGTCCTAGTCTCTGGAGCAGCAGAAAACAAGCCCACTCCCTCCTTGACATGACATCCCTTCAAATATTTAAACATCTCTATCATGTCCCCTCTTAACCATCTCTTCTGCTATCATGTCCCCTCTTAACCTTCTCTTCTTGTTCTCCACACAAGGATCCAGGTTTTGAGGCTCAGTTGGGCAGTCTCCTGCACTCCCCTTAATCCAAGAGATTTCTGCCAGCTGGATCATGTTTCCCAGCAGGCAATCTTACCAACAGCTTTCCCTGCTGTGCAGCTTCACTGGGGGCACCTACCCAGTGGAGCCCTGGTGGCACAGTGGTTCAGTGCTGGTACTGCAGTCACAATGCAATGAGTTCAGTCCTGCAGGGCTCCAAGTTGACTCAGCCTTCCATCCTTCCATATATCAGTAAAATGAGTACCCAGCTTATTGGGAGCAATTAGCTAAACACATTGTAAACTGCTTAGAGAGTGCTTAGCACTGATAAGTGATATAGACATGTAACTGCTATTGCTGCTAACTGCTACTCACTATGGATCTCCTCTCTCAAAGGTCAGTTTGTCAAACAGCAAAAGAATACCTCTACAAAGAAAAAAGAATATATGTGCAAACAGAAATCTAAACAAGAAAATGAAGCCTTATCCCTTATTGCCTATAAAGAACGCTGACACTTTTGTAGATTCCTCCCCACATCAAATATCCTGGGCTCATTGTTGTTCAACAAGTTTCTTTCTAGCCTATCCTAGAAAAATTGAGTTCACACAAGTTGAAGCTGTATAATTTACAGCTCCCATAAAGATTCTAATTGGCTACTCCTTGTCTCTCTTCCCAAACTCATTCCTGTGATCTCAATACCTTGTAGGCTGTGGCTGCCTGGCTGGTTCATCACAATGTCCAGGTAAAAACTGTTATCCCCTCTCTCCTCATACACAGACAAGGTTAAGAAAACCCAGATTGTGTGGCTTCACACTGTAATTTCTTCCAGCAGAGCTAATGGTTAGAAATTCTGGGAGTTCCAATCCAACAATATCTGGATGATCATGAGAATCCATTGTTGTGTGCTTTCAAGTCATTTCCAACTTACAGCAACCTTAAGGCTAACCTATCATGGAGTTTCTTTGCAAGATTTGTTTGGGGTGTGGCTACCTTTGCTTTCTTCTGAGAATAAGAGAGTGTGATTTGCTCAGGGTCACCCACTCAGTTTCTATGGATGAGTCTGGATTTGAATGTTGATCTCCGAAATTCCCAATCCAGCACTTAAACCACTACATCACAGCAGCTAAAATGCCAACAGCAACATCTGTAAAATTCTCATGAGAACAAGCATAAACTACTTTGTTAGAAGCTTTAGAAATAACCTGTACCTCACAATCAAAGTTGTGGAGTACCAAAGAACTTTTTTTGGAACTTTCTGGTCTTTGGCCAAAAAACTGTGTGAATTTCTCAGCTCAATGCACATTTCAATTCTGCTGCTGGAGACTGTACAGTCTAAGCTTCTCCTGGATCCAGAAAAAAAAAAAAATTGCTTACAAGCACAGCCTCCTTACTATCCACAGGTAATACTTGTGAGTGATCTTGTCAGTTCCTTCTTTCCTACTGTCTCCTCAATTATAATAGAGAACTTCAGGTGACTTAAAGCTTTCAATTTCCTAATAGTGAATTGAAGAACCTGATACTCTTAGGTGTAAAAAGGTGATCAATAATTAGCATCATATACTTTTTGTTTCTGGTTAGCAGGTGAAAATTCTATGAGGTAATTCACTACATCAGCTAGCTTTTGAATTGTAAATGGTCTTTCCTTTCTAAGACACTTCCATAGTATTGGTTTGGCAGTAAGGTTGCCAGAGTGAAAAGTGAAAGAATGAAAACTGGAGATTGCTCCTATACCTGTAATGGTTGTATAGAAAGAAACCTGGAAACCATGCCCTGTGAGGAGTGGCCTAGGGAGATGGGTATGTTTAGCCTGGATAAGAGAAGGTTGAGAGGGAACATGATAGCCATGTTTAAGTATTTGAAGGGATGTCGTATTGAGGATGGAGAAAGCTTGTTTTCTGTTGCTCCAGAGACTAGGATATGAAGCAATAGCATCAGGCTACAGAAAAATAGATTCCACTTAAACATTAGGAAGAAGTTCCTCATGGTAAGAGCAGTTCAATAGTGGAATACGCTTCTTCAGAGTGTGGTAGAGTCCCCTTTGGAGGTTTTAAAAAAGAAGCTGGATGGCCATCTGTTGGGAGTGATTTGATTATGTATTCCTGTATGGCAGGGGGTTGGACTCAATGACCCTTGTGATCTCTTTCAACTCTACCATTCTGGGATTCTAAGAGGGAGCTTCAGCAGGTGCTGTTTGTTACCTAGTTGCATGACAAGCAATACCTGTTGAAATTCTCTCTTCTACTCATCCATTAAAGGTATAGGAGCTCTCCCTGGTTTTAATTCCGGTAATGCTATTTAGATGGCCTTGTGACTATGATCTGATTGCTTTGGTAAAGCACTAGTGTGTTTATCATACTAAGCCTTTTGCTCCTTTTGTGAACTCTGCAGGCTCTCTTCAACAACAGAAGGGGTAGACCCTGTCCCTTGTTGCTTGACTAATTTCAGTTCCTTTTGATTTTGTGACCATAGACAAGTTCAGAAGTGGAATAGCTATACACAAACAGTAGCTGCTGTAATACTACATTCGTTGTTAGAATTTTTGTTCTCAGATGTGTATCATGGTATCAAGAAGTCAGTTAGATGTCTCCACTCAGTTGCTGTTTTGTCAGCAGTAAGAAGTTGCAGCTAAATGATTTACCTTAAAGATTTTTCAAATACAGGGAAAGCCTCCATGAAATTAGTCATAGAATCAGAATGGACCTTTAATGGACAAACCCACCTTGGCAAGAATTAGTTACAGCCTTGTAAAAATGCTTAGCCATGATATTTCCCACTGCTCAGGTCACTGAGTACCAAATCTGCATGTATCTACACTGCCTCTCTCGGGATGTTTTCTTAGAAAAGGGCCTCAGAAAATCCACAGATCCATTTTTTTTAAAAAAAAAGACATTTTTTAGATTAGCTAGGCAGGGGCAATGCTTTCCCTGCCCTCTAGCACAATGTTACCAGGGTTATGCTGTGCCTGGTGGTAGCACTAGATATCTCTTGATATCAAACTTATTTGGCCTTTATGTGATCTTTTCTCTGCCACCCTACTCCACGTGTTTGCAAGGGCCACTGGACAAGCACGTAATAGGTGCAGCCGTTAATGGTTGTACATTCCAAACCTCATTTAGGCAGGCAACTTAATGCCTCTCTGATGCTTCAGGGACCACTCTTTCTTGCAAACCCACCTTGCTCAGCGCGACTTTACACAAAGACGCCTGACTGAGTGCCGAGCCATTCCTTTATGTTGGGCCATTTGCATACTAACCATACTATTGTCATCCAGTGCTAAGCTCATCATGTAAAACCTGACCTTTTCCAACGCCTTTGTCCCGCTCTAAATTTCCTTTGTTCTCACCGAGCATGGCATGGCCTGTAGGTAAAATCCACCCTATAAAAAGTCCCCAATTCCGAGCCTTCCTCGGATCGCTCTGGACTTCTATCCCGCCTTGCTGTCGGTTCGTCTGAAGAGTTCCCCTCAGCGGACCACACTGAGTTTCTTCCCCTCAACCTCCGTCTCTCTCCAGGACTACGAGAAAAGGTGTTGTATTACCCATTCCCCCAAAAACTCTCCATTTCTATTTCTCAGTTAGGTAGTGTATGTCGTGTCTTTCGCGTTGTTTGTCCTCAATAAAAATATTATTTGTTGCTTTAGAACTTGTCTAACCGCTCTCTGACCTGACGCTGTAGACATAGGATTAAAGATCCCAGCTAAGTTACCCTGCCTCTCGTTAGCTTAAGAGAGTACTCGAGTCTAATTTCCCCCATCTTGTGTTTTTATTTGGTAATTTGGGCGCCCCTCCCGGGACCCCCAACATACAGGGTAACAACAAGACAGGAACAGCCAGCAATGCTCTTATTGCCTATACCCTTCAACTGCTCCTGGCACCCTCCCCATCTTAAGCTGTCAGACACTAATGGGTTTTATACACTAGAAATGGTTAGATAATCTCATAGTGATTATCTAATTTGGAGATTCCTCCACCCTCAAAAAAATCTTGGCAGTCAAATAATCATAAAATGGAGGTTCACATCACTTAGAGTCTTACAGGGGTATATTTCTCCATTTGGGTATCTTTTTTAGCAAAGAGCACTGGGTGGGGCTTGGTGGGTCACATATTGCCAACAGTTGTCACCACCCTCTTTAAAAAAAATATTTCTTATTCCCTATGAATTGCTTGGAGGGTCTCATCTACATTTTGCTTTCTCTTGAACTACTCCCTTAAAGCAGGGGTTGTCTGCTCCTCATATGGTGGACTGAGTTCTCTGTATGTGATAGAGGCACTGTGGATGTCTCTGTTGGGTGGGGAGTGGCCCCTACTTATGCTCTTGATGACACTATATGTACTGACAAGTCTCTGATGCAGGTCCAGCTGTTTCTGCAGGTGAAGATATAGAGCTTCTTGCTTGTGTTTGTTCTTTTTCCTGCTCTACCTTTAATATACAGTGGTAATGTTACCCTGTGTGTTGGGGGGTCCTGGGAGGGGGGGCCCGAATTGCCAAATAAAACACAAATTGGGGGAATTTAGCTGGAGCACACTCTTGGCTAAACGAGAGGCAGGGTAACTTTAGCAAGGATCTTTAACCCAATGTATACAGCGGCGGGTCAGAGAGCGGCTAGACAAGGTTTTCAAAGTAACAAACAATATTTTATTAAAGACAAGAAACATGAAAGACAAGACATAAACTAACTGGGAAATAGAAACGGAGAGTTGCAAAAGGGTAGGCAATACAACACCTGGTCTCGTGTCCTGGAGAAGAGCGGGGTTCCGGGGAAGAAAGTTCAGCGTAGTTAGCTGAGGGGAGTTCCTTAGACAACTGGCAGCAAGGTGGGATGGAAGTCCAAAGTAGTCCAAAGACCGTTTGGAACTGAGGGGTTTTTATAGGGGAGTTTGTGCATACCGGCTATGGCAAGCCAGGTGAGAACAAAGGGAGTTTTAGCGCTGGACAAAGGATTTGGCAAAGGTCAGGCTTACATGATTGGATTTGCTCTTGACAATAGTGTAGCCGGTACGTTGATGGCCCAACATAAAGGAGTGGCTTGGCTGAGAGCCGTGCTGCTATTGTGAGGTTTGCAGATGGAAGTTCCCTGAAGCTACGAGCGAGGCTTGAGTTGCTGGCCTCAATGGGGTCTGGAATGTAAAACCATCAGTGGCCACACTCTGTCCGTGCTTGTCCGGAGAACCTCGCAAACATGTGGAGTGGGGTGGCTGGAAAAGGGTCAAGCTAAGGCCGAATTGTTTGATATCAAAATGATATCTGGGGTCCTCACCCACAGTGCCATAGCGGATGTAACAGTAAGGCTGTCAAAGTAGATGCTTCTCCCTATAATTCATTCCCTTTCCTTCCCTCTATGGGTTTTCATCTGTGATTCATTGCTTGATAATCCAACTTGCAAATTAAATTAAACCTGTATTTACCTCCCAAGGTAACGTTCACAAAACAGCATGTTAAATGCATGATATGTAGGCGCAAAATGCAAATGTATCGGCAGAGGACCTCTACAAAATGTATTAGGTATATCCTCTGCTAAACCCTCACTTTATGGCTGGGCAAATGACATCTCACTGCTTGAATATGTTTATTTTAATACTAAGAAATGTTTTCTTTTAAAAAAAATACTCATTAGGGTGAATTTTTAGGCCAATACATTTTATTGTTTCAGCATTCTTTAATTAAAACAGAGGTGAGAATCCTCATATGTTGTTGGACTGCCAGACCCGGGAGCCCTAACTTAGCATAGCCAGTACTGAGGAGTAAGTACTGGGAATTGTACTCCAACAGCAACTGGAGGACTATGTAATTCCCAGTGCTAGTTTAAAACAGTTATGATGTACTGATGATAGGAGGTGGTAGATGTCAGAGCACAAGAAGTCATGAAAGAAGGATATGGAAAAAAAGTCTATTGATGTATGTTGATGTGGCAACTATTAAGTCAGACATTTTCCTCTGTAGTTCTTTCTGATAATTAATCAGTATCTCTCAGCATAAGGAACACAATCAATGAGTAAAATGAGAATTTAAGCAGTTTCTCCTGCTGATGGGAAATACCTTGAGGGCTCTTTTCAACAGAAACAACTCATTTTTTAATGACATTCTTTCTGTATGTTCCTAATTGCTATGACTGAGGGAATACTAAAATCAGGGAGAAAGGAGTCTCATAATTCTACTCAGAATCATATTTATGCACAAAATAATTCCCTCCAACAACCCTGTAACTGAAAAACTTTGTTTGAGAATGTTTCTGTCACCTATAATGACAATCACCCTGCTACCATGAGTGGCAAATAAGCAAACTTTTTATTGTGATAGCCATTTATATTTTCCCAAAGTCCATCTCAAGATGAAGTACTCAGAGAAAGAAACAAAAATGAGTTTGACTCCCCAAGAAAGAAGTAGAATCTATCCAAACCAAAGAAGTCAAGATTGGAGAAACATTTTCTTTCACCAGCACTTCCCTGTTCTTCATTCCAGCTCACCAATCTTAGCCACCCCCTGCAATCCCTCCTATATGCCTGGTAAACAATGAGAATAACTCCCAATCTTTGTCCTCCCTTGTGAGCACTCAGTCATCAGCACTGAGCATACCATTGCATTTCATACCATTTCTAATTCTATTTCAGAAAATGAGCTGGCAAAAACAACATTTTAATAAAAGGCTGAAAACATACTATGCTACTGTAAGAGTAAAGCCTGTATTAGACATTCCACTGGGCCCAACACAACAAACCATTTTCTGGAAGAAACTGTACAAATAGAGCAATCAGCTGATAAAATTTAACCATAGCAAAGTCTAATGAGGGTGGGAGGGATATAGTAGCTGTCAAATTGCTGAAGGTCACTCTTTTTTAAAAAAAATTTAAGAAGTCACTTCCTCAAAAGTGGCAAGTGTTACTATGGTTCAGACATACTCGGTGATAGCACTAGATATCTCTTGATATCAAACTTATTTGGCCTTCACTTGATCTTTCTCTGCCACCCTGCTCCATGTGTTTGCGAGGCCACCGGACAAGCACGTAAACAGGTGCGGCTGGTTAATGGTTGGACATTCCATATCCCCACTTAGGTAGGCAGATTAACGTCACTCCGTTGCTTCAGGGACCTCTTTGCAGACACACCTTGCTTAAGCGCGACTTGACACAAAGATGCTCGGCCATGGGCCAGCACTCTCTCAATGCTAAGCTATTTGCATACTGGCTACACTATTGTTAAATCTGTGCTAAGCCCATCATGTAAAACTTGACCTTTGCCCAAGCTTTGTCCCGCTCCAAACTCACATTGTTCTCACAGAGTATGGCATGGCCTGTAGGCACAATCCACCCTATAAAAGTTCCCCAATTCCGAGGACTACTTACAAACTACTTCCCCATGAACTGCAAAGTTTCCTGCCGTTTGGACTCTTCCGCTTGCCTCTTCTGCAAGCCCCATTCTGCAAAGAGCTAGCACACCTTGGCTAGCTTGATTACGAACTTGGACAGTTTGCTATAGCTCCAGCCGAATTTGGACTTATTTTGCTGTTTGCTCCAGTCACCAGACTTTTCCTGTACCCGGGGGGGGGGTGCAGAGACTTTGGCTTGCATCTCACCTCCCCTGGACTATGAACTCTTGCTCCAGTATCCATACGGAACTGTTTGCCTTTTGGATTACTTCCATTGCCAAGACCTGCATGGATCTTAAAGTATTTCATTGCTTATTTCCATTTTGCATTGCTGTTTTGCCTTTCTCCAAATAACCAAATAAAAACACAAGATGGGGAAATTAACTCGAGCACTCTCTTAAGCTAATGAGAGGCAGGGTAACTTAGCAGGGATCTTGCAACCCTATGTATACAGCATCAGGTCAGAAGAGCAGTCAGACAGTTTTAAAATAGTAAAAATAATAGCTTTATTAAAGCAACAGAACAGACACCACAAGCACACAGCTAACTAGGAAATTAGAAACAGGAGTTTTCGGGGGAAATGTGTGATACAACACCTTATCTCGTAGTCCTGGAGAAAAGCGGAGGATGGCGGGGAAGGAAGCTCAGTGCGGTTTACTGAGGGGGCGACTCGCTGGACAGAGCGACAGCAAGGCAGGATAGCGGTCTGGAGAGTTCCCGGGCAGTCCGATGGGTGAGCGTTCTGAGGTGTGCTCGGAATCGGGGAGCTTTTATAGGGTGAATTGTGCCTACAGGCCATGAGGAATGTCCAACCATTAACTGGCTGCGCCTGTTTACATGCTTGTCCGGTGGCCTCGCAAACACGTGGAGCAGAGAAAGGTCAAGTGAAGGCCAAATAAGTTTGATATCAAGAGATATCTAGTGCTATCACCAGGTATGTCTGAACCAGCTGGGAAGGGGAGCCACTCCTTCCACTCAGGGCCAGTTGCTTCATTTCACAACTGTTATCAGTCAACAAGTGGTGAAAAAACTGATCTGTCTTGATCTAGATTTAGAACTGAACCATTTAGAACCACTCTTGGAAATGAAATTGTCTTAAGTCACCCTGAGGATTCCTGCTGTTAAGAGACAGATAGTGGAAGCATCTGTCTGTTAACTAATGTAGACCTCTCAATGTTTTTTGATTCCAGTCAGCATGTTTGTCTTCTAAATAAGCAGTCAGAGCTGGATATTATAAGAGTTTTTGTAATAGTTCTATTTTTATTTAGGTAGTGGTGCTAAAAGTAATCTTGGCCTCTGTGTTTTGGGGTCTATAAGATTCCACCATGTTGTTGACATCTACATGAAATCATTAAGCAAGTGTATCCAGAGACCAAGACTATGAGTGGCCATCAATATTCGGAGGGTAATCAACTCTTATCTCTTCTTTTTTGACAAATCAAGGACCAGCAGCAGGTATTCTGAATGTGCTGGTGCAATAAACTCAGAGAAGAAGGACACACTGTTAGTCCATGATTCATCTGCCTAGTCAAGTGATATTCAGCCCATTCTAGAAGGGTCTGGTTTACAGATTACAGGCTGGAAGTGCTCATTGATCCATCATTGTCAGTGAAGGCACTGTTAGCAGCTGTATACCCCCACACATTGATATGCTCTAAGCCAGCATGGAGTAGTGGCTTGAGTGTTGGACTATGGCCCTGGAGACTATAGTTCAATCCCCAGCCTCTCAGTCATAGAAACCCACTGAGTGACCTTAGTAACATCACATATTTAGCCCCAGAAAATCCCATAATAGTTTCACCTTGGGGTCACAATAAGTCAGAAACAATTTGAAGGCACACAACAGTGATAGATGTGTCATAAGTGAAACAGAATTTTCTGGGAGCATGTGAACAATAATTAGCCCAGAACAAGGCTGCAGAGTTGTTAAATGGGGCTGGTTGATTCATCTGAACATAATTAAATTTACAAAGCAATTAAGGTTAATATGATTAATTATGACCCTAAGTTTCCTTAATGAATCACTTCACTAGAGTTTAAAAATAAGTTTTTATTATTCTTGCTGCTTAAAATATCAACCTGGTAATTTTAAGCTTATAACTGTATTGTTGATGCCTATGATCTTGTACAGTTTATAAGAAATAGGTTTGAAATATGAATTATAGCCACTCCTGCCAAATCTTGTTCCTTAGTCTTGTTTTTGAATAGCTACTTTTTCTTAATCATTGTGTTGAAACAAGTTAGACTAGATTTTATTCACACATCCTACACATATTATAGTCCTAATTAAGGATGAATTTTGCAAGAATTCTGGAAGAAGAGGTTTAAGTGCAAGGAACCTAATTCAGCTACTCTCACTAATATTTAAGGCATATTATTACACACATATACTGAAGCTGTTTTTTGGAATTCCAGAGCACTTACATAGGCTAAGGAGAAGCAAGGCATGGGTTGTTACCCCAAAACATGGGTGACTCAGGGATCCACTGTGATGCTAGTTCCTCTGTGAAAAGGTGGGAAATACTAGTTCAAAGAGGAGGCAAGGAGAGGGTAACCTAATGAGATCTTTCACACCTACATTTATCAATACTAGCATAGGAAAGAACCAGTCAGAGAAACCAAATAAGTTTAATTATTTTATTGGGGGAAATTGCAATCACACACACACAATCCAAGCAGTCACATAATCACACAAGGCAAACTGAAGGAAAAGAGAGGAAAGTTTTGGAAAGCAAGAATTCAAGGTGAAGTAAGTGATCTCTACCAAACCAGTAGAGAAGCAAAGAGGTGATATGGTTTAGATGCAAGTCTAAGGACAGTACACAATTAGAAATCAGAGTGGCAAACAGCAATTGGTGTTCTGCAAGCAAACTGGCCAAAAACTGAGGTTTAAATATTCTTTTTCTGCCTGGAGGACTAAGGTGTTAATGGGTCTCTGGCAGACTAAACAATGGAGTCCAGAGAGTGGACAATGAGGTCCAGAATGACAAAGGGCTAATAGCAGTCTGATAGCTCTGTAAGTGTTGGACAGGTGTGGGACAAAAGAGAAGCTTGCTTGGTCAGGGGGAGGTGAGTTAAGACAATCAACCATCCTGCGGGAATCTCCCAGATGCTATCATCTCTTAAAGGCTGAGTCATTGCAGGCTTACTGCACATCCATTAATGCTTGTGTTTCTTGGTGACTGGCCATGCAGCCATAGCAGGGAATATTTTATATTTATGCCAATTAATATATTCTGCCAATTAAATATTTCACCAGTTAAACCATATCAAAGCAGGGGGTGTACAGCCTGCTAACAGGATCAAAGGGGAAACTCAAAGATGACTCAGTCAAGGATTTTCTTTTGAACCATAATGTAAAACTCATTAAGAGATGCTGACAAACATTATTACTATTAATATTTGATGATAAAGTTTATTTTTAAGTAATGTCTTGAAGTTCATTGTATAAATGTGAAATTCAGAAACATTTTTCCAGTTAGAAATGTTCTATAAGCTAACAATATTTTACTATATATATCAAAGTCAAACTTTAGTTTACAGTCCATAGACCCAGCGTAGCAAAACCATCCAATAATACAGTATAGAAAAAAATATACCTACTAAAAATAGGATACAAATATATAAATAGTGTTAAAAATCTCAATTTGAGTATGTTGGTAAGTTCTTTATTTTTAAAAATCCCAGATGAAATTCTTCACCATTTGAACTGGCTAAGTGCAATAGATACAGCTATTCCCAGCATGGTGAACAAGTGTACCTGCCTGCTAGATAAATTTTAAAAAGAGGAGCTCATCAGAGAAAAGAGGTAGAGGTCGTAACTAAGCACTACAGACAGTGGATATTTCTACACTATACTGTTATAGTGCTATTATTCCATTTTCAATATTCTGTGGAATTCTGGGGTTTGTAGTTTACTGAGACCAAAGAGCTCTCTAGCTGAGAATTCTAAATGCCCCTCCCTAAGCTGCAAACCCCAAAATTCCATAGGTTGTTGAAAGTGGAATAACAGCATTAAAACAGTGTAGTGCAGAAATGGCCAGTGATTCAAAGTCAGACTTTTAATTACTGAATGCCTTTGATTCACGAGATAAATCTGTCCATTTTGCTTCTTACAAAACTCTAAGGTTCCTTCCATCATATTTACAGAATAATTTGTGAATTTTAGAAATTTCTTATCAAAAAACAAATGAACCTGATATTCTCACCCATTCTCACTCTATAACCAATACAAAGGAAGCTAAAACAGTAGACAGAATCCTCTATGAAAACCTCCTTTTAGTCTTCATCAGCGCATCTTGACTACTTTTGGAGTAGCTCCAAAATTCGATATGAGTGGAAAGATTTTGATTTTTATAAGGCTGACTTCCCCAGCATTCTTGGAAAGTTTTTGAAATGTTTCTTGTTTGTCAAATCTAATACTCATGGGATATCTTCTTGTTTTGTAAATAATACTTTATAAGAAATTGTTATTTCTTTACATATTATAGAAGTACTGTTATTTTTCCATAAAATAAACTGAGTTTTTATAAACATCTCTCACTTATTTACTCTATATTTATTATTTATTCGAATTATTTCAAATTCCACAGAGCAATCTTCCTGCGTAATCCTTACACATCCTGGTTAGCATAGATAATTCATGGTATGTTTAGCAGCTCAGATGTGAGAATGTATTTATCCCTTACTGATTTCCAGTGCAAAACCAACTCAGGGTGCTTATTTTAACTTCAGAGTTCTAAACAGCTTGTGGCCAGTTCACATGAAGAATGGCTACCTCTGATCTTTACTTACCCAGAGCTTGAGGTCAGTATCTGAGGCTCTTCTCTGAGGGCATCCTCCACTGTCTGCCTGCTTTGTAATAGCACTCTTGCTTTGGAATAACCTCTCCACATAGATTCATATGGCATCTATTTTTTCTATCTATCTATCTATCTATCTATCTATCTATCTATCTATCTATCTAGGATTATTTTCAGCAGCAGAGAACTGCTTCAGTAAGGAGTGCACATGCATAGTTAAAGCTAAGGTATCAGGTTCACATGGTCCTGGAGTTCTCTCTTCTGGTCATGGTGATGCATGCTTTGGACATCAAGTTTATATTATAGTAATGAATGTCCTATAGGATTGCCTAGAAACAGTGTTCAGAAACTTAAGCTGGTTCAAAGTACTATGGTCAGACTGTTAACTGGAACCAGTTACAAGGAGCACACAACTACCAGTCTTATTTCCAATCACAATTCAGTGCTGGTTGTTCCATATACAACCTGGAACCAGCCTGTCTGAACACTCTTTTAATTCTGCCATGTGAGTCTGCCCAGGATTTGTGTTCTTCAAGAGAAACACTTCTCTTCTTCTCACCACTGGCAGAGACCTATAATTATAATAGAAACAGAACCATAGATTCATGTTAGTGAGTATGGTCCCATCTAACAGTAAAAACATGCTGTCACAATTGATCAACAGATAACCTTAGAAACTGCCAGCTAGCTGTTTTCCACAAAAATATACAACATGTATATATTGTTTAACTCCTTCATCCCCTTTCTCAGCAAAATGTGACCTGCTTTACAATATTAATGTTTGTTTATCAGTTAAACTAATGCTTCCTGGATAGAGCTGCATATTATAGATACATTTACTAAACTGCTATCCAAGGAGCAATATTTTATTGTATTTTAAATGAACATTGTAGATTAAGTGACATTTTGCTGAGAAAAGTACTGAGGAACAGTGCTGAAAATTAGTAATTCATTGTCCCTGCAAGAGCTGATAGTTTAAACCAGCATGTTTCATCTGAAGATTAACTTTTTCTCTCCCTTTTGGTTGCTTTCATCCATTTCTTGGCTTTTGTTTAAGGCAAAAATGAAATAACCTCCTAACATGCTTATTCATGTACTTTTCTTGTCTTTGCAGTATAAGATAGTTTTCAAAGTAGTATCCTTTTCACAGGTCTATTGTATCTCCTAGTTTCTATTTTTCTGATAAGATGAATGCTTACCCACTATAATTCTAGCAATATTTTTCCTTTGCTAAATCATCCAGATGTACATTTTGAATTGGACTGTAAGCCCTTTGCTTGTTGTGTACTTGAAAGATAAAAGAGTTTCTTTTGATTCTTTAATGAACATATAATACATATTGGACATGTATCACATGTACTTGTCCCAGTGCACACTCTGTGTGCATGTGCCTTCAAATCACCTCTCAACTGATGTAATCCTATGGATTCCATTGGATTTTCTTAGACAAGGAATATTCAGAGGTGGTTTTGCCAGTTTCTTTCTTTGAAATATGGCTTACAGCGCCTGGTATTCATCAATGGTGTCCCATCCAAGTACTAACCAGAGCTGACCCTGCTTAGCTTGGGATCTGGTGCCTTTAGGGTTCAAAAATTGTTGAACTCAGTTTTAAAAAAAGTTCAAAAAACCATGGCCATTTCCATCTTCTGATATACTTCTTCCTTCTGCAAAATATATTTTCTTTTTCACGATTAAATGTAAGTGTTTGAAAAAATATTAGGGATTCACGAATCCGAATCCCTGCACCAAAATAGGCAAACCGAATCTTTCGAAGCCACCAAACAAATGGTTTGTTGGAGACTGAGATACCTGAAAACCTGGGAGACTGGGATTTTTCCCATAGAGTAATAATGGCCTTTGCTAACAATTTCAGAAATTACATCTGGGGTTGTATTCTAATATATTTAAATTGAACATTTAATATTTCAGTTCAGCACTTGACTGGAAGGTACAGTCTTGAGATTTCAAGGGCAGCTGAAAGATTCCTTGGCATAGCACCCTTGCAAAGCTCTTTCATACATAATTATGGGGTTTCTAGTTTACAAGGTGTCACAGCATTCTCTGCCAAAGTGTGCTGGTGCATTATCAAACTACAAACCCAATCAGGAGCTATGCAAAGAAAATCCAGCTGTGACCCGGATTATCTCTGTACTGTAGTATGTGGCCTTGTTTGCACAGGCAGGAAAATGTGGGATTAATCTATATTTCCTGCCTGTGTAGAAAGGGCCTTCATGTCATTTTCAACCTGGGAAGATCCTGATGCAAAACTAGGACATTTGTTCTAGCCAGTTTTCTTCAGAGGGATGTTTGCATTTGTCTAGGCTTTTGCTAAGGCTGAGAGAGTGTGTCTTGCCCAAGATTATCCTTCTTCCCCTTGCTTTTGAAACCCTTTTTTAAAAAAAGAATTCAAAAGATTTGAGATTTGTGAGATTCATGGATTCCCAGAACATTCCAGGGATTCAGATCCAGATTCGGAAAATTATGGATTCATCCCATCTCTAAAAAATATCCATCACTTGTCAATGCACTCACCCTGGGAAGTGTTATCTTGTGTAACTTGAATGCAATTGTTCTCATTTTCTTCATGTATTAAAGTTAACAGCATTTAAGAATCAAAGTTTTCCATATGTAAGAATTAGATTTTTAACAGTCTCTTTCTTATAGCCAAAATATTCTCTGGCTTTTTCTTTTGTGTGTATTTGTCTTTTAACATAGCTTCTTTAACCTTGTCATAATCTTCATCACCTCCCATTTTTCCCCCTCTGGTTAAGTTAATCAATGAACCAGCTATTTATCAGATCCCATGTTAATCATTTATAACCTGTTGGCAGGACTTCAAAATATTCTAGCGGAGTACTCAAACCACACATAACAGACATACTGTTGCATCTCCAGCAGGTACATGGGTCCAGCCTGTCTGAAGGGCCATATACTGCCATAGAAATCTACCTGGCAGGTGGCCTCTTTATGTCCTACCACCTGCAGAGGCACATTTGGTGGAGATAAGAGGGAGACTCTTTTCAGTGGTGGCTTCCAGGCTGCAAAGTTCCCTTCAAGGGAAACTAAGCTGCTGTTGTTGTTGTTGTTGTTGTTGTTGTTGACAACCTTATTTATATCCTGCCTTTTTCCACAAGACTGGGACTCAAGGCAGCTTACACATTAAAAAGATTAAAATTAGAAACATATAAAAAGTCAACATTAAAACCAAAATTAAACTATAATCATATTAAAAACATATACAATAAAAAGATTTAAAAGTTACATAATGTAATTTAAAATACAGCACTTAACAGCCCTTTGTTAAAAGCTGTTTGAATAAAAAAAGTCTTCACTTGCCACTGGAAAGACTGTGAGGAGGAAGCAATTCTAGCCTCCCTAGGGAGGGAACACCAAGAGCACAGGTGCTGCCATTGAGCAGGCCATCTCTTGTGTTCCCTCCTGTCACCCTTCTTTAGACTCATTCCCACTTGTCAATATCCTTTTGGAGCTGTGGTGCCCAGAAGGATATTAAGGACTGTATTCCAGGTGGGGTCTGATCAAACAGAATAGAGTAGTATTGCTGCTTCCCTTGAACTAGACACTATACTTCTATTGTTGCAACCTAGAATCACATTAGCTTTTTTAGCTGCCACATCACAGGTCTGACTCATGTCCAGCTTGTGGTCTACCAAAACTCCTAGATCTCTTTCACATGTACTGTGGTCAAGCCCAATGGTACTCATCTTATATCTGTACATTTATTTATTTTCTGCCCGATTTGTAGTACCTTATATTTCTCCCTGTTGCAATTCATTTTGTTAGTTTTGGCCCAGCTCTCTAATCTGTTAAGGTCATTCTGAATTCTGATCCTGTCTTCTGAGGTGTTAGCTACTCCTGGTGGTGTCATCTGCAAATTTGACAAGAATGCCCTTTATTCCCTCATTGAAATCACTGATAAAGATGTTGGATAGCACTGAGTCCAGGACAGAACCCTGTGGCACCCCACTAGCCACTTCCCTCCAGGAGGAAGAGGAGCCATTGGTGATGTCAGGAACAGATTCACCCTCAAACGTAGCAATAAACTTTAGTAGAAGATTTATTGAAACATAGTGAATGATACTGTCTATCAGACGTTAAAGCTCGAGAATGGAATGCTTTCCCCCCGCCTTACACTTAAACAGCAAGTTTCTCCTGAGATAGTTGTAAAAGGACGAACGTCATCATGCCAAATGGTTCCTTTGAAATTCCAGCCAGAAGGAATGGTTGGCACCTGGGAAAGTTAACAGCCTACTATCACTATTTCCCCAGGCTACTGCTATCCTAAAACAACAAACATGGAGGACTCCTGACATCCTGCCCCACTTTTTTTTTTAAAAAAAAATTCATATACATATAGATACGCAAAACAAGTAAAATATTACAGAACAACAGAAATACAAGAAACCCATGCAGTAATAACAAAGTCAATCGGGGCGTTGAGGAACATCAGTCGGCGAAGAATCCAGCGAAGGGGCTCTCTTCAGCAAACTGGAATGAAAGACAGGATGAATTGCCTTGAGGGAAGAAGGGAGATCCAGTCCAAAAGAAACATCGTTAATAGCTCTTTTCACAGGAAAAGGACCGAGAAATCGAGGGGAAAGTTTTTTAGAAGGAGAAGTAGACGAAATGTGCTTAGAGGAAAGAAAGACCAGATCCCCGGGTTTGTAAGAGGGGTTAGGCTGCCGTTTGCGGTCGGCAAAGCGTTTGTGAGAAGCTTTTGCAGACGCTATAGCATCCGAAACGGATTGCCAAATGCCCGAAAATTTAGAGACCCAAGCAGAAACAGAAGGAGGAGCAGAGGAAGGGAGGGTGAGGGGGGGGAAAGGAGAAGGAAGAAAGCCGTAAACTATTTCAAACGGGGGTTTCCCAGTAGAAGCATGAACAGCATGGTTTACAGCAAACTCAGCAAACGGGAGAAGCGAAACCCAATCGTTCTGGTTTTCAGAAACAAAGCACCTAAGAAATTGTTCAAGAGATTTGTTAGCACGCTCAGATTGGCCATCTGTTTGGGGGTGATAAGCACTGCTGAGTTTCTGAGTGATTCCCAGGGTTTTCAAGAGGCAGGTCCAAAACTTGGAAGTGAAAATTGGATCCCTGTCCGAAATGATCACCGAAGGTAGTCCGTGAAGTTTCCATACATGATGAACGAATAGGTCAGCAAGTCGTTCAGCATTGGGTACTTTCTTTAGAGGAACAAAATGACATTGCTTGGAAAAGTGATCAGTAACAACCCAAATAACATGAAAGCCATGTGAAGAGGGGAGAGAGACGATAAAATCCCATGCGATAACCGACCAGGGGCTACAAGGAGCAGGCAGAGGTTGTAGGAGCCCTTGAGGCTTAGATGTGGGCGATTTAGAAACGTTGCAAGTAGCACACTGTTTAATGTAAGTTTGCACGGAGGAGTTTAGTCCAGGCCACCAAAAAAGGCGGCGAATCGCATGCAATGTCTTCAAAAACCCAAAATGTCCAGCAGGTTTGGAATCGTGATGACGATGAAGTACATGCTCACGGGCAGCAGGGGGGACGTAGACCTTGGTGCCATAGAAAGGGAGATTGTCAACCCACTCAATTTTGTCCTTATTTGCCGGGAGCCATGAGTCGGCATGCGCTGCATGAACGATAGCATCGCGGAGAGCGGAGTCACAGAGGGAAGAGGCAGAAAGCCTTGTTTGTGCTAATGTGCGAGTAGTTACTTGAGAAGCCAGGGAGGAGGCAGGAAATAATGCTTTGGAGGGGGGGACGTAGCAGAAGGTCCCTCAAAACAGGGAAGGCGAGATAGAGGGTCCGCCAATTGGTTGGAACGGCCAGGTTTGAAAACAATTTTAAACCGGAACCTCTGGAAAAATTCAGCCCATCTCACCTGCTTAGGGGAGAGTTTCTTAACCGACTGCAAAGCTTGCAAATTTCTATGATCAGTCCAGACTTCAAAGGGGAGTCGGGCCCCTTCAAGTAAATGTCGCCAAGTGGTCAGCGCAAAATGAATAGCCTTGGCTTCTTTCTCCCAAATAGGCCAATTAGCTTGTTGATGAGAAAATTTCTTTGAAATGAAAGCACAAGGCTTGAGTGCTCCCTCAGAGTCATGTTGCAAAAGAACAGCGGCCATGGCAAAGTCAGAAGCATCTGTTTGCACAATGAATTGCTTAGCACTGTCGGGGAAAAGTAGCAATGGCTCTGTAGTGAATTTAGATTTCAAATGTTCAAACGCCGACTGACATTCAGGGGACCAACGAAGTTTGTGCGACTTACATGTAGATTCGCCTTTAGGTTTCCGTAACAGGTTAGTAAGCGGAAGCGCTATGGCTGCAAAATCCTCGATAAAGTTCCGGTAAAAGTTTGCAAAGCCAAGAAATTGCTGCAGTTGCTTCAAAGTTTTGGGGACGGGCCATTGCAAAATAGAGTTAATTTTCGAAGGGTCCATTTTAAGTGAACAATCTTGAATCCTATAACCCAAGTAATCAAAGGTTTGGGTGTCAAATTGGCACTTAGACAGATTAACTACGAGGTTATTATCTATCAGCCGTCGAAGCACTTCCCGAACCAATGATACATGAGATTCCATGGAGTCTGCATAAATTAAAATGTCATCCAAATAAATCAGAACCCCCTGATACAATAAGTCGTGGAAAATGGTGTTCAAAAACATCTGAAACACAGATGGTCCAGATTGTAATCCAAAGGGGAGAACCGTCCATTTAAAATTCCCCAGTGGGGTTGCAAAGGTGGTGAGCCATTCAGAGTCTGGGTCCATCCGAATCCTATGAAATGCTTCTTTAAGATCAAGCTTAGTGAAATATTTTCCTTGAACCAGATGGTCTAAAACGGTCCGTATCAGGGGAATGGGATAACAATTGGAAGAGATAACCTGGTTAATAGCAGAGTAGTTAACTATCAGCCTCGGATCCGCTCCGGGATCTTTTCTCTTTCGGAAGAAGACAGGACTCGCCGTAGGGGCTGTAGAAGGCTTGATAAAGCCACGAGCCAAATTTTTATTAAGGAACTTTTTGAGGGCAAGGAGTTCTTGCTGGCTCATGGGGTAGATTTTTGGTTTAGGCAGCGAGGCTCCGTCAATCAATTCCAATTTACAGTCAAATTCAGTGTGGGGGGGCAATTTGTCAGCCTCCCTCTCATGAAAGGCCTTCTGTAAATCACGGTAGTGCGAAGGAATTTGTTGCAATTCTTCATGGCCAATAGAGAAGCTTGCCTCGGAAGAGGATAGAGTGCCAGCGGTCCAGTCTATTTGGGGATTATATTTACGGAGCCAGTCGATTCCCAAGACCAATTCGAACTGCACCGCCTTGGGAACTAGGAACCGCATGCTATAATTATTTTGGTCCATTTGAAATGAGATGGGCATGGTGATTTCGCTTATTGCTCCTCCAGTCATTGAGGTCCCATCCATTTGAGTTAACTTGATGGGGCGTTCCAAAGGCTCATATAGAGTTTTAAGGGTCTTGGCCAATTTGGGGTGTAACAAACTTCTGGAGCAGCCAGAGTCAATTAGTGCCCTATGTACATGCAAGGTCCCATCTCCGCCAGTAATCGTAACCGTGGTATAGAAATGGGGAATTTTAGGAGTACTTACAGCTGTTCCCGCTGCTTTCAAACCGCCACCGTCGGGTTCAGAATCCCCATCTGTGTCCGAGGAATACGAAGAAGAGGTTTCACCGTCGGGAGCGGAGTCTCCTGTCGCTGCTGCAGGGTCCTTATGAGTGCGTCTGAGCGGTTGTTTGATGGCCGTTGTCTGACGTGTAGATTCTTTATTCCTGGGGTCTGCTCGTGCTCCTTTAGTCCCCACCGTGGCTTGGTTACTGGTGCAGTTGTTGGCAAGGTGACCCGGTTTCCCACAGGTGAAACACATGCCCAAACGGAGGCGTTTGTTTCGTTCCTCAACATTGAGGAAGGTGGGACGGCGAGGTTGTCGTTTTGTTAAGTCTTGTCGTTGTCGGTTCAACTGAACAGTGTGGGTTATACCCTCCACTTCAGTAGCTAGTCTGATCCAACCTAGCAGGGTTTGTGGGTTGGCCTGCATTAGGCACCCGTGTAAGATATCAGGATCTAGTCCATCTTTGTATAACTCGATAAGAATCTCATCATTCCACTGCACTTTGGTGGCCAGGTTTCTAAATTCACGTGAATATGTTCCCACGTCGTTCCTGCCTTGTTTCATTTGTTTTAGTTGATATTTAGTTTTTTCTAGTAGATGGGGGTCTTCAAACCGTTCACGCAAATGGTTCATGAAGAGCTGCAGATTTTCGGTTTCGGGGCGCGGGTGTCATATAGGTTCGCTACCCAGTCAGCTGCCAGTCCTTTCATTCTCTGGCTGAGGTATCTAATTCGGGCTGCATCATCCCGAAAGAGGTGGCCATGATCGACCATGAAATTATTTGCCATAGTCATAAAGAAAGAGAGTTTCTCACCCTTCCCGTTGAAGGACGCTTTCAGGTCTCCCACGTTTCTGAGTAGCGGTGGCGCTGGAGCTTGCCCTGCTGGTTGCTGGGCGGACCAGGGGTGCCTGTCGCTGGCACAGCCGCTCGTGGTTCGCGTGCTGGTGTTCTCAATGTCTGCGAGGGACGGATGCTCATCTCACGTAACATGGTCTTGAGTTCGACTATCTCCTCATCTTTTCTCTCCAGTTCTGTTTCCATTCGTGCCATTTCCGCCAGAAAGGAAAGGTCTTTGGCTGATGTGTCCCATCTAGCAGCCCTTCTGCGTTGTCTTACCGACATAAGCGGCTTCTCTCCCCAGACCCAGGTTTGGCCGCTTGTGGGGGTTTTCATAGCCTCGCTCAGCGGTAAATTTGCCTTGGTATCCATGGACGCTTCGGTCTCTGCAGTTCCATCAGATTCTGCAGATCCTCGTTCTTCTTCAGTAATTAACTGATCCACTACTTGATGCATTTTAGGAAAAAAAGATTCTCGAGCTTTCTGTCAGGAACAGATTCACCCTCAAACGTAGCAATAAACTTTAGTAGAAGATTTATTGAAACATAGTGAATGATACTGTCTATCAGACGTTAAAGCTCGAGAATGGAATGCTTTCCCCCGCCTTACACTTAAACAGCAAGTTTCTCCTGAGATAGTTGTAAAAGGACGAACGTCATCATGCCAAATGGTTCCTTTGAAATTCCAGCCGGAAGGAATGGTTGGCACCTGGGAAAGTTAACAGCCTACTATCACTATTTCCCCAGGCTACTGCTATCCTAAAACAACAAACATGGAGGACTCCTGACAGGTGATCACCCTTTGGGTCTGGTCAGTCAACCAGTTACAAATCCACATTTTACTAGCTTGTTTGCAAGAATATCAAGGTCTTACTGAAGTTAAGCATTCTCTTTATCTAACAAGCTTGTAGCTCTGTCAAAAAATACTAGTCTGGCTTGACTTGTTTTTGAGAAATCCATGTTGACTTTTAGTGATCACGACATTTCTTTCCAAGTGCTTAACACTGTCTTTTTAATTATCTGCATTAGAATCTTTCTCAGTAACGATCTCAGGGTGGTAATTGTTTGGATCCCTTTTTGAAGATGGGGACAATATTTGCCATTCTCTAGTCTGCTGGGACTTCTCTTGTTCTCCAGGAATTCTCAAATAATATTGCCTGTAGTTCTGAGATTACTTCTACCAGTTCTTTCAATACTCTTGGATGTAGGCCATCTGGCCCTGAAGGCTTGAATTCATTTAGAGCGGCCAAACGCTCTCACATGGACCAAACGGAAGGGGTAACAGTCAGTGGGCTTGACTAGTTTTGTCTACCCCTGTGTTACATCATGGATCTTTGGCCCCCAGGAGATAAGACACCTCATGAGACATTCTGTCAGGCCCACAAATCACTGCTTCTGTTCCCCTCAGTACGGAATCTCCTATCATCACCCCATACTTCCTTTGGGGATTGGCAGGGGGCAATCCATGTCCTGATTCTTTCAAGGTCCCCTACACATTCTCTGAGGACTGACACTGTTGTTCTTGCTCCTGTCCTTCATCCTCACTGATAAAGGAGAAAGGTTTGAATTGATTCTGTAGCTCCAAACTAATGGAAAAATCCATGATCCTCCAAATGTCTGCCTCCTGTGTTTGAGAAATGACCTCCTCCTCAGAGACATCCCCTGTGTGTTCCTCATCCAGTACAGTCTGCTCTGTTCTGTCCAAGAAAACCTCATACTCCCTAGTATGCTGAGGAATGGATACATAGGCCATCTCTTCCAACAGGGCAACCAACTTGCACTTGCTGCACATGTAGCTACCCATATTCTCTGATAAAAAGAGAAACATACCACAGCTGTTGCAGGTGACTGCTGCAGCTCTCTCAGCATGCATATTCAGTAGTCCTAACTGGGCACTGAAACAGAACTCCAGGCCTCTCCTGCAAAACTCCCACACTAAACACCCATGTGAAATGGCTGTTGGTCTTGCTACCTGTTTGCTAGCAACTCTTACTTCCCTTACTGCTATTCCACAGATCTCTAAACAACACACAGATTGAGCAAATGGAATTGTACATAATGCAACATTTATTATTTGCTAACTGAAAGCTTTTAAGTCATTTAGACTCATTGGTTCTATAAACATCATGATAATTGGCACCTGAATTTCTAAGACACTTATAATTTCTGAAAGACACTTCCTTTTATATATCTCCTTGTGTAGCTCCCAATGCACCTTACACACACTGGAAGCAAACAGTATTTTATCTGGAAGACTACCTAACTGTAAGGAGAGGTGAAGAAATCTATGGAACCATATCCATGAAACCAAATGAAAAGAATGAGGTAAGTTGGTATTTTATATTTGAGTGTACATGGGGTAATTCTGGGCAGCCCTGTAACAACTATTTTTCCAAACACAGAATTAATGGAGTAAGTGTACCTGAAGCTGCATTTGGACTAAATACATACACTCATTTTTATTGCAGCTATCTACCCTGGGAATACATGGATTCCTAAATCCAGCATACCAGTGGTTCTTAACCTTTTCTTTGTCAGAAACTTCCTTTAAATAGCTTTTGCTGATGTAGATAAACCAAGGCTTAACTCGGAATTTAAAACCCTAGAGTGCATCAAATATATATTTCAAGTTGCTCAGCAAGGGTCTTCATATTTGGAGAGAAAGGGAGAAACAACTAAATGCAAATACTCCTATTACAATATTTTTATTGGAATAATTCCATACAAATTTGAAACCATCATCATACTTAAACACAGAATCATGGCCTAACATTACACATTGATTTTAATTAATTAATTAATTAATTAATTAATGAGAAAGCCAGTGTGACATTTCATGTACAAACCTTGTTATAGTGTTATATGTTCTGCATTAACTCACACCTCAGATAGTTTCTATCAATTATGCTGAGGGCATAATGGAGTAGCACAGAACAACTATTAAGCATTGCTTGTCTCCAAAAACAAAGGCAGCTTCTTCAAATGGGAACAACATTGCCTCCCTCCAAAGAAATTTAAAACCCTTCAGTACAGGACAAGCATTTGATTGGACCTAAGAGCTGCAAATTATTCCCAGGAAACAGAAGGTGACAGGGAATACAGCAAACATAGACAAGCCAGGCAATTTGCAGTGGGGGAGGGAGGCAAGGTGGTGGCCACAACTCACACTTTTGTCAATTTACAGTCGTAGCTTTTTCTGAGGGCATTTCCACACTACGCTTTTATAGTGCACTTATTCCACTTTCAACATCCTATGGAATCCTGAGGATGTTTAAAGTGGAATAATCGTGCTCTAAGAGCATAGTATGGAAATGGCCTGAGAGATACTTTTCTGGATCTTCTTGCTAAAGGAGACATTGCTAGCCAGGCAGACTCACTGGTCCCCAGTGTCGATGAGACAGCAGTTTTGTCTGGAAAAAATGTGGGGAGGAGGGCGTCCCAGTTGTCTTCCTTTGTGCTGAAACTATTCATTGCAGCCTCCCACCAGTTCTAGTGATCAGGTGACGAAAGAGGCAAGCCTCCCAAAAGACTAACAATCCTGACTTTAAAATAAAAATCAACTTCTTCTCTGGGATTTGTAGAACTGTCTTCCACCCTCTTCAAGCGCACCCTTAAAGGCTTTTCCCCGAATAGCCCACCCCACCTAGACTGACCCTATTGGATCCTGCACTGCCCACCCTCTGCCTTAAGGAGACATCTGGGAAACTTTGAAAAGCAGCCCCTCAGCCAGACAGAGACAACATCGGCTTCTTCCTGGCCAACACTTCCACCTTCAAGGGTAGTTCTCCCCATCTCTTCTCCCCTGGAAATCTTAGTGTCCTCCCTCCCTGCACACTATGCCATTCCACTAGCACCCTCCCCTGCCCAAACAGTCTTGGTGAGCCAGCTCCCCTGCCATCCAAACACACTCCTGTCAGGAAACTCTCTTCCCCCACCAGATTGCCAAGACTCACTGCCATCCCCGCCTTTCCAGGCCCAGCGCCTCTCCGATCACCCTCAAGACTGTCTTATCTTCCCTGGAGGAAGAAAGCAGTAGCAGTGGCGGTGCAGGAGTCTGGAAGGGCTTGTGAGGGAGGAAAAAGAGGAGTCCTCCCTTCCTTGCAACACCTGGCCCTCCACCACCGCCTCACAGCTTTCTGTTGATTCCTACCTCCCCCACCCCACAGCCATGCACTCTCCTACCAACCCTTGACTATGAAGAACTTCCTGATGGTCAGAGCTGTCCAGCAATGGAATGTGCTGCCTTGGAGTGTGATAGAGTCTCATTCTTTGGAGGTTTTTAAGCAGAGGCTGCATGGCCATCTGTTGGGAGTGCTTTGATGTGTGTTCCTGCATAGCAGGGGTTTGGACTGAATGGCCCCTGGGGTCTCTTCCAACTCTATGTTTCTATGAGCACCCTTCCTCCCCCAGGAAAGGTGCCCACCTTTCCAAGCTTCTCAGCCTGGAGCCCATGAAGGTGGCAGCCCGGTACATGTCCCTGTACCTGACTGCCAGCCCCTTCTGCTGATTCCGTCAGAAGGATGCAACCTACTTGCCCTTCCTCTGCCCAGGAAGGACGCCAGGCCAAGGAGCAAGGCACCTTGGCCCCATCTCTCCCCTAAACATAGGCGCTTCGTCACCCTCCTGATGTATCCTTCCCTGCTGTCCTCACTCTCTCACACACATATTCACACACAAAACCTACCGGCTCCACCGCCTTCATTCCAGGCAGACGTCCTGTCTCGAAGTAGCCAAGTAACTCCATCTTCATCCCACCCTGGCAGTGCGAAGGAGTCCACTGGACATTTCTAAAGTCTGCAGAAGGCTAATAAGGAGACACTTGGAACCTAGCAACCCTGGTGGCAGGAGTAAGAATACAGGGCTTTATATCTGCATTTTTGGCCCATCATTCATAAGGGTTCTGAAATATTGCATGTAAAAATTAGAGGTATACTTCAGTTAACAAAGTGGTTGTACACCTAAGCATTACTTATTTAACAGAAGATATGGTACTAGACACAGAAATAACATGGAAAGGAAGGTGTAGGTCCCTACACCATAAAACAGAAGAACAGCTCACCACTTTTACCCAAAATTGACAAAATGCACATATGAAATGAAACACCCCGGTTAGGAAAGCCTTGCACAAGTATAAGCTTTTCATAAGTAAACAAAAACATTTTGAATCTTCTAGTTCATTTTGAACCTTCTAGTTCATTTTGAACTTGAAGGTTTCTTCGAAATGCATCCAGGAATGATTATTTTTTTCTTTCACCAGCCTCCAGTTTTTTAATTATTCTCATTTTGGTAGCCAGAGTTATAGGTCTATGCTTTTTTAATGTGTGGAGAGAAGGAAAACTGATGAAGCAGGCTGAATTTATTTTCCTCTTTGCTTTCTGTGGTGCTGTTCAGGCATGCTCAAGTAAAAGATTCAGGAGGTAACTGCTTGGCTGCCTTGGCTGTTGTGGACAGACACACACAGTTTCAGTAGCACTGGCTAGAGTAGAATCCCATTTTTTCCCAACTCATGTTTTATTGCATTGTTATTGCATTGTTTACTGCAGACATACTGCTGCAACCTAATACTGAAAGTCTGTTTTTCTCCAGCCCTCCTTCACCATTCTTCCAGTGCAGATACTACTTAAAAACTTCCAGCTAGGCAGAGGAGAAGGAGAAAAATGTGGGGTTGTTAGAGGCTTTGTTACATGAAGTATACCTGTTGTCACTGAGTGCCTTCAAGTCATTTACAACATAATGGTGACCCTAGGAGAATCTATCATTGGGTTTTCTGGGGCTGAAAGTGTGTGACATGCCCAAGGTCACCCAGTGGGTTTCTATGTCCAAGCAGGGAATCGAACCCTGGTCTCCAGGGTCCATAGTCCAATGCTCAAACCACTGCATCACACTGGCTCTCAATGAAATATACCTGTACTAGATCAAAAGTCTTTCCTAATACCATTTTTTTTCTAAGGGCACACTTAAAATATTGCTATTGCTATTACTTAGTACTTTAAAAAGTCCTTGAATATTCAGAGCATTTTACACACACTACTTTGTAACAGTAAAGCCAGCATGGTGCAGTAACTTGAGCGTTGGACTGCTACCCTGGAGACCAAGGGTTAAATTCCCCGCTCGGCCATGGAATGCACAGCAAACATATTCTCAGCCCCAGAAAACTCCAGCATAGGTTTGCCTACGATCGCCATAAGTCAGAAATGACTTAAAGGCACACAAAAACAACAAAATTATAACAATATTGTTTGCATGTTTTGTAATGTGTTTTCCTGTATTGCAGATGTATAGATACAGATTTAAGGCCATGTACTGAATGTATAGTAGGGGCAAGCTCTGAGCCAGAGTCTTCTTAGTTCATAGCTTCCCTAGTTCACTAAAATAGTTTAGTACTGTCCAGAAGAACTTATATCTAAATCTTTATTACAGCGTGACCTGGATTTCACAATAGACTTGGATTTTAAAGGGCAACTTTGTGAAGCTTCTGTGTCTAATGAATATAAAATGCGCTAACAATCAGCTCTCTTACAAGGAGAAGAAAAGAACAGCACTTCTGGATCTGTCCAATGTGAACTGGATAACGATTACAGCTATCCAGAAAGGTTTATGATGTTATTGTGATGGAAAGTTGGTAGACTTTCCTCCTTGCAGCACAAAGTGCCAAGTAGGCTCTGTATGTGTTTGTGTGTGGGCTAACATGAATGTACTGTATAATAATATATACATATAGTTTTTGCCTAGACAAACTAAAGGAGCTGTCCTTTCTTGTTAGTTTTAAGATGTTGTAAGACAGAACAAAAATCCATATGAAATATGGGTACAGAGAAGGACCTATTACATTACTATCAAATATCAGGTTTTTTCCCAAGCTTTGCATGCTATTTTTTCTTACTAGGATGACCTCTTAGCACCACATAACTGAGCTTATATTGAGTTTTAAAATAAAATTACATTGTCTATCAAAAAAAAACTGTATTATGTAAAATAGGAATTTATTTGTGATTGTTTTCCATTTTTGTCTAACTGGAACAGCATTGAATGCAATCTTGCTCACATATTCCTTTTAAATCAAGAGAATGTACATGAGCAAAATCTTTCAATGAGGCCAGGGATCTTGCTTTGTCATTTACTGGACTTTTGGAGAAACTCTTCTTTGTGGAAGCTAGGAGGTGATTTAAAGTAAATAAGCCTTGCTCTTAACTAAATGTATGGAATGTATTTACATTTGATCTTTTTCTGTAAACGTGGATTTTGTTTCCTAATTTCATTACATTTGATAACTGTCTCTAACCCTCTGGTGAGCTTTTTGGAAAACAATAACAATTGTTCCTAGTTGCTGTGATTAGAAATTGCATGGAACCCTCTCAGAGTCACTGTCTGGCTTTTAAATATTATGCATAGAAAGAGTCTTGCTTTTAAAAATGATGTGTTAATTTCTTGCTATATACTTCTTGATAAATAAAAGCTTTGTATTTATTGATCAGTGGTCTTTATTTTTCTTTGTATAAAAAAAGGCACTTTTCCCCTCAAATTACCATACTGAAATAGAATACAGAATTCAGCCTTTCTTGGTGTAACGTTGGTGGGTAATAGGATTTTAAGTTAACAACAGCAGGTGGCTTTCTACAAATGGGGCTACTGTGTTAATAACCCTATGGACAATTCTTAAGGAAGGAATGGTGATGAATTGATATTTGTCAAATGGAAGTACAGTTCAAATTTTATAGGTGCCAGATGATATCTGAACTACGTGTTAGAGTATCAGCTTAAAGGGAATTGGTCCTTCTAAATCATTTAATCATGTAGCTTTGCTTGAATGCTAAGCAGTCAAGAATGTGAAACCTAGCCATTTCTTTTATTTATTTAAAGAATTTGGGAATGATAAACCACAGCTTGAAAATCATTCAGTTTATTGTTGAAATATTATATATCTTCTTTTTAAAATAAGTTTTATTAAATTTCACATACATACAATAAAGGTTTGTGCAAAACGCACAGAAAGAAAGATCTGAAAAGTAAGTATGGAAGAAAATACACACCAAAAACAGAGAGATAAGAAACAAAACATCTACAATTTAAACTACTAAAATACATAAAAATTATTTTTGATTATCTCTTCTGCAGTTACAGATTTATCTCCTATATTCAAATCTCTTTCTCTGTAACCTGTTTGTTATTGTTGCATGTTTTCAGGTCATTTCCAACTTATGGTGGCCCTAAGGCAAATCTATCATGGATTTTTCTGGGGCTAAGCATATGTGACATGCCCAAGTCACCCAGTGGGTTTCCATGCCCGAGTGGGGAATTGAACCCTGGTCTCTAAGTCTAGTGTTTGTGTTATTTCTTTTTTACACACAGTTTTATATTAAGTAAAAGTGTGTTCAGTGAAAATATTATTTAAAAAATAAAGAAAAAGAACAGATTGCTTACCTGTGATTCTTTGAGTAGTCATCTGTGAACTTATGCTACTCTTTCATCTCACCTCTCTGTTCATTGCTTCCTACATAAACAGCCATACTTATTGTCACAATAAGAACTGGGGGGGGGGGAGTGGGATGCACACTGGACAGTTGAAGGGACTACTACCAAAATGCTATTCTCACCTCTAAATGTTTCTGACAGCTCTGTATAGGTGGAGAACAAACCTTTTTGTGTGAATTGATAAAAGACTACTTGAAGAACCACAGTTACAAGTTAGCAGCCAATTTGAGTTCACACAGCTTATAGAATCTGCCATTGGTGGCTGACGCACACTGAAGATGATAAGGAGGGACAGATACCTAAGGTGGAATCAAGGGATCACCAGAGTCAAATAGATATATTATACTCCCCATGCTTCTCTCTTCCAAAGACCCTAAGCACAATTAAGCAATGTATTACAATTATTTCAGTTCCGAAATTCTGGGAATAAGATTCCCTCTCTCTAGAATAAAACAAAACAAGATTTCATATATACCAGTTTATACAGCAGGATTAAGTGGCAGTATACTCCCTTAGCTGAACTACTGAAAAGTATGCATTACCTAGTGCTATGATCAAGTTCAGTGCGCTGGTAGAAAGATTCAAGCATATTCTAAAACATGTTTTAAAAACATCGGTAGGAACTAAGCTCAGGGAATGGCATAAGTTATTGCCTGCCTTGTTGTTTGCACTTAGGAAAGTACCTCAAGCACTAAGATTTTCTCCCTTCAAGCTTGTATTTAGCCAACAACCCTGGGGGAAGGTAGTGGTATTGGATTTTGTTAGGAAATGACTTGAAGGCACACACCAACAAAAGGTTGGGAAGAAGAAACCCCATCTACCCACTCTGTACTTTAGTATGTGCTGGATACGTGGCAGCATCTTAAATTGGTCTCCCATATAACCCAGGAGGAGCATTTAAGAAAAGCATAGACAGTACAGATATCATACTATTACCAAAACGCACAGCTCCAAGTCTTCCAGCCAAGGCAACAAATTACATTTAGCTCCTCAGGAGCGAAATAGTTTACTCAGTGGCAAGGGTCCTTGAAAGTGTTATGGAGGGGGGGACCTATGGATAATGAGGTCCAGTTAGGAGATCAAAGGTGCATTACTCAGTTCTTCGATGTCAATCTACTGAAGAAATAGAAGGAATGAGAATCCATGTTTGCTGATGCTGACGAAGAGGCTTTTGAGCATGAGATAGACGACACAGAAAAAACATCCCCCTTTACCCTGGAGGAGCATTTGACCCCAACTCAAACCACAAGGTAAGAGCCTTGGAAAAGGCATACCCAGATACCTTTTCCACCACTCTGGGGTAAAGACACCTTACATACCATAGTTACACACTAAACACACCATAGTAATACACAGTTCTAATAAGCTGTGGCCACAACAGCTGAAAACCATAATAAATAAAGAATCATAGAAACATAGATTCATAGAGTTGGAAGAGACCATAACCTCCTTTGACATATAATTCCACTCCTTCTCTCTTCCTGTTTGATCTATTTCTCTGAAGTAGATTGTACCCCTCTATTACTACAGCTAAATAGGACTTTTAGTCTTGGCAATTGCCAGAATGTATTGCTGTTACTCTAAAGTTTCTGAATAAAGCATTTGCAAACTTCTAAGGTGACTTTCTTGGACTGAAGTTACCCTGAACTTGACAAAGTCAAAAGCACTCTGAAGCTTAACAGAGAGTTGAAATTTTGTGTAATCAGGATAAAATAATGTTTCTCCTGGAACAAGAAACAGATTTCATTCCAAAGACACCTTGGAACCAAGAACCAGCTAGGGGAACATAACACCCTCTACTAAAATGGTCTCTCGCCACTTACAGAAAGGTAGACCTTCTGTTCCCAGATTTTTTTCATGTCTAAGGAAGCAGGAGTCTGACCTTTCTGAGGTCAGCCTCTGCCGACCTTTCTCCCGCTTATTGTCAGAATCCCAACAGGAGAGCTTTAAAGAACAGACCTACAACCCCTTGAGAACAAAGGCAGTAAAACTTTTATACTCCTGACATCTTAAGGTTCTAGAAGTTTTAGCACTTCTCTCCCGAAGTGAAGCCTGGGTTGCAAAGGGACTGGCGAAGATCCCCTGATCTTACGTAACTACTTTAAGGGTATATTCTTGCATAGCAGGGGCTTGGCCTTGTGGTCTCTTCCAGGTCTATGATTCTATGAACCTTATGCCATCCTAAGTAGTAAATCAATCCCTTATTAACAGGATGTAGCTTTGTTCATAGCACTAGGTAATGTATGAGTGCATTATCACAGAAGGTTGTAAGGAAGTCAAAATTAATTTCTGTCTCCACATTTATGGAGTATGAGCTGATAGTGACTGTTCAGAAAAGGGGCATGGTGTATTTGTTCTATGTACAAATTAGGAGAGCAGCTGTGTGAGCTTCAGAAAAACAACAAAGGCCTTTTTGCATAGAATGTCACTATTCTGAAGTGATTTATTACATTACTTATTTGAGCATACCACACCTGCCATCCTGAAGACGCACCTTATCTGATTTTGAAAGCTACGCCTAATTTTAAAAGGCCCCAATTAGTACTTGAATGAGAGACTACCAGGCAATATAAAGGAACTCTAGGAAGCGCTGCTAAGACGAAAACCTGCCTGAAATCCTAGAGAGCCATTGCTGTCAGTCAGAGTTGACAATACGAGGCTAGATGAATAGCTTCCTATGCTCCTGTGAGCTAAACAAGAAAGAATTCATGATGTTATGCATCCCGTTACAGTTTTGGAAGGGGCAGGAAAGGTTGCATATTTTATTTTACCTTTAAACAAGGATCCTCAACTGCTGAGATCAGTACAGGGCCATGTTGCTGCATGCTTTTATACCACCCACTGCAAAATGATACTGCAGACTGATGTGTCACAAGAGGAAGTATGGCAGTCACACTTGCTAGACTAGCTGTCCTTTAGTCACATCTCTTGTCCTGATCCAGTCTGACTGCAAAGGCTACCACAGCACCAAAGTCTTTTCAGTGGGATAGAATAATGAAACTCCAAAATTAATTTAACTAAGATGCATTCAGGAAACTTAGATCAAGAAACAAGATTTCTTATTTGGAGCAAATCACTTGAAATTAACAACAGACTAAGTAGATAGTTAGTCACTCTGAGCTTTTATGAGGAAGGGTAGGTTATAAATTATGATAACAATGATTGAAACAATACTACTAATATGAATAATAAAGTTTTGGATTAATATAGAATAAACACAAGTTTTTTGTCCCTAAAAATAAGCAGATATGCCATTTTTGTATTTGTATTTACGCAAAAAACAGCATTTAATATTATTTTAACGCATATTTATCCAAAAGATGTATGGGTATTCCCATCAGTCACTGTGCAATAGTGAAAGAAAGAAAAAAAATCTGTTACAAAACTGAAAGGAAAAAGAATACATACAACAGAACATTTTGAACAAGTCAAAGATTTCCCTACACACCAAAATGCATCCCTGGCCTAGTAAAATGAGTGCCACGTTTCTTTAAAAAAAAAAAAACTTCCCAAAATTAATGAAATTTAATTTAAAACAAAACAGACAGAAAAACTGTCACTGAATCAGAGATTTAGACTGCAATCCTAAGTGGCCAAGATGATTAAGGGCCAAGTTTTGCTGAATCCAAAGTTTTGCTGAATCCAAACTTCCTCAGCTGAAGCTTACTGAAAATCACTTAAGACTATCCTGGCTCCAGCCCAATTAGTGTTGGTCGTGATTCTGTCTCTGGACTAAAGATTCAGATCTGGCATAATTCAGCTTCTTCCTTTCTTGCCCATTCTCTGCTCCTTCTTTTTCTTCCTCCTGTAGACCTTGCCTGGCACAGCAGTTGTCAGAAGAATGCTAGCAGAAGAGGGTAGTTCCTAATTCTAACCACCAACCACTGGCAAATTTTTGAGTTAAGGTTTCACTGTTAAACATTCTGATATGCCTGGTTAAACCTGCAAGACATTCCAGAGATATTCCAATCACCTTTTTAAATTTTCATGAATATATTGCAAGAGGAGGCACATTGGCAAACTCATGAAATGCTTGCCAAGCTTCTGCTTCTCACTTCTTGTACTTAGAGAATGTAATACAACAGTAAACACCCTTTCAGATAGACAGAAAACAGCAGAGCAATAAGCAAAAGCAGAGACCCCTGATTTTTTTTTTAAACTGGGTTCCAGCATACTAGGACATCCAAGATGTTTCCTTTTACAGTAATACAATTATGATGGAATTAGCATTAAGAATACAGTGAGACTTTTGAGACAAATGGATTTAGATCTCAATAAATGTGATTCCTCAGCCCAGCATCTAGATTTTTAGCTAGTTTGATGCTCAGCTGTCCTGAAAGCAGAATTCAATACCAGTTTCTTTTCTAAAGAGAGTCTCAGGATTCTTAACAATGACAATCATAACAGAAACATTTTATTGAGGTGTATACATAGTTCTCCATTTCAGAAAGGTGGCCTTGCATGTTCCCTGCTTTTCTGCCTCCATGTCAACATTTCTGCACCATATTTAGATTATTATTCAAGGAGATCTTTCAGTGCCAGCTGTTAAGCAGCATAAGCTCTTGCAACTGCATTCTTTTCTTAATTTTGATGTTATTCTCAGGAAAACCAATATTAGCCCTAACAGTAATCACAACACTTTCCAGAAATATAAACTGAAAAAAATAAAAAAGAGCAGCTAAATCAAATTTATACAAGTTATGAAAGCAACACATGGAATTAAATGATTCATAGTTTAAGTATGAAAATCAGATCTCTGTGAGAATGCAAAGCTGTCAAAATGAAATTTTAAACATCAAGAATAGCTGCAAAACCATAACATCTAAATCGTGATCAAAACATGACTATCATGTTATAATAAGAACCATTAAACATTCATGTTTTTTGTTTTTACATCTGCGTTTATGCACGTTAAAACATTTCTGTTGAAGAGGCAAGATTCCATGACCACTTTATATGTGCTTCCTTGAAGTTTTAATACAATCTATACCTACAGAATAAAAGACTGTGGGTTGCGTGCAGTACAAACTGTACCTCAAGGGAGTATTTTTAAACTGCTGTTACCTCCACTACTTCTCAAACCTTACAATATTTGGCTCCCCTATAGCTCACTTTACACAGATTATGCACATTTCAGTTTTAATAGAAATGATGAAGTCATAAGATTGCAACAGTGTAGCTGCTGCAAAAGGACATAATTTGAGAAAGTGTTAATTAGATACTTAATTTTTTTTGGTATTATTTTGCAGTATTGTTTCTATCTAATAAAAAAAAGAGAAAGTGTGTTGAAGTACAGGTTCCATAGTCCTTCTATGAACAGCTCTAAGTGAGAGCAGAGGGGAGAACTGAATAAAACCAGGAGGATTCTCTTCACACAGTGGTGAAATATGAATATTCTAGCACAATTGTCCAAGCAGATGATTCTTTCTGAACATTTTACTCATAATAAGATCAAGAATATTTGCTTTTCAAAAAACTTATAAAGACATTGTGTTATGTGCAAATTCCAGCTTTTTCTTTTGACATTTTATATTCTGATAGTATTTCACAGACAGCTGTTTGACTGCTGTAGCGGTCACATAATCCTACAACTTCTAGTACAGTGGTTCTTAACCTTTTCTTTACCAGAAACCCCCTTTAAATATGTTTTGTTGCTGTGGACCCCAAAGACTTACTTCAAGATTTAAAATCCCAAAGCTCATTTTATTTAAAATTGCTCCTTAAGGGTCTTCAAACTGGGACAGAAGTAAAGTGATAACAGCATTGTGTCTGACTGTCTCTCTCAGAAGCTGATGAGCCCCTTGACAGAGGTGACAGAGTAACTAAGAGGTGCCAAATTGTCCCAAAAGTCCTGCTGGTAAAGGGGATCTCAGGAAACCTAATCTTGACACAATGCCAGTCTCCAGTGTCCAATAATTTCAAAGAAGACCAGAGGTTGCAGATCAGGTACAGACAGAGCTGAGGGGGTTGGAAGGGGGTTGACATCACCATGTCAAGGCAGTTGAAAGAAAAGCAAATTATTACCTTAAGGACTCTTTAATTCTCAAGACTGTCTAAACTTATTTGACTTTAAATCATCAAACTGACTTCAGATAATTCAATGTCTTAGTATTGGGAATTTAAGATAAAGAGAAGAGATGGAAAGAGAGATGGAGAGTCAAATTTGACAGGAACAATTGAAGTGAAGCTGAGAGACTTTAAAGAGCCAATAGGACAACAGCATTCAATATTAAAGAAAAGAGGATTGAAAGAGAACAAAAAATTCTGGAAGAGCTCAAAATGGAAGAAGAACTGAAAAAATATCCTTCAGAAACAAAATTTATTCTACTAAAAAAGAAACTTACAACAGAAATCAAGATTTCATAGAAACAGTTGTCAATTGAAATGGTGTCAAGAGATAGACCAGAACTTGAACTTTTCAAAAGAAAAGTTTTTTACACATTCAAACAGACCTGGGAAATGGCTGCTGTACAGAGTCAAAAAACAAAGAGAAAAAAATTAATTTTAGAAATAAAGGAACATGAAACAACCTACAGAAATCAAAAAAAGATAAAGATGGCCTTTTTCAAATATTAAGATTATTTCAGGAACAACCTCAGACTACAGATATGAGAGAAATTGTATAAATATCTTCATGACCAAGACATTTACCAATATCTGAAAATCAGAGAAAAGTTTTAAATCAACCCATTTCCATCATGGAAATATCTGAAGCAATTAAACGATGCAAAATTGGAAAAGCTCCTGGTTTTGGATTGTGTCATAGCCTTAAATTACAAAATCTTTGAAGATGAACTAATTGTTCCATTCCATAAAACGTTTAACCAAATCATCACAGGAAGCAAACATGCTTCTTGGGAAAACACAAATGTAATTTTAAAAGATGGTAGAGATCCAACAGAGACTAAATATTATAGACTTATTTCATTATTAAACTTAAGACTATACATTTTTTGCTTCTATATTAGCAAAAATATATTAAAAGATACTAAAATATTGGATCCATAATGATCGCAATGGATTCCTTCCAAACAGATTGTCACAAAATATCAGAACACTGAATATCTTAGAATATTATGAGAAAAATAAAGGGAAAAAATAGGTTTAATATTCCTGGATGTCAGAAAAGTTTTCAACAACATCAACTGGCATTTTATTATAGAAGTCTTAACAAGAATGAATCTGGGAATAAATTACTGTAGTTGGATCAAAACAGTATATAAAGATCAAACAGCTCAAATTACAATAAAGAGAGAAAAGACCAAATCATATACAGTTAACAAGGGAACTAGATGTGGATGTCCACTGTCTCCATTGTTATTCTTGATAATAGAAATCTTAAATAAGAAAATAAGAAACAATAGTAGGATACAAGGTATGAATATAGAAAAAGCTATAGTATAAATGCTTTTGCCAACAATTTGGCAATATCATTGGTTGACCCTTTACAAAATATTGAAACATTGTCACAGGCACTAGAAAAATTTGGAGACTTGGTTGGTTTCAAAATAAATTAGGAGAAAACAGTGGCACGAACAAAGATCTTGTCTACATCGGAAGAGCTTGAGGTAATGAAAATAACTAACTTCAAATTATTGATAACAATTACAAGAAAGTTTGGAAAGAAATACAAAGAGATCTTCTAAAATAGAGGAATCTCAAGCTCTTGCTGTTAGGGAAAATACCTACTGAATGTTCTCACAGAAATGATTTTTTTTATTTCAAAATATATCAGTTATAAATAATGAAAATTGGATTAAACAATGGGATAAAGATCTATCTAAATTTACATGGTGAGGGGAAAAAAATCAAGAATTAGATGGAAGACGTTACAGGATGCCAAAGAAAGAGGAAGATTAGGTTTATCTGACCTGAAACTATATTTGCATACTAGTGCAATATCATGGATACTAAATTGGATTATGCTAAAAAAGTAACAGATTACTGCAATTAAAAGAATTTAATTTGAAATTTGGCTGGCATGCTTATATACGATATGGCAAGAATGCAACAGATAAAGAATTTAATAAACTTTATGTAAGAAGATCCTACTTAAGAGTTTGGTTACATTATAAATCTGGGCTCTGCCCAAAATTTCCTTTATGGACATCTCCACAAGAAGATTTTCATAATAAAGAAAAAAATATTCTACATAACTCATTAATTTACAAAGATTTATTGAGAGATCAAGGAAAGACCCCAATATGAAAACACTAGAGGCCAACAGATTGAAAAGAGTTCTCAAAGAAGTAATCCCAGATGACTAAACTGACTTTATCCCAGGATGACACCTAAAGGACAGTATGAGAAATATAGTAAACATATTTGAGTTCTGTGAAAGACATCCTGAGAGGAATCTGGCTGCTATTTTTTAAAATATTGAAAAAGCTTGATATGGCTAAGTGGGATTTCATGATGAATGTTTCCAAAGAATGAATGTAGGAAAAAGATTTCTGAAATGGATAAGGACAATACACACAAAAATCTGCCCAAATTATTGTAAGTGGTGAAAAATAAAATAAATTAAATATTCAAAAAAGGTACAAGGCAGGGCTGTCTGCTATCTCCTTTATTATTTCTGATAGTAATTGAGGTCCTGATTGAAAATATTAGAAATAATTCCAGATTTAAAAGTTAATGAAGACAAAACTAATAAATTAACAAAGAATATCTCCTCAGATGAAGAAGTAGTATTATCAAAGAGTACAGGATATAACAAAGAAAGCAAAATATTTAGGCATTCTACTTAGAAAGAAAAATTCTGATGTCATTAAGAACAATTATGAAAAAATATGGTAAGACTTTTTGAAAGATCTTTGCAATTAGAATAGATTAAAGTTATCTTTTTGGGGCAGAATCTCAGCAGGGAAAATGACAGTATCACATAAACTCCGTTTGTTTGTTTGTTTCAAACAATTCCAGTGATCCATATGTAAGGTCCTGCTTTGGAGGTCCCCAATGTCAGTTTGGTTTGGATGGACACCATACCTAATTGGCAACACATTTTATTGGCTCTGATATCAAATTCAAGCCTGAGAGGTGACAGAGAGGTCAAACTGAGCGAGGGAAAGAATTTGACTGTAAATGTGAGAAGCATAGATCAACTCCAAAATTCCTCCAGGTAAGACTGCGTCACTTGTCAGGCAAATACACATCATTTCTTTGGATAATAGGCTTAAATAGAAGCTGGACTCTTCCAGGGAATTCCAACTGTGATGAGCCCACCAGGATACTGATTGACAGATATTCATCCCTTGTACACCTGGATTCTTTCGTCTGTCCTCACAGCACCCACAATAGACAGCTATTACAACACCCATCATGTCTTTGTCAATCAAAGCAATAAGCTCATCAACAGGCGAAAGACCCATTGTCCACAACAGGTTCCCTTTGTCTTGCATCTGGAACCTTCACAGCCACAAGCCATTTTCAGGGTACAAATACCCCTGGTTTGAAGATGCCCAATGCAGTCTCTTGAGAGTCTACCCGTCACTCTGTCCCTTTGGCTCCTGAATGAGAACTGTCCTTAGGTCCTACCTAAGCCAAAACATATTTCTGCTCTTCACTACTCTTCTGGACTGGTAATTATAAATCCCCCCAAATCCCTCAGCCTCTCTATAATTTTTCCTCTCTTCCTCTCTCAGCTAGCTGTGTGAATGTGTGATTGTGTGTATCTTGTGTGCATGCATGAGTGAATTCCCCTCAATAAAATCATTTATTAGACAATTCTGCTTGGTTTTTGGCTTGGGCTGACCCCGTAAACATTGGGTAAAAAGATCTCGCTAGGTTACCCTGCCTCTTGTACTGCTACAGCTTATGCTCTGGCTAATTCCCATTCCCCATTATTTGGAGCACATTGAGGTGTCCCCCCACTGGACCCCAAAACCCAGGGTAGCACATGATGACAAAATATTTCAGAATTGGCTAAGGAAATTTGTAATTTCATCTGGGGAGGGAAGAAACCCAGAGTAAAATTGAAAACCCTACAAGACACAAGAGAAAGATAGTTTAGGCCTATTTTGGTTGTTGTCGTATTACTATGCTTGTTGTTTAAATTGGATTCAAGACTGGATCAGTTGAGAAAACATAAAACTGTTAAATTTAGAAGGAGCAGATTTGTGGTCAGGATGGCATTTCTATTTATGGTTCAATAAGGCCAAAACAAATAAAGAATTTAACAATCATTATATAAGAAAAGCCTAATTAAATGTGTGGAGAAAGTATTTCTCAAGATGTTGCTGGAAAACACCTCTCTGGGTGTCTCCCCAAGAGGTTTAATACAAAAAGGAAAATATACTATCTGAGAGATGGATCAAATATAAAGATCTGAC
Source organism: Ctenosaura bakeri (assembly GCA_948474755.1). Classification (NCBI taxonomy): domain Eukaryota; kingdom Metazoa; phylum Chordata; class Lepidosauria; order Squamata; family Iguanidae; genus Ctenosaura; species Ctenosaura bakeri. The sequence goes on along the minus strand of CAOLHI010003248.1, from coordinate 145,976 downwards.
AGACTTATAACATGAATCAATAAAAATTAAATCACAGGAAGAGCTTAACAAAAGTAGAATAAAATACCATTGGTTACTATATAGGCAACCCAGAGAAAAATTAAAAGTAGACATTAAATTAAATGGACTCCAAATACTAGAAGACATGACTTCAAATCTCTGCTCAGGAAAACCTAAACCTATTTCTTCAATTTATAGATTTTTATTAAGATAGATAACAGAAAATGAACCAGTCAAGAACTCAATGGTTAAATGGGAATAAAATGTATCTCATCCAGCTTGTCATAATCAGAGGGGGAAAAACTGGACTAAGACATTGAGATATATAGCATGCCAAGATATTAAAGAAAATGTTTATAAGATGTACTTTAGTTGGCACCTCACATCCAACAAACTGTCAAAAATGTACCAAAACTGCTCAAACTGGAAATATTAGCTGGTTCTTTTTACCACATTTGTTGTTCATGTAAAAAACTGAAAAAAATCTGGAATGCTATATATACTCAAATAGAAAAAAAAATAGGTTTTCAATTTGAAATGACTCCCAAATAGTATTTGTTAACGATTACGACAGATGACTTTGAGAAAAAGGCAAGAAAGCTATTGTTTTACATGACAGCTGTTGCTAGAACAATTTCAGCACAGATGTAGAAAGGGAAAACTCTCCCCTCAATAGCAATTTCACTGGGAACTGAAATTGTTCAATATGATTCAGATCGATAGATTTACGTATATTTTAAAAATTATCAAAGATTGGGACAATTTATATTATATTTTAAAAACATCTGGGGTAGTATCAAGATGGTAAATACTGATTTTTGATCAATGATTGAAATATGCAGATACAGTAGCAATAATATTATAAATTACGGGCAATGTGATTTATAAAATGGTCTGATTGCCCTTCAGTCAGGGGGAAGTTTGTGTGAATGAAGCATGATTAAGAAGAACAACTGAGAAGGAAAGAAGGTGATGAAATCATGGACTAAGTTTGAAACATCTCTTTTCATCTCAATTGTATAGTCACATAGAATGTTTTTCTTTTTCTTTTGGTTAAATGTAAAATACTAGTTTGTATTAATTATTTAAAATAAAACAAAATAGAAAGGCAAGAAAGAGGAATTAAGATTTGAAGGAATCAACTGTCCTTGGCTTCTCTACAGACAAATGACTGAAAGATATAAAACTGATATCAGAATAAATGGAATACAATAAAACTGAATTTGAAACAATACTAAATTCTGAAAACAACCATATTATTGCTAAATTGTACAAATTACAATTAAAAATGGGAAATGGAGCAAGATGTAATTAAAGATTATATGAACAAACGGGCACAGAATATTGGCTGCCCTTTACAATTAGACCGTTGGATAAGATCATGGACACTAGATCTTAAATTTACAAGATTTTTATGATTTAAAAGAAAATTACTATAAAATGTTCTACAGATGGTAGTTAACACCAGAGAAACTAGCCAAAATATATAAAGATTCCCAGGACAAATGTCGGAAATTGTAAAAATAACAAAGGGGCTTTTTACCACATTTGGCGGCTGTGTGACAGAGCTAAAGAAACTTTGGGCTTGAATCAGAAGTAAATCATAAAAATTAAAAAAAAAGAATTTTCCAATGAAATCTGAATTTTTACCTTCTTAATATGTTAAATATTACAAACAACCAGACTGTGATGAAACATTTACAGATATTATATATGATTACAGCCAAAACAGTATATGCCAAAAATGGAAAGATACTAAGGCCCCTTTCACAGGACAAATGCATCTTGGCATGGGGATGTGAGAGGAACAGGACGTTGTTGCTGTCCTGCCCTTCTCCTACGACCAGCCGGTACAATCGCAGGATAAATCATTGGCAGACTTTCTCCATCAATGACCCCTGATTATGCAATGCTCCCATCCCTCCTGGCCATGCAGAAGGGCTGGAAGTGCGATGGTAGCACTTCCTCCACCAGTGCAGCATGGGAAAGAGCCTGGCTGCACTGTAGAAGAAACAGGTGTGTCCCTTGCGCTCCCCTCCGCAGGGAGCTGGTCAGGTGTGGAGGTAAGCCTTCCCATCACCTTCCCTTCCTGCCAAAGGTGCTGCTGGGATCACATCAGGAAGACGACAGAGCAAGGTAGTATGCAGAAAGGGCCTTTGATTCCATCAGAAAGAGAATGGTTAAGTGAAATATACGATATGATGGAAACAGACAGATTAACTACATTAATAAATGATAAGACTTTAGATAACTTTAGGAATAACTGCAAATGCCTAATTAGTCATTTAGAAGAGAAATGGAGTAAAATGTCAGTGATAAGTATGATTGTTGCACGATTGTCATTATTAAGGATAATGACATAAAAATATAAGGATACGATATGATGGGATGTAATGATTGTATGCTTTTATAAATTAGAGAATGTAGGGATATACACAATGTAAATAATGTAATTAATAGCATCAGACTCAATAAGATTTTTGAAGAACTATTGAAAGGAAATATATAATACAAATGCAACAAAAATTCAGATTTAGGAGATACAATGATGATATTTTCCTCTTTTGAAGAGATATCATGTATTGGTCAATTGGTTTTTTATGTTTATTTTTCAAGAGTCACATCAATGTTGCATGTAAAAGTTTTATTTTATAATAAAAAAATGAGATAGAAGGGAGAAATAAGTAAATGCACAATTCCCTAAGAGGCACTGGAGGGGAAGATAAGACTTTCTCTTTTTTCTTCCAACAAGTGTTAGGCTGGAGTGGATTCAACAGCAATGCACAGGCCTAGCCAGCCTTCCTCTAACTCTCTCTCCCTTTTCAGTCATCCAGTCAATCATAAACGCTCAAGCATTCTGTTCTTTGTTTTTCCTTCTTCTCTAGGAGGAGAAGAGACCAAGATGAGCAAAGGAAATAGGGAGGGGAAAAGACAAAAAATGGGGTTTGAAGCAACTGCCTATAAAAGACTCTGAGTGTACCTCCTCACTTCTATTCATAAGTGTGGGTGCTTTCATCTGAATCAAGTAGTGGCTTACTCTGCCAACAGTCACTCCAACTTCCAGTGTCCTGCCAGGGGGTGGCACCTGCTGCAGCAGCACCCCCTCTTCTCATCTGGCTCACTCCAAGTGAGATCCTTGATACAGTGTGGCACCCAACTCTGAAAAAGGATAGCAGAGAGGGTCCATGGACCACAGGCTAAGAATCACTGTTCTAGAATATTCTCCAGTGTATCATCTAATTATCCTATATTCTTAGTATATCCTCTATATAAATATTTAACACATTGATACAAAAAAGATATATAAAAACATGTACATTTTAAATAGTTCTAAAGTAATCTGTGTGGCTATTTCTGTAAATTTAAACATTTTGTAATTGTTATTACAAAATGAAACCCACATTTAATTTTAACAGACATGTAATGATTTTCGCAGTTATTCTGGATTTTGAACTTTCATTTTTTTTCAGTACCACAGAAGCCTCATGTACACACCAATGTATGTGTAACAAAATGTTTTACTACTCACAATTGTATTTATAATAATTTTTTTCCAGATTTTGTGCTACCAACTGAACTAAAATTTAAAATGGCCACACTTCATAATTTTTCAGCTTAAGCTTCAAAGATTTGATGCTACTATAAAGTCTACCATTAGCTCATTTTCAAAATTCATTTCATTTATTTGACAACAAAAAGTTTTCCTAGTAAAGTCACCTGAAGTCCAACCTAGATTTAGTTATACTTAGGCACAGACAGCTTTTAATTCAGCACTTCAAAAACCTAAGGAATATTCAGGCAATCAAATTTCTCTCAATAGCTGCAAAATGTGGGAAAACATCCTCGCTATAATGTATATTTTTATTCACAAATATTAGCACAGGGATAAAAATAAAAGAAAGCCTTCATGTAGCATATCTATCATTCGCATGCCAGTTTGCTATCAAAGCTGGAAAGTCCAATGGCAAAGGCCTGAAGGGCACACAGTGGGTAATTAAAGTCCAAGGTGAATACGTCCTCTGCTACACGACCAAACTGCATCACGATATAGTCAGCTGGAAGAAGTGGAATAAGAGAGAGAGGGGGAAAGAGAGTCATACACTTGTTACATTACATAGAAGTAGTAGTGAGTTGGAATCATCCAATTTATCTGTGACAGATATGTTAAGTCTATTGCCCGTTACACTTTGCAAACTAGCATCCAACACTGCCTGTGTTTCATCCAGGTTAAAAATTCTGTGTTATTCCACCTTTCCTCCTCCCCTGCCCCAGTTCCCAGCCTGCTTACATATGGTCCTGAGGCAGAACTTCTCTGTTCATGATAAATAGACCCCCTCCCCAACCCCCATGAACTTCCTGCCTTTCTTGACAAGTGGCTGCCCATCTTTCCAGCCTATGAGATCAGGGCATTCAAACTGGAAGTGCATGCTAGTGATTGGACTAACTTGAGAGCTACCAGCAAAAGCTTTTTATACAAGCTATTTTATGTTTGGGAGGGCACATCAGAATAGGAGAAGAGCATGTCTGCTAGGATACCTGCAGCTTACTTTTGTCAGTTTCTGAACCCCTGAAGAACCACGGCCTCATGAATCTTTTTGTTTTTCAGTTAAAAAAAGAGGATGAATCCTGACCCTGAAACATAATGAAGGTCACTGCCTCTTGCCAGAGGGATCCCCAAAGTGTCCTTTCTACTTTCAGTCCCAAGGGCTGTGCCCAGACAATCTCAAGCCATTTGCTACAGTTGCTCTGTCCTATTCAACATCAGGCTCTTTCCTCTTCTATTAAAATTCAGCAGCAAGGAGTCTGCAAATGTTCTACATTCAAGGGGATCTGGAATGGATGGCATTAAATGTGATGTTTAAATTAGGTCAGAGACATATGTACTGTTAATGCAAAAGTTCTGGAAGAGAAAGCAATCAAGTGTGAGAAGGAGGCTTAGATAGGTGTGTGGGATACAGCAATTCAGGATGGCTATCATGCTAATGAAAGGATTTTAGAAAGCCAGATCGGAATGTGTGACTTACTAGGACAGCCTGCCAGTGACATTTTTTTTTTAGAAAATAATAAGTATTAAATCCCATGTCTGGTCTTCTCCCCATCAAATCTAGAAATGTTTGGTGAAAATTGTAAATGTACTTCCCACCTCAACCCTGGCACCTACTGAAGGGGCAGTTTGGCCCTCCAACCACAGCTTTAACTCTTACGGTCATTTTCATGGACAATCTGGAAATTCTTCACAGACGCCTGGGTGACTCTTCCATGGAAATTCAAAACATATGACTGGGTATCATCATTCCATACTGGAGCTTTGTTGTGCAACTCAATCAGGTTCTCCATGTCTTTATTCTGCCATTTTGACAGCAAACTCTCACGTTCCTGTGCAACAGAATAAGGGGCGGGGATGCAGACACGTTTTCCATTCCCTTCTTTCTCTCAGGTTTGGTCTGCAAAACTGGTAGTAAGTGTTCTTCAACTTCACACTCACAACTTTTTTTTATTAGAAAAGTCTATGTTCTCTTTTCATATGACCAAGGAAACACACTTACCCTCATAGAGAAAATGGCCAGATATTCCCATATTTCTTATTCCCAATACAGAACAAATTCAGTTTAATATATCTACTTGTTATCATCCTTTCTAATTAATGTACAATTAGCTTCATGCTGCTTATAAATTGTGATATTTTTAGTCATAAAATGAAGTGCTGTTATTTTTACATGATGAATGTATACTTTGTAGTTCAAGTTATGAAGGAGACATGATTCTGGATCAATGGGCAATTCATATGGTGCAATATTTATATGTTGGTGTTACTCAATGTATAGTTATAGTTTATGACAGATTCCCATGTTATCTTCTCCATATAAAAAATGAATAGTGGACGGCATGGCCATGCTAGCCATACTTTTAATTAATTGCTATCATTCACAGATACTGCAGTTCTACCTCTCAATCATACTTAGGTTTCTAGCTCTCAAGATCTGGCTCCAGTACTCTGGGCCGATAAGAATTTTGCCTTAGGAAATATGTATGTGTTCATATATGTTACTGTGCGTTGCTAGCTCTCACCACTGAGATAGGCCTAAATAGCCCAAAGGCACCAGATCTGGTCTGATCTTGGATGGGAGACCACCACAAAATCCCAGGTGCTATAGGCAATATATCAGAGGAAGCAACGGGTAAAATCCCTCTGAGCACTCCTTGCCTAAGAAAATCTTATGAAATTCATGGATTTGCTGTAAGTCAACAAGTGACTTGAAGGCATGTGCATTCTGTTGCAAGCTGTTTTGGAGCAGCTGCTGTAAAACTCTCTGGTTATCAGTCTGGATACCTCATGTTTGCCCTATTTCTTCTCTCAAAGTTTCTCAAACCACACTTGGCATGAGGGCTCAGTGTGAGGGAATAGTCATCAGACAGAAATAGTGAATTGTATCAGCATTCATTGCCTCACAAAATGCTGAATAGGATAAAGCAGAACCACTGTTGTGAGGCTTTTTTCTATCTTACTGTTAACTTACCAGCTTTTATTCTACCTCCATCACCTCACCATATACAGCTGGAGCTACAGTAGAATTTTCAAGCTTGATCTTAGGTCTCTGTGGGTTATATCACTATTAGCAAGAACTCTAGTATGCATGTCTCTCTTCTGTAGCTCTAATTAGGGACTTGATTCTCTTCTCTTTTAATTCTTGGTTTCACTAATTTCTCTTCCATCCTTTTTCTCCTTCTCCATCCTTGACAACTTCTGATCTACATTGATCTTTTCCCTCATTTTGAAATCCATCTTTCTTTATTTTCTACCTCCCTCCTTCCTTGGCAACTTCTGACTAAATGTGTTTCCTTTCTCTCCTGTTATCATATTTCACCTTCTCCTCTCTTTCATCTACAATCCTGGCTGAACACCATCTTTTTCCTTTCGTTCTGTCTCTCTTTCTCCTTCTCAACCCACACTAATAGCGTCGCTTCAAGATCTATTTCAAACTTACATTTCGTGGTCTGATAGGAATTCGTTCATGATTCAGATTCATTCCTGGAATTATGACCGACATTTTCCTGGGCCCCTTGAATCCTAGTACATTGGTTTCCTTTGAAAAAGGACATAGAAATTAAAGAAGAGAAAGTGAAGTTAAGAATATAAATGAACAGGTTGCTTACCTGTAACTGTGGTTCTTTGAGTGGTCTTCTATGAAGTCACACAATGGGGGTATTTTGTGCCTGTGCGATCGGAACGTTCTGGAAGCCTAAAATTAGGCATTTTGGCAGTTGGTCCATCCCCCGCATCCCCTGGGTATATAAGGTCCCTCCCCGAGTAACAGTCAGTTCCTTCGCCGCTATGGTAGGAACCAATGAAAAAGATATCAAGTGGGGAGGCTGGGTGGGTTTGTGTGACTTCACAGAAGACCACTTGAAGAACCACAGTTACAGGTAAGCAATCTGTTCTTCTACTTCGTGGTCTCTGTGAATCACATAATGGGGAGATTAGCGAGCTGTCAAAGATGGAGGTGGGAGATGTCAAATTGTCAATATACACCAGTGATAACAAAGCAACATCAGATTTTCCTTTTTTCAAAAAAGTGTAATAAATATTGCAATACAATAAATATTATAAACATCATAAATATTATTAGCATAATAAATAAATAAAAGTAAATAAATAAATATTTAGATTACAACCAATCATGTTGTGTTTCTTGAATTTATTCAGAAATTTTTTGTTGTTGTTTTTCCCTCTTTTTTTTTCATGCAACTGCAGAAAACAAAACAGCCCTACCAAAGGACGCATCACTCCTTTCCCTTTGATCTACCCTATAGTGGGAAATAAAGGTCAACGGCTGCGACCACGTAGCAGCCTTGCATATTTCCTCCAATTGTACACCATGCATGAAAGCAGCCGAAGTTGACATTGATCTTCTGGAGTGCACCCTTACATTTAGTGGCAGCTTTCTTTTAGCAATCTCATAACACAACTTTATTGAGGAAACACTCCATTTAGATATCTTTTGGGAAGAATCAATAAACTTGTCCCCCAACACAAAGGGTAGGTACCGTCTGTGTTCTTTCATTATCGATATATGGAAGTAGGCATCTTTTAAATCCAGTGTAACAAAACAGTCTCCCTTCTTCAGCAATGGCATTATTGACGCCAAGGTTACCATTCGAAAACATTTTGTGGAAATGTAATAGTTGACATCTCTTAGGTCTAGAATGGGTCGAAGACCCTAATCTCTTTTTGGTACCAGGAAGTATTTGGAAGAGAAATTCCTCCTTAGTTGGGCATATGAGATCTTTTCGACTGCCCCTTTCTCCAACAAAGTTGCAATCTCCTCTTCCAGTTCTGGGGACGAAGGTGTGATATGAATTCGACCTACCAGTGGTAGTCGATGGAATTCTATCAGATAGCCCCGTCTCACCACATCTAACACCCATGAGTCTGTTGTTAACAAGGTTGTCAGGACTGAAACCTGACAGTCTGTTTCCCAAGGGTTTTTCCTCTGACCCACAATCTACAATAGTTCCGTCGGTACCGATGTCAGCAGTAATGATGGTAGAGTTGACAGTATCTAACATCTCCATGCCGTCAATACCAGTGGAACAGATGGTATCGGCGGCGGTATCAACATCTGAAGTTTGAACAAAAAGATTTAAATCTTCGAATGCAGGAGTGACAGAAAGATGTTGACTGTGCGCAGGTGAGATATCATTTAGTTGGTTGTCAAACTTGCCGTTTTTGTTGGTCTTGCTGTTTCTTTTTATATTGAGGTTGTCTGAATTTGGACATTGGAAATTTCCTTGAAAGTTGTCGCTGCCCTGATGTTTGATGTTGTTGCTGTGTGGGCATCGGACTTCTTGTTCTAGGCGTGCAAGGTTGGTAATGGCAATACCGATACCTGGAGTATGATGACGACGGTACCGGGAACCCATACTTTTTAGCAGTGGTGCCCATTTTTTGCATATGTTCGAGTTTGGTATCTGTACGTTCATTGAAAAGGCCTACAGAGTCAAAAGGCAGGTCTTCAATCACACTCTTTGCTTGTTGAGACAGACTGGAAGATTTCAACCAAGCATGTCTCCTCAGAGCTATCGCTCCTGCAATTGCCTTTCCACTGCAATTAGTAACGTGTTTTGAAGTCGTGACTTGTTGGGAAGACAAGTGATAGGCCTCACCATACAGAGAGGTAGCAATCTTTCTCTCATCCTCAGGCAGCATGTCTATGAACCTTTTCATCCTAGTCCACAAGAACTGCTGATAGGCACCCATACATGCCACATAATTCGAGATTTTAAACAGCAAGGCAGCATTCGAATATGCCTTCTTCCCCAAATTGTCTAATTTCCCTCTCTCTTTATCAGTAGGTGACACATGAAGCTTCTGGGTCTGTCTAGATTGAGCTGCATCAACAATTATCGAGTTTGGCTTTGGATGTTGAGTCAGTCACTCTTGACTGCTCTCAATCAGATGGTACAGTGCTTCTACTTTCTTCAGTGTGGAAGGAATAGAAGACAGGGAATCGCATGACTTCTTCACAGTCTTTAACAAGTAAGGCAACAGTGCAATGATAGATGGTACAGATGCTCTATCAAGCAGTTCCTGGAAAATAGGATCTTGGAGATCCCCTTTATCAGTCTCCGCTTGGAGATTCAACAGTCTAGACATTCGCAGAACAAGATCAGAGAAAGAACGGACATCATTAGTAGGTGATATATGTTCTGCTGTTGAAACAAAATTTGATTTAGACTGCTCAGGCACATACGACACATGAGATCCCTCAGACACAGAGGAAGATCTCGCTGTATGGTACCAAGGAGAAGGGTACTGAGATGTAGACCGTTGTTCAGAAGAGACCCAACTACAAGAAGAATGTCGCTAGATTCTCTCTGTTTCTTTCCCATGTTTAGATCCAGACACTGCAGGCAACAGTCTGCAGTAGGATGGAGTTGGAGACTTAGTGGACAACCTTGGCACATGAGTATGTTTACTAGTCTCCTCTCTATACTGATGACAAGTCGAAGAGTCTTCCTCTCGGTATCGAGAATGCCTGCATGCCCAATGAACATCATCAGTACAAGGTGAGACATCCCTGGAGTCAATGGAAAACTCCTCCTCAGGATATCGTCAATAGCGGTACAGAGGTAAATCCCTCACATAATAGTACCGATGAGGTGATCTCATGCATGAACGTGAATGCCTAGAAAGGGATCTCAGAGGCGATGGTGGAGTTCTACGCCGACACCTCGGTGGAGAGGATAGTTCAACAAGATCACGTTGTCTCAATCTCAAGTGTCCACCAGCAGGAGATCTTGACTCTTGGCAACGTGATACCGACCCCACCGAAAGCATTTGAGATTACTTCATGATCTCCCCTTCAGAGGGAACACAAACTTCCTCAATCTAACTAGATGGCACAGTATCTTTGCACACATCATAAGCAATCACATAATGAACATCCTCCATCATTTTATCAATGGAGGTGCCTAGAACTGTCAGAGAAGGAGATTGGATTGGAGCAGATAGACTGGGCTGCTCAATCCTTTTGGCCTTTTTTGAAGGCTCTTCTTATGACAAGTCCTTCAATTTTCTTTCCGTCACTCTGTCTTTCTCACATCGAACCTTTTTTTTTGACAGTGAGATGGAGACATGTTTTTTTGGATCACTTTTTTTCTTAGTCGACACCGACAGTTGGACAGATTGCTCTCAATCTCGAGACTCAGATATATGTGGAGGGTGTACGCAACGTTTGAGCCATTTTAGAAGGCTGAACAGATTTTCCAAAAGTTGTGGGCAGAAAGGCAGACAAAACCTGTTTCCACAAAAGTGCCTTCAAACGGGCTGCTGTGTTCCTTCTCATCTAAGAAGTAAATAACTAGAAACGTTAACAATTTGCCATGTTATGGCCCTCACCCAAAGGAGACACTCAGAATGACCGTCTTTGTCGGGTATTTTCCCTCCACAGGATATGCAATGTTTGAAAGTTGCCATACAGTGCAAAGTCCAGATTGCAGAAAAACACTCTCGTAGTTCAAAAACGCACACCATCTCTGACCAACCGCCAAAAAACCGCCAAGAGATAATCAAAAACCAAAACCAGTCCAAGACTGAAAACCGTTAAATCTATCAGTCAGGCTGAGAAAGGCTCCTTACTCGTTGCTACCATGGTGGAAGAAAAGGAACTGACCGTTACTTGGGGAGGGGCCTTATATACCCTGGGGATGTGGGGGATGGGCCAACTGCCAAAATGCCTGATTTTAGGCTTCCAGAAGGTTCCAAATGCTGTTTCACACAGGCACAAAATACCCCCATTGTGTGATTCACAGAGACCATGAAGAAGAAACAACAATTACCAAAAAAGAACCCACACTGTTAAAATGACATTTTGGGATGTTTTCATACAACGAGGCTTCATAATATTCTACCTCATTCTAGAATGATAAAAAAAAAAAAAGAAATGCGATAAAATTATGGCGGGGTAGTCTTAAGTCCCCCCTCCAAAAGAACCCAGTGTACCTAAATTCACCTCTCTAATTTTCTGCCACAGAAGTTAAAGTGGTACTTTTGGAAATGCTGACCATTGCAATGAGGGCAAAATTTCCCTTGCTTTTATGGAACTGGGTGACCAAGTAAGATGATGGAACATGACATTCCTCTCCTTCATAATATGCCGCACTCTAGAGAACATGCCTCTATACACCAAACAATCCGCACAATATATAGATCCTCTTTATATGTATATACATATGCATACACAAATACATAGCACCTGTCATAATGGCAGGCAGTTTGCATGTTAACAATGAAAGAGAATAACAGTATGAAACGGAAATGCAGAATTTGGGAAATAAACACGATTAAGTTGAAGACCTAGTACAGGAAAATAAAATATAGGTATAATGTAGACATAGTGGGATGCCTTCCATGATTAGAATATTACAATGGAAGAGTATAACATGTTTAAATAGAATAGATGAGGCAGAAAAGAAGGGAGAGTAGCATTATATGTCTTAAGTCAAATTCACATGCACAGAAATCCATGAGACTGATCAGAACTGACCAACAGAGAGTATATTTGGATAAAAATAAATATTTATGTTTATGCAACAATGGCATTAGGGCTGCATGCTGCTATTTGGCCATAATGTTCCCATCATTACCTCCTGTTTTAGTGTGGTGCCAATAACAGCAAGATCACAAGTTCAAGCACCTATAGACCAAGAAGTTTGTGTGTGCATTTGTGGGTGTATTTAAAAAAAACACTAGGCACAGAAAATTCCCATTTGTGTGAGTCACAGACACCATGAAGAAGAACATTTTTGTTTCACCTTCTCTCTCTTTCTCTTCAGCCCATTACTTCAAATATCAGTCACCCTCCCTCTCACCTTCCCACCCTGCAAGAATCTTCTATACAAAGCCAGTGAGCTCCATCCATCCCAAATTTTTCAGCACACATACAGGACACTGTTGTGCGCAATAACCCCAGTGTTGCAGATCAGTCCTTCCTCCATGGGGAGCAGGACATCAAAAGCCCCAGTCTGCATGATTTACAAAGAGCTTCAGATCACTGTTGGTAGTGAGTTAGATGGTTTGTTGTTGACAAATCACTTCCTTCAAGGTTAGTCCCTTCCAATTACAAGTAAAACAGCCTTTTATCTGTCCTCCATGAGGAAGCACTTTAGATCAAGCTTGAAGGTATACAGGAAGGCCCTGCCCTTGCCGTGTCATCTGACAACTCACTCTTTTAATGCTTCCAAATTAATTCAATGGGAGTTCCACTGTTTCAGCAGTTCTTCTTGCCTACAGAGGCTCACTTGGGACTGCTCGCACTCACATGCTGCTCATAAAGTGAGCTGAGAGGAGTTAAAAGGTGCCAAGCTGGCTGAGAACCTTCACAAACAGTGCATACGCGGTCAGTCCCAAGTGAGCCTCCCTAAGTCCTTCATGCTCCCTACAGTATAGTACATAGGTTTGCTTTTCAATCAATTCCATTTTCTGACACTGCTCCAGTCCCTAACCTAACAGTTAAGTAGGGGAAGGCTGTATATAAGTGCAGTTCATGAAACATTTATACTTGAACTACTATAACTGAGATCACTAGATGGTGCTAACGTCAAGGCAATTCCACTGCCTTCTCTTTTAAGAGTGTTTTCCAGACAAAAGACAGCTGCCTCTACTCACTTGGCTGGGTTGTTGTGGGCACGTCTAGCTGATAAATCTAGTGGTTGAGATAAGGCTGTCAGCTCCATCTCCTCACAATTCATGCCCAGCTGTTTCTTGTCTTGGTTTTTGTTGTTCCTCTCCTATCTCCCTTCCTCTCCCTGCTTGGTGTCCTGCATTTTGTTTTTTTTAAATTAATTTTTATTGACATTTTTAATGAAAAAACAATAAAAAAAACCCTCCCTGCTTCCAGACATCAATTTTCCCAGTTGAATCTGAGTTTACATTTCATTCCATATAAACATTCCGTTTCATACATTCTCTCTATTTTAAACAAATGTATACTATTACTTTCAACTTATATGTAACTATTTACATTTTATCTTTTACCACCTCATTTTGTCTTCCTCCTTTCTCACACTTTTATACAATTCAATACCTCCCGCCATTCTCTTTCAAAGCCCTGGATTGGCTTATTTTTAAGTGAGAAAGTTAACTTTTCTGTTGCTACCATATCCAGGACTCTGAATTTCCATTCTCTTATATCAATATATTTTCCTTCTTTCCAATGTTGAGCATAAGTCAATCTTGCTGCAGTTATTATATATAACAATGTCTTTTGATGAGATCTTATTTCTCTTTGTTGCCCTGGTGGTGTCCCGCATTTTGAAGAGCTGCTCTATGGCCTCACCTTCTTCACCCCACACCTTGCAAGCTTTTATCAGAGCCAAGCTACAGATGTTTGCCATTAAGTCCAAAGAGTTCTTACATATCTCAGTGGCCTCAGCTTCAATATGCTCCTGGGTAGTTCCCTCAGTAAGTTAGCCCAGTTACATCCTGCCAATGGGACACATTACCATACTCTTCTGGCATATGTGTGTTAGGAAGGGGGGACAGATTCACAAAACCAATTGTTCATATTTTTCTTCTCATTTTAGCTATTGTTGGCAGTGCCCTGTTCAAAAAAGCTTTGGGCTGGACAGTACCCATTATCATCCCATAAAGGTGCACTCCTAGTTTATCATTTGAGGCTGGTCTAAAAGGTTATTGTGTGGTTTGGATCTCCATTTTTTTATTTATAACTCATCTGCAACCATTCACATGTATTAAAAAAATGACAGTTTTAATGAGAGATAATTATTGTTTATCTAGTCTCCTAGCCACAAAAATCTATGACACAGGATTTTTCTAAGTTTAGGCTGTGTAAAAGAATTTACATCTTTATTTAATTTACTAATTGAATGAATAAATAAATAAATAACTGATTTACAGTTGCAGTCACTGGGCACAAATACAGTGCAGATCCCTGGCACATTGGGAAAAACACCCCCAGATCAGATAGCTTAATAAGTAGTTCTCTAACCATCTCTTTCAGGTAAGGTTCTACTACCCTGAGTTATATTTTCTTTGGAATTCACTTTCCCATATATGAATTTACCAACAGTGCCATGCAGAGGCTCTCTTCTATGTTCCTTTCTTGCTGAGGCAGTAAGAAGTGTGGCACAAGAAAACTGGCCCTTCTCAGTTGTTTCAACAACTATGTACATTTGGTCTTCCCTTGTTTTATTACAGTATGTTTTCAATTTTTTTAATTACTGCTCTTTTATTGTTGGCATGTATTTACAAATCACTTTTGATGTAAGCCAACCTGACTAGAAAGATATACCAAGGCTGGACAGAAAGTGCTGTAACAAGAAGAGATCTATGAAAAACAATATCAAGAAAATTTTCCTAGTTTATCTGTAGAGAAAAAGACATTTTACCACACTTTAGTTTTAGTCCATACAGGATTTCATCTCAACATGGCTGCGGCTACAACAACTTTTCTATTGCTTCTCTTTTTTCCTTCCTCTCCAACTTATATCCCCATGAAGTATAATTTAGCATGATACAAAATTTTCTATTTCCTCCCTCTGACCCCAGCCAACATTCATAAGTCACTTACATAGCAAATAGCAGCCAGTTCATGCCGAGTGTGAGCTTTTTCAACCAGGCCCTGTGCTTTGATCGGACTAACACCATGATCGTAGACAGTAAATTTAGTCCCCATAAGATTTGATCTAGGATTAAAGAATACAAATCACACAGAAGATTTCCTTTCACTTGAAATACAGCTGTCATTTTATTACTTTTTTTGCCTAAAGTTTGTACCAGTCTTGTTATGCCCTGGGAAAAGTATGGAAATCCACCTCATCTTCTTTACTGGATCCTAAACTCCTTGGGTTTCAACGCCATTCTCCACCTACACGAATATAAAGAGGCTGATCTGTCTAATATGTACTGTCTAACCATCAGGTTATGATGCACAATATAAATCACAATATACAACACAAAAAGAAGCCACAGCAAAAGCCATAAAATGCAGACATACTCAGCAAGGCATACTCAGCCTAAATTAGGATAGACTTAATCGGTGTGGTATGGAGTGAAGAAATCGTCAGACTGTCCTCCTTCCCCAACCTTCAGCAAGGCAAGAATATCACTGAGCATAGCTAAGTAGTAAACCACATGCTTTAACTACAGAAATCTTTCAATTCAATCTTTTGCATTTTCACATCAAACGAATAGGAAAGGTCTCTGTCTAAAATCTTGGAGCACTGCTACTACTTCAAGTAAATGGTCCTGACAGCATAAAGCTGCTTTAAACATGTACTAATTTTGCAAGTCTTACCTGAGTTTTCCAATGAAACTTTCTCCTTCTCTAGATAAATCTGTTGGATCAATTGAAATGAGATAATTTGATGTTTTGCTTTTTTTCCTTTTTCTCCCCGCAAGAAGGAATACCTAGAGATATTTCAAAAAATGACTGAAGCTTTCAGATAAAATATTCTGAATCAGCTCTAGAACCTATATTTTTTAAAATTCTGTCTCTAAACTCTGCTGAGTATTTAGACTGAATTTTAGAGGAATAAATATCCTGCATTAAAAAGTTTCACAGATACAAGATTTGTTCAGGAGGGAGGAATTTCATTTGCCATGTACAGGATATTTTAATGAGTGCAGAGAGGCCTGCAACATCTGCCAGCAGCAACGTTTAAACCTTTCTTGCTCCTATACTGGCAACATATTTATTACATCCAATTGTTTCAATAGATAGATATTCAATTGTTGATCATCTTTCAGTAAGAAGAAATTGCCCATATGTTTTTTTAAAGTTCCAGTGCACATGACTGATACTGCTTACTTCTGTTCATTACAAATGAATTTTAGATGTTTTTATTTTTTCTACTGATGGATCTCCAATGATTATTTCAAATTGGTCAACATAACAGTGCTGAAAGATGTTTGATTTATGTTGATCTTGGGACCCTGGGATCTTGGGGCCACTACCATGCAGGAATTCCTTCATGTGCTCCAGCATCATATACAAAGATTTTTGTAATATCATTGTCAATGAAAATTTATTAGTTATCATTCTTTCTGGCTTTTCATTCTTTTTTGAGTGGTTGGTAAACTTTGATTGTGTGGGGCTTTGTGCCATGCAACTTTCATGTTACATCTATGATTCAAGATTGTATGTCACGATTATATGAAATGCAAAAACCACGTTGGATCTTTATATCATATGTGGTGGACATGTGAAAAAGCTAAGCAACTCTGTATGAAAATACAGTATGTGATGCAAAAAATTCTGAAATGTCAAATTTGTAAGAATCCTGTGTTATTTTTACTAGGAATTTTGGAAGAAGATACTGCCAACAACAAAAAGCAATAGAAATTGCTACAACATGTGATATTGGCAGTGAGATTATTTTATCATCAATGACTGAATGGTTTAATAGATTACTGGGAATAGTGGACATGGACGCACTTATACCTAGAATAAAGGGTCAAGCAGAAGGTGAATTTGTTTCTGAATGGAAATGTTTTATTGATTACTTAAGGCAAAATGAGGGTGAATTGATATTAATAAGGTTTTGAACTTGCATATTATTCTAAGTTCAGATTTTTCTCTTTTATTGTTACAGTGAGAAACGTACTATGAAAATACTAGATGAGTTTAGTTTGTTGCAGTTTCGGAATACTTGCATCATATGTAATGCTCAAAAGAATATTGCTTAAAATTTACTAATCACTTTTAAGAACTAATGATTATTTTAATTGGTATTGCATATTAATGTATCACTGAAATAATTTCTGGTTTAAGTAATAGATTTTACTAGCTATGTTATAAATATAGAAGTTTGAGATTAATATTTAGAACAAACTTAGCTTAGAATAATAGAATTATATTAATAATTCAGTATTATTTACAGTAACTGTTAGTTTTTGTTGTTATAATCTACTAAGTAACTTTTTTATTGGGTACTTGTTTAAAGGTACACATACTATGAACAACAAAAGTTTATGTAATGAATTGTAAAGTTAAACATAACTACTAGGCGCTAACCAACTTTTGAACAGTTGTAGGTTTTTTTGTTAGTCATAGTTTAGTCTCATTAGGTATTACAGTTTGGTTATGTAAGATTTTTTGTCTTGTATGTGTTGTATTTTTTCCCTTTGGTTTTGTTTATGGTTGTGTATTGTTTATGTGTGTTTTATTTTTCAGTTTAATGTTAGTAGTTTAAAAAAAAAGATCATAGGTTTTGCCATTCTTCTCAGTACCTTTCTGTCATCATCTCGTTCCAGGTGCATATAGTAAGTAGGAAACAGACCTCGATCCATCCCTTTTTTATCTCTTGTGATCCGACACTTCACTGTAATGCCACGCGGTGCAGGGCGGAGCACAAACTGCTCCAAGTTTTCAATTTCTCCCAGCTGTATATCTGTCTGAGGCGAAGCACCTATTTCCTGCATAAAAAAATAATTTATCTTCAAAAACAAGCCAGAACATATCTCCCTTTTCCAGAAAGTACATACAGAATAAAGGCCTATTGCCTCCCAAAATATCTTAAATTTATGAAAATTAATTCATGGTAGGTGAGAGGAAGCTCGCAAAGAAAAGAATAGTTGCTTAACTAAAAGTCACTCTGCTAGTAGTTGCCTCTGCAAGTAAATATATGGGATCCTGTGCCAGTCCAGAACAACATCCTCAAACCTTCTAGAGCTAAACAGAGCTCCTCAAAATGAAATCTAAACAGGCTGTATATTGCCTCAAGGGATAGGCAAAAGCCTTCTAATTCAGTTACATCTTGATCACTGCAGAGATTACTCTATCGGGGCCTAGGATGTACGTATATTTATTTAATTTACTTCCCACTTTTCTCTCAGTGTAGGAGTCAAGGTGACTTACAACATTTAAATAAGGTACAGCTAAAAATCTGTTAATAACTTTTCTAAAACAATTGAATAATTTTTTGTATTAAAATACTGGTGATTTAAAACCACATAAAGCATTTTAAAAACAATATGCATAAAAATACAAGGTGCACACACTCCACTAAAAGGCTCTTCTGCACAGTTAAATAATCACCAAATGCCTGTTTAAATGAAAAGTCCTTTACACACTGACAAAAGGAAGCAGGGGGTGGCTTGCTTAGTCTCCTGTGAGAGAGAACACAACCACTGAGATCTTTCCTAATGTCCCTAGCAGATGGCCTCATAGAACCTAGAAGATGCTCTTCCCCAAAGATCTTAAGACCTGGGCAGACTCACATAGGGAGATATGGTCTTTCAGACAGTCTGGATTTAAACTTTACAGAGTTTTAGAGATAGAAAGAATTGAGCCCTCAGGGACTCCACAAGCTAGCAGCATGTTGTCAGACAGAAATCCGTCAACAGCAGCTTTTGAGTTTGCCCCTCAAAGAAGGACCAGAACCATGGTAAAACAGTGCCCCTGCATCCCATCCTAGAGAGGATACCATAGTTGAAGGTACAGAAAACCACTGAGAGATCTAGCAAAACCACTCCCTCCCAGGTCTGGTTTCTGGCATAGATCATCCACCAAGGTTACCACAGCTATCTCCATCCTATGATGAAGTCTGAAGCCAAACCGAAATGGATCTAGATCAGCAATTCCCAACCTGGGGTATGCAAATGAGAACATTTAAGGTTACCAAAAAAAAGAAAGAAAGAAAGAAAGAAAGAAAGAAAGAAAGAAAGAAAGAAAGAATAATGACAGAAAAAGTATAAAGCGTAAGCCATTCTTGAAGGATGTCACAACTCAATATAGTTCTTGATTGCCCATGGTGTTGGCATTCCTGTCCCAGAACTTTAAGTGATGTAGGGAAATCATAGAGATAAAGAGAAGAGTGCCACACAAGCTGAACTTCCAGCTGCTATTGGCCCATAAACTTAAACAAAAAGAGTCTTTCTTAAATACATATGCACACACAGCCTTCTATTCGAATTGCCATAACTCTAGCTCTTTCCACACTAGGTGGCTTCTTGAGCCATGTGTGCAAGCACTCTTCTCTCCCTCTTCCTTGTGTCCCTGTCCGTGAAGAGGGTGCACAGTTGGTGGAACACCCAGTTTAGCCCCAAATCCATCTGAGGGAGGGACACGCAAAACAGTCACTTCTCCTTGTGCTCTCTGTTGGGAGCAAACCCGATCCTGAGACACGGAGAGCATCTAGGTGGGTAATGGGGCATGATGCAACGAAGAGGCATCCAAGTTAAATTTTAAGCAATATAACATATAAAAGCAAAGTTATTTTACAGATGTAATGAGTAACAGTTTTGAGTTATTTTCAAAAGTTACTTTTCAGATAAATTTATGGGGCACTTTGGCACACATTTTTTCAAGTTTTATTCCATTCTGTTATCAATCCTAAGAGGTTTTCCCCCCCTCAGAAAAGTACCAGAAAGTAATGGCCAAGTAACAAGCAGTGGGACAAGAAGTTTTCATCACCGTAATGAATGGCAGGAACTGTTTATTATAATAATGAGTAATAAATTTCTTTTGAAAAGTGACTTTCCAAGCTTGGGATAAATATACGTGGTCCATACAAAATGTGTCATCTTGAAAAGGCAGAATGAATATGTTGTCTGCACATTCAGTGTGAGAGGAGTACATACTGCTATTTAAGCAACTGGGAAGAATAATCACAGGACTAGATCCTGATTGAGATGAAAGTCAGAAACCCACTTTTTAAAAAAATTTAGCATGCTTCGAAATAGTTTTTAAGATTTGAAGGGGAAGACTTTCCCTTAGTCCCGCTACCATCCCAGACTTGCTTAATAAAGACACAGGAGACAATCTTCTCAGTGGCCCTTTCCACACGTGGGCGAAGAAACGGGGGAAACCACGCTGAAACGGACCTTACCTGAGTCCGTCGCCATGTGGAACAGCATGTTTTCACTGCTCCACAGTCCTCGGCATCCCGCGGCGTCCTGTGGGGCCCAAAATGGCGGCTTACGACTGGCAGAGGCTCTCCACCAACCAGAGAAGCTCGCCAGCCAGAAAGCCTGCCCCCGGCAGATCTGCAGGCACACCCTTGTGCGCGCCTGCAAATCCACACCGGGCGCTGCGACGGGGCTACACGGTCATCCTTTTTAAAGACCACATGAAAAGTGGTTTTCAAAAAGCATGCGGCGCCGCCACTTCTGGGCGCCCTAGCGTGGATTGGGGTGTGGAACTACGCAAAAGTAGTTCACCCCAATCCACTTTATGGTGTAGCCGACCTCCATCAGAGGTCGCTCTACACCGTTTTTAAACCTCCGTGTGGAAAGGGCCAGTGACTCCTCCCTGCCCTCTGGAACTCTCTTCCATGGAAGGCTAGGCTGGCTCCTTCCCTGCTTTCCTTTCATTATCATGCAAAGACATTTTTGTTTAAGTAGGCTTTTACTATGTGAAGAAAGCTTTTTACTTTTATTGAGATGTCTTATTGGTTTTTAAAACTTTTTTTAAGTTTTAAATATGATTTTATCCTGTTTCATGTGTTTGATTTTAACAGTTCTTAAATTTTATTGTAAATGTTCTTTTAGCTGACTATTCTGGAAGCTGCCTTGGGTTCCCCACCCTGGGAGAAAAGTGGCATATAAATGTAATAAATAAATAAATAAACAAACAAACAAACTGCAACAGAGTTTAACCACCTGAGCACACATGATGGCTACTAGGTAAGCTATTTTGAACTAAAGAAGATGCCAATCACTTGGTTTTGAACAGACAATTTATCAGCTGAGTGAGAACATGGAAGAAGTTTCAAACTGATTCAATGCAGACTGCTGAGCCCCTTAAATCTTAAGTTTTATTAACAAATATAAGAAAAAATAAATAGCTTTCAACAGGTGGGCAACAGACCAAGATGGAACATTTTGAAGCCCTGGGAGGGAATATTTTTTTCTGGGGTTTTCCAGGGGAAAAAAGGAAAATTTTCAGAAATTTCACAATATTAGCCCCCTTTTTGACTTATGATGACCCTAGGTGAACCTATCACAGGGTTTTCTGGGGTTGGAAGTGTGTCATATGCTCAGGATCACCCAGCAGGTTTCCATGGCTGAGTGGGGAACTTAACCCTGGTCTCCAGAGTTGTAGTCCAACGCTCAAACCACTATATCACAGTGGCTCTACTCTCATAATATAGTGAGTGTAAAATGCTTGGAACATTCAAGGACTTGTTAAGTGCTAAGTAATAACAATATCTATAACTTAAGTGTTCCCTTAGAAAGAAAAAAAGTGGTAGTAGGAAGGTCTTTTTACCACACCTTACACCCCTGTCCCACTGGATAGCAAAATTTGCAAGAATTGATGGGAATCCTGACAGCTGTTTTCGCTTTCATACAATACGAACAGCCAGTTTCATATAATATTGGACATTTATGGCTAGGAAACATGTGGTAGCAGGACACAGGCTGTAAGCATGTGCTAGGTTAGGATGACTTCAGCATGACCAGGTCATAAGTTCAAGAGGATTAGATGGAAACTCCTGATGTTAATGCGTTTGGGATAATCTTCTCAATGACCCAACCTCCAAATACAATAATAAACAAAACTGCCTAGGTAGGGCAGGCAAGAACAACTGCTTGCACATATCCTACAGATACCTTCCCCAACCAAGATATTAAAAGGCTGTCAGGACTCCCATCAATGTTTTGCCACCTAAAGGTAAAACAATCAGCCTGCTCAAGACCTCCTTTGTTCTGCCAGAAAGCACCTCCTTCAGGGTGGGAAACAGAGTATAAAAACCCCAGCTCCTGCCCAGGTAATTGCTAGCACTTTTGGATATCACACTGCATGCCAGACTCTTCTTCCTCCATGCTGCCCTCAAACTCCTGTTAGAGCCACTCCTCTTCAGTCTTCTGCTTCAAGACCAATAAATATCATGCCTTCCACTCAAAATCTTTCTCTATCCAGCCTTTCTTGCCTTTTTCTTCAATAGCCTTGTACACTTCATTAGATCGCTTGATTTCTTGTATCTATTGATTTCCAATAAAATACCCCTTTTAACTTTTAATTGGAGTCATCTCTACAGTTAGTACTGGTATACACAGTTAAAAGATCCTGCCATTACTCTCCTCTTACAGGCCTCCTTTGAGCTAATAATATTCCAAATTATAAGGAAACACTGGCACTGCTGGAGGGCCTCAAAGTTCACCACCTTTTAGGGTAACAGAGTAGCACTGCAAAATTTCTTGATTGATGTAAGCACTTTTAATTAACAAGAAAAGATAAAATAAAACTGTTGGTACCTTGACTCAGGCCCTTTCCGCACGAGACGAGGGAATCACTCCGTGCCGTTACCTACCGCTTCTTCTGGGGTCCGAAGCAATGTGGACTGTCCCTGAAGCCCTTCCTTCCGCAGGGCTTCTCCTTGGTCAAGGAAGAATTGGAGCAGTGCAAGGTTTGTAGATCTGCACTGCTCCAGCTTCCAAAATGGCGGCCTCCAGCTTCCAAAATGGTGGCTCCGGCTTCCAAAATGGCCACTTCTGGCTTCCAAAATAGCAGTTTGTAGCTTCCAAAATGGTGGCTCCGGCTTCCAAAATGGCCGCTTCTGGCTTCCAAAATGGCGGCTTCTAGCTTCCAAAATGGTGGCTTCCAGCTTCCAAAATGGCGGCTTCCGGTTGGTCGTGGGTCCCGACCAACTGCTGAAGCTTGCCACACCTAAAGCCCGCCCTCCACAGATCGCAGGCTCACATTGGTGTGAACCTGCAAATCTGCACAAGGGAGCAGGAACGCAATGGCGCATTCCAGGAAAATAAAGGCCTGTTTTTTCCGGTCTTTCAAAAACACCCTGGAGGACCATTTGGGGTCGTTTTGGAGCGGACTGAGGTGCGGATCTCTGGTAAGTAGTCCACTCTTAGTCCGCTCCAAGGTGCAGACGACCTCCGTGAGAGGACGCACTGCCCCGTTCTAATTGCCTGGTGCGGAAAGGGCCTTAATTATGGAGTTGCTTATTTTGGAGAATTTAATTCTGGAGTATTATTGTAACAGTAAGCAAAGACAAAAATATTGAACAGTTATATCTTCCTTCAAACAACACATACTGGCATAAAGAAATTTCAATGTGAGAGAATTTTCTTTTCCACCCTGCCCCTCCCTGCTGCCCCAAAAAACTGGACCTGGAGGATTTCCCAGTCCACTAAAGTATATTTTAGGGGTGCAGGAAGGACTGCAGGAAGGATACGAAATCTCCCCCTTTCAAATTCCACAGACAGAAGCATTTTATTCAGTGGAATACATACAAATAGATGCTGGCCATTGTTTTAGCATACTATAATGATTTTTTTCACTTCCTTCAATACCATAAAGCTATATTTACCTATCAAAGGGTTTTGGTAAGAATTATATTTAATCAGATAGGTTAAAATGCAGCTGATTAACCAGCTAAAAAGACTTCAGATTACTAACGGGCAAGTTAATGTAATAGGGTGCTTTGGTCACTAGTGCAAATTTATTTATTTAAATGTTTCTATACTATCAAACTGTTGCAAATTGATTGTGAACAAACACAGCAGTTGGAAAATCTTTGTATATTTAAAACAATTGTATATTCAATGTACAATTGTTCGTTATGGAAAAAAGAATAAAAGAGGGAAGCTGGGAATTTGATCAAACATGGGCTCCAGTCTCCACCTAGCCATAAAGCTCAGTCACCCACTTTGAGCCTTACCTACCTCACAAGACTGCCTGAAAAAGAGAGTTAAGAATCATACAAGCTACTTTGAGCTTGTTGAAAAGTTAAATAGAAATGAAATAATTAAAGTAATTTCAGATGTAACAATTGTAAGAAAAATTATGACGCTGCCAGTCAACCTGAAAAATTGTAGAAGGTTGCCAGGTAGACTTTTTTGTTAGAATTTGTAGATAAGCATGTCAGCCACTCTCCATAGAATGAATCTGGCAAAGTTAATACTGGGAACACCACAAGATAGTCATGAGTGGACAGATTTGTCCTACGAAAAATGACTTTGTGCTTACTTTAGTGGAATTCTGGCTGTTTGCAGAATCAGGCCTCTGAAATTCTAAACAAGGTGAATGGGATCCTGACTGCTTCTCAATTTCATCCTCAGTGTCCTCATCAAAATTCAGGCTTCCAGAGATACCTGTCAGAATGACATAGTAACTAGATAACCTAACCAGCTAATTTTGTTTACACAGAAGCAACCATAAATACATGATCTATCAACAAACATACAGAGCTTAGAAGTAGCACAATACAAGCAATGTACTTGTACAAGCTACTTTCTTCTTTCTCCCCATTTTTCTCTAATGGGCATAACAAAACCACATCTCAAAACTAAAACAGTGAGTGTTATTTACTGGGATAACAAGTAATATGTTCTAGTTGCCTTTTACAGGTTACTTTTTAAGGGTATTTTTAGAAGCATCTTTAACACAAAATTTTAAGTTTTATATTGTTCTATCATCATCCTCATCATCACAACATTTATTTATAACGCCCTTTGCACCAAAGGGCGGAACAATGACATATACAAATAGGGGCAGAGGCAACAAAACAGAAAACCACAACAATACACAGCATGGAATCCCCAGCACCCTACCAGTCACTATCCCTCTCAGAACTTTAAACACATCTCAATGACTTAAGATGCAGAGTCAAAGAGGAAGGTCTTCAACCGTTTACGAAAACGGGTGAAATACCCCTCAACCTGGAGGTCCAAAGGAAGACCATTCCACGAATGCGGAGCCAGATCTTGAAAGGCTCGCAGCCTTGACAGAGCTGCATGCATTGGTGGAACAGACAATAATCCTTTGCCTACAGATCTCAAATTCCTGGATGGAATGTACCAAACAAGGTGAGTTGCAAGGAATTGAGGGAAGTTAAAGTGCAAAGCTTTAAATACCAGGACCAAAAGTTTGAAACAGGTCCTGGCTCAAACTGGTAGCCAGTGAAGGATCTATAGGGAGAAGAAACAGGTGAATATTTTGGGAGATTTAAGACCCAAGGTCTCCTCAAAGCAATGAAAAGGAAGAAAAATAACAACTAATGCAATGTGCTAGTTTTAAAAAATACCAACAATATGTTTCCTTTTAAATACTGTAATGACAAAGGGATGCAAAATACATTTAAAAACTAACTTTGAAAAGTCTGTAGATAACCATCCCATTATTGCTGCAGATCTGAATCACAACACAACTATGGATCCACACAGGAAGTCCATGGCTAGCCCTACCAGCTAGCAGCCAGGTTCCAGAAACAGGAAATTACATTGCTCCCTCCAGCCCTATCAGCAGAGTGCCTGCTGCTGATTCAACTACCTTCTATCCAACACCATTTCTGGACACCAGTCTCACCTGGAAAAAAGATAGCAGTGGTGCTATTGGAGGCAAGCTATTTGAGCAAGAAAGTAGATGCCACAACCAGCAGGTGGCAGTTCAGCAGCTACCTTATCTTTCCTGCTTTCCAGATGCAAGCTGGTGGCAGATAACAGTCATTTGCTTACCCCAGAAGCCACTGAGGAAAGCAATAGAGTCAAGGTGAAAGTGTGTAAGTTTCCTAACTCAAGAACACATTCCCGTGGCTTTGCTTTTCATTGTAGAGAAAGCAGCTGGTGAGTGGGAACAGGAGGGGACAGCACTGAAAGCACCCTCATTGCCCCACTTTGCTCATTCCCTATTTCTCTGCTTTCCCAAAAGCCCTCTTTCTGTCTTTCTGTCACTCCAATTAACTGCACAGTGCTTTCTTGCCATACCTCCCACCTTCTGTATAAGGAAAGACTAGCCTTTTTCATTTTCTTTTCAAGGCCAGGAAAAAGTCAAGTACTGATAGCATAGAGGTGGGGCATGTGAATACATGAACAAGGAATAGCTGCATAAATAGGGCAGGGGCAGTGCATCCCTTCTTGCTTCAGGTGACTGGAAGGTTTATGAAGTCAAATCATTAACTGCTATCAGAACATTAAAATCTGAATGAATGACATCAAGCATCCATATAATATCTTTACCACCTCTAAAAAATATTGAACTTTAGAAAATATCAAAATGTAAACTGCTCAGAGTGTGCTTTTAGCAGGAAGGCTGGGAAAATATATTGCAATTAAAAACTGAACAAAGAAACTTTAGGTTTAAGGTGTAGGTTGAAGAGGAATATGCTACCTTGGAGTGTGGTGGAGTCTCCTTCTTTGGAGGTTTTTAAGCAGAGGCTAGATGGCCATCTGTCGGGAGTGCTTTGAGGGTGTTCCTGCATGGCAGGGGGTTGGACTGGATGGCCCGTGTGGTCTCTTCCAATTCTACATTTTTACGGTTCTATGATTCTATGCTCCAACTACCTTGAGAAGTGAGCCAGTTGTGAATGTTTCTATTCCAAAGAGATCACCATCACCTCTTTTTCAATTTTACCCAATCTAGCGGGTCCCCAGAACTATGAGTGAGTCAACTGCTAGAATGGCAGTTTTGACTATGTTATTATGGACAAACAGCCTGATTTCTTCCTATTTTCCTTGAAATACAGACAGGACATGCTTAGACTGATATGGTTATGGGAATTGGGAGAGACCTGCTCTCTTTAAAAAAAAAAGAAGAAGAAGAAGCTCACTCAGGTTTAAAAGTAAAAAAAAATTAAAACTACATAAAAAGGATAAAATGAAGGAAAACAGAAGAAGTACTTTGCAAATAATCAATTCATAAAATATTGCTAACTTACAGGTGCAGGTGTCACCTTGGGAGCTGTAACCCATAAAATCTCTTTGGATGGATAGGGGACACAAAGAAATAAAGAAATGTATTCTATATAATAAGAACAACAAAATATAATGTAACACATATAATAACAAAAATATAAAAGACTCTAAATCTCCATTAAATCATTCTATGTAACTAGTTATCACCTCGTTTCTGTAAGATGTCTTGCAGATCCATCTTGGAACCTACATCTGCTTGAGTTTCCTCATTCTTTTCTGGCTCAGTGTCATCCTCTGCTGTGGATGATCCAACTGAAGTGATCTGCTGTTTGTCCCCCAGTTCCTGTACTACTTGATTCAGAAACTCAGCTGGGCTATCAAAACCTGTAGAACAGAATGAAATAGGTTGCTGAAGCATAGGGCATACAATAATTTTATAATATACAAATAAGTCTATATGTAGGCAACAGGTTACATATATTTACATCATTCCATTGCGGGGGAAAAAAAGATTACCAGCAATTTGTATACAGGCATACCTCAGTTAACAAAGTGGGTATGTTTCTGTGCATTACTTCGTTAATAGAAAATTTGGTACCACTGGCAGAAATAACATACATGATAAAAAAGAAAAATAATTCAACAAGTTTCAGCATGTTCATACATCACAAGAAAGCAAAATAGTTCAACATGTTTCGGCAAACTTTTTATTATCTATCAATCAATAGTTTATTAATGTTTGGGCCATACGCTATTTGCATACTTAGTAATAAAATCAATAAATACAATCAATATACAACAATAAAAACACAGCAATATAAAAATATACCATAAAATAAACAGCATATGGGTCTTATAAACTATAAAAAGGGGCATCCCATAGAATTAAGATACATTAAATATAACCAGGAATTCTAAAATTAGTGAAGAGCATCCCCTGAGCAATCAACTACAATATCAGTAATGAATCTTGCCCTAATTTTCATTGCTGCCAGGGCAAAAAGAGAAACTTTGTGAGTTACTGTTGAGTCAATATTGGAGAAAAGACAGAAGATCTCCAAGACTGTATTCGTATGTAAGCAAAACAGAATAGCTCCCAAAAATTTAGTTTCCAGTTCTGAATATGGTGAACAGGAGAACAAGTAGTAACTTTTTGTTAAAACCCAACATTATGCACATGTGAAATGAAACAATCAGGTTAGGTAAGTCTTGCAGAAGCACACAAAAGTATTCTGTATCTTCTAGAGGCCACCTGAAAACTTCCAAAATGCATCTAGGATTCTTTCTTTTTTTTTCTTTTTTAATTTTTACCAGCTTCTGCGTTTCTTCTGATTTCCTTTCTGATCTACAGATCTATGCTTTTTTATCTGGTCTACAGATCTATGCTTGTTTAACACACAGGGGGAGTTGCTGAGGCATCTGCCTTCTCCTTATCTCTCTGAGCAAGGAATTCTGGAGGCTGCTGCTATTTACTTTGTTGTAGGAAGGCACACACAGCTACAATAGGATTTGTTGGAGTAGAATCACATTATTCCCAGCTCAGGCTTTTACTCCATAGTTTACTGAACATATTGCTGCAACCTGATTCAGAAAGTCTGTGTTTCTCCAACCCTCCTTCACCATTCTCCCATTCCTGATACTGCTAAGAACCAAGGAAAAAAATGGGGCTGGGCAGATATAAAAAGACCTTGTAAAAAGGAGTGTCTTTGTCAGAGATTTTGTTAATGAAGGTATGCCTGCATCCAGTTTAAAAGAATTTTATTTAAAAATATAAAATGTTTTACCCCCATATAAAATTGCATTCCATGTATAAAAAAATATTGTTCAGTTTTAAAATAAAATATTATATATAAAATATTAAATACAAAAAGAAAAAAATGACACATTTCAACATGAAACACTGATTCCAATCATTAGTTCATATTATTGGCTTATAAATCACAGGAAGGAGAATAATGAACATCACCTGTTCCCCACATCTACTTAAAACCCTATTTGATAAGCATCATAACACTCTTTAACACAAAAAAAATGTGTAAAATATGGTAGTCTTCATGACCTCTTCTGGATCTAATAAATCTGCACGTTTCATTCCATTCTGCACAAAGCTATAGGCTCCTATGAATTTCCTGTGCTAGTTAATGGGAGGGATGTACCCTCAGATTTTAAATCTCACTTCAGATTTGGTTCCAAAGTAGGACTGCTAGCAGAAATACAGGTTAGGTCTCCTGTACTTTTAATAGTTGTGCAGAAAAGGGAGTTTCAGCAGGTACTGAATGCCTGAAAAGCAACAGCCATTGAAATTGCCTCTTCTGCATGAGTATTAAAAGCACAGGAGCTTTGTCCCATTTTTCACTTGGCAACCATAGTTCAGAGTCAATTGGGACAGCCTACAAATTGGTCTGAGATGGAAAGAAAAAGTAAAACACTTTTTTAAAAAGTAAAAATTAAAACTAAACCCCTAAAATAATACAAGAATGCCTGTGAACTCTATTAGAGTTTACAGTAAGTTCTGAAAACAATTTTGTGACATGTGGTAGCTTTCAAAACTGTTATCTAGTGGTCCTGCATTTGTTCTACAGAGTGAGCTATAACACACGGCAATAGTGACAGCAAATGGATGCATACCTGAGTTCCTAAATCTTTTTAAGGCAACAGTAAAAATTTCAACATAGAATACTAAAACAATTTCAGCAAGAAAACATGACAGAAAACCAGACTTTTTGAGGAAATGATAGAAAATGAGACAGGCAATTAAGTTATCTGTTAAAAATGTTTAATAATATGTCTTTAAAAAGGACTCTGATTTGCTCTCACTCCAAAATACGACATTATACAAACTATGGCAGATTTGTGTGGTTTCTTCAGGATCATCAGACATTAAAGGTACTATTTCTAGACATACTAACTCACACTTCCTCTTGTCCTCCACCTTGATTCATTCCTCCAAGTACCACTGATCCTTCAAGTCAAATATTAGAATCTAAAGTAATTGAAGAGCTATCTCATTTACAATCTTCTATATAATCTCTGTGGTCCCTTTTGATGCATAAGGAATTCTTGGCTCTTTGAGCTGTGTCTATCAATTCTTCAATTATAAGTAAATCAGTGGTTAAAAAATGGGAAGCAAGTGATAATTAACAGAGATTATGATTAACTGGAACTATGGTAACCCACTCTGAGATCTCCTCATATAGGGCAGGGTATAAATATTTTAATTAAGGATACAGAAGTCTATGGAGTTCCTAAGTTAGAGTTGGCTGAGATATGGGATCCTGATATGCTGATGAACTTGAATACAAAATCTTTGCGTACAAACATCCCTCAAACACAGGCATTATATATCATAGAAAATATCACTAAAAATATGTTCAACAGCGGAGCAGAATTGTTTTCATTGCAAAGAAAGTAGTAGTCATGGTATGCTACATACACCCAAATTGATCCATCTCTACATGGCAGATTTAATGAGATAAATCACTGGCATCTTGAACATGGGATATGCTAGAAATATATAAACAATATTTTTGTAATAAGGAGAGACTTTCTGAAATCATTACAGAATTCCATGACATGGATCAACCCAAGCGGTGATCGTATTTAATTTGAAACTCACACAGAAAACAAGACTGTTTTTTTTTTCTTAAAAAAGAATTTTTTGAAAACAAAGAAATGTTATAATTTTCAGTTATCACTATATAGATAGCCCACAGATATAATTTGCCACAGATGCAATTTCTTACGATTAGAAGAAATTGTTCTGTTTCTAAGAACTATACCCTCTAGCTGCTTACTTGCAGATCTCATTACACAACAGAATCTTAGATCAGTTATCAAGCTGTTATACCTCTGAAGGACCCCCTGGAGTCCATGCCCTGGGAACCTAATTATTTTATATAAAAATATAGTGAGCTATAGAGATACTGAAAGGACATGCAGGTAGAAAATCTCTGTTTTCTGTCATACATTCTGAAAGTATCTGGCAATTGGCTCACGGAAATTTGAAAGGATGGTCAGCAGCCATCAGGAAGATAATTACTCTCTGAGAAAGTAAACAATGCCTGGAATGTGACACTTTGAAAGCAGGCATGCAGTTCCGGAGAGAGATACTATCTTACAGGAAACAAGGATGTTGGTTGTATTTTCTTTGAATTTCTTTGAACTAAAAAGAAAAGGATCCATCTTCATAAAAAGATGGAAACATCTGGTTTTTCCCAGGGCATGGTTCACAATATATATCTAGACACAGTTCCTCATTCTTTTGGAGTTTTTTTTGGGAGTTCTGTTTTGGAGTTGGAGATGAAGAGATTCTTTTTGTAGTTTTGAGAGCTTAAAGTAAGGAGATTCTTTCAGATCTGCAAAAACAATGAAGCTGGTAAACAGCTCATATTTACACCACAATGGAGCTTGCAGACTCTCCTCAGCCTTTGCAGGAGTGGCTGACATCATCTTTTCTCCCAGCTGAAGGATTCTGGATGGGTATCGTATGTCATCAAATCCTTTCTGTTTCTCTCTCTCTTTCTTAATTTTCATGTTTTTCTAACTTAGTCTTGTATGCTTGCAGTGTGTGTGAAGTTGAGTGACTGTAAGAACTTTAACTTTTCATGCTTGTTGTAGTGGGTATAGTTAAGTAATTGTAGGGACTTTTACATTTATGTTAATAAAATACTTACATTTGAACAATTTGTGTGATTTTGACTGGACCTTACCTGGTATACTTGGGTTGCAAGATCCTTGCTAAGTTACCCTGCCTCTTGCTAGCTTAAGAGAGTGCTCAAGTTAATTTCCCCATCTTTGAGTATTGTGTTTTGGTTATTTGAACGATCCTTAATTGCCCTGACCTCTTTGCAGGTCTAAAGCAGTGCAGAGCTAATTTTTCCCCAGAAGAGACAATTTTGACAGCTTTAGGGAATCCTTTTCAGAGGAAGCCCTTGTATCACAAACAAATTGGTGGAGTTCTCAGAAAACAGGGTAACAAAGCAACTAACAAATATTAGGTAATCATCTAAGACTGTTTGGATTGTATCATCCAAAACTGCTTGGAGTTGGAAGGCAACTGCCCTCTCAATCACCTTGCCCAGAAAAGAAAGATTTGATACTGGTCTACAGTTGTTAAAGTCCATGAAGGGTTTTTTTAAGAAGTGGTCAATACCACCATTTCTTTAAATAAAATGAGAAACTTCTCTTCCCGAGAGATGCATTAACAATACATTGTTACTGAGATCTAGCTGCATCTCCTCTTAGATGACCAGACAAGAAGTACAGAGAACAAGAAGATAAGTCATCTACCTTACTTGTTCTGGCAGTCTGTCCACCTCTGTGGAACTCACCAACTGAGACTGAGCCAGCGTAATCTTACTCATGAAGCTGACGGACACTCAACTGTCAACTTCTGCTAGAATGACAGTGTCTATGTTGACTCTTATCAAGAGAATATGGCCGTTTCTGCACTAGACTGTTATAGTCCTATTATTCCACTTTCAACATCCTATGGAATCCTGGGGTTTGCAATTTAGGGAGAGGCCTTAAAGGCCCCTCCCTAAACTGCAAATCCCAGGATTCCATAAGATGTTGAAAGTGAAATAATAGCCCTATAACAGTCTAGTGCAGAAATGGCCTATATGTGAATTGATCCATTAAAGGTATCACAGTGATTTTCTGAGCACTCTAGAAGAATCTAATTCAGGCGGGAAGGTGCCTGAGTTAGACCCCTTGCCACCTCGAATAGTTTAGCTGGACATGAATTCACAGAAACAATATATGGCAAGAAAAAGGCTTCCTTGATGCACATATTGCTACCTCATATGAAAAAGGTTATTCTCTATATTGTATCTTCTCAGATATATGTCAAGTGAATGAAGACTTAGCAGCTAGAAGAGTTCTAGGTATGTGAACTGTGCCAATTCAAGAAGCATACAGGAAGGTCATGGCTCACAGACCCATCAAATGTCAGTCTCTTCAAGCTATGCTCAAGAGTAACAAGATCCAGTTTGGAGAAGGATGTTTACTTTTAGGGAACAAGATATTATAATCACTGTTGCAACAGATGTTTAGGGAATAAGATATTATATACATTGTTGCATTCATTGTTGCAACACTGTTGTCAGACTGTCAGTTCTGCTTCACTTTCCCTGCCATGACAGCCTAAAGCCATGCAGTGCTTTGAGGTTTGTTTTCATCTACCTGGTTATTTGCTATTTGATTCAATGTAAAACTGTAGTGTTTGCTGTGTGATGCCATGTAATACTTGCAATGCTTTGCTGTTTGATGACATATAAAAAGGGACTGGAAGGGAATGATGGAAACTGAATGAGAAATCACTGTTTTGGGAATGAGGGTATGTTGTTCTAACACACCTTGATAAGGAAGAGAATAAAGGCAAACACAACGTCAGGATGCTGGTGGGCAAGAAGCCAAGCTGGGAAAAGGAGTTGTTTTAACTAGCTGACAAATAAGAGCTTTGCACATGCAAATTTTTAATGTTACTGCTTATAAGACACTGTAATTCCAATAAAACTTTGCAAACTTCTAAGCCTATTTTCTAGGACTGGAGTCATCCTCTACATGACACTATTTATTTATTTCTTTTTAACAGTTACAAGCTTGGTAAATGAGGGGAATGTTGTGGATGTAGGATATCTTGCTCTCAGTGAGGCATTTGACAAGGCCCTCCATGATATTCTTGCAAAGAAGCTAGTAAAATCTGGGCTACACAATGCTACTGGTTGACCAACAAACCCAAAGCTGCTCACCAATGGCTCCTCTACATCCTGGAAAAAAGTGACTAGTGAGGTGCCACAGCATTCCGTTCTGGACCCAGTGCTATTCAACTTCATCATTGACGTGGATGATGGAATAGAGGGCATGCTCATCAAAATTTGCAGATGATACCAAATTAGGAGAGATAGCTAATACCCTAGAGGACAAGATCAGAATTCAAAATGACCTGGACAGATTAGAGGGCTGGGCTAAAACTAACAAAATAAATTTTAACAGGAAGAAATGGAAGGTATCTCACTTAAGTAGAAAAAAATTAAATGCACAGACCTAGGATGGATGATACCTGGCTTGAAAACAGTATGTGTGAAAAGGATCTAGGAGTCTTAGTTGACCACAAGTTGAACATGAGTCAACAGTGTGATGTGACAGCTAGAAAAACCAATGTGATTCTAGGTTGCATCAATAGGAGTGTAGTGTCAAGGTAAGTAATAATGCCACTGTATTCTGCTTTGGTCAGACTGAGTCTAGTTCTGGCCACCATAATTCAAGATAGATATTGACAAGCTGGAATGTGTCCAGAGGAAGGCAACCAAAATAGTAAAAGGCCTGAAAACCATACCCTATGCAGAATGGCTTGGGGAGCTAGGTATGTTTAGCCTGATGAAAAGAAAGTTAAGAGGTGATATGATAGCCATGTTTACATAACTGAAGCAGTGTCATGTTGAAGATGGAGGAAGCTTGTCTTCTGCTGCTCCAGAGACTAAGACATGGAGCAATAGATTCAAAACATAGGAGAAAAGATTTCACCTAAACAGAACTTCCTGACAGTAAGAGCCATTCAACAGCAGAATATGTTGCCTTGGAGTGTGGTGGTTTCACATTCTTTGGAGGTTTTTAAACAAAGGCTAGATGACCATCCATCAGGACTTCTTTGATTATGCATTCCTGAATGGCAGGGGGTTGGACTGGATGCCCCTTGTCATATCTTCCAATTCTACAATTCAATGAAATCTCTTACTCTCCAGTGTAACTTGGTATGGTTGGAGTTTATTAGTTTTTCTCCCTATAATACAGATGTTTCACTTTCTCTCTGTTTTTATGTGTTGAAAAGTTAGCATTGCTGGAATTCTGAAGGTCAGATAACAAATCTGCTATTTAATTTTCTATATGTAGTTGTGGTGGGATACACAATTTAATATGCATTTTGGTTCATCAATTTGTTTTAAGCAATGGAATAAGTATTTATGTTCATATATTTTTACCTTACTTGACCTATTGCCTCTATATAAATATTTCATGTTAGTTGCTGATTGCCTTGATAAAGGAAATGCACTGGACAACTTCTAATATTAAGTTCTAATATTAGAAGTTCAAATAACCAGTCAGTGAGGGAACTAGATGTGTTTGACTTTGACCAAGAATTAAATATGTACTTTGCTACGTTTTGGTTACCACATCCTAGAAAACCTAGGGACACAGTGGACAGTCAGCTGCTCCTGAATTTTTGGTAAAGTATCTTTTTTTTTCATGGAGGATTATTCAAAGAAAGAAAGTGTTTCATCAAATCAAATACTTTACTTACCATGGAGGACAACACTGTTGTAGGTGGAGGCAGTGCATCCTACTAAAGGAGTCTGTTCTTCACCTACTTTAGGTTTCAACTTGCACAACTTTGCTTCTGGATTTGGCTGCACCATCAGAGGTTCAAGACGCTTTCTCCTTTGCTTCTTCTCCAAAAGAGTTCTCTGTTGAGGAATAATCATTTACTTAGTCAAGGCAGGGATTCTTAGCAACTGTTGCAAGGCTAGCACTAGTTAAACTAAGTAGTTCAACAACAGTTAAGCTAAGACAGTATGGCTTCATTGTTAGCAATACTACTATCGATTAATCCGCTGCACAGCAAATATTATTTTAATCAACACCTTACTGCAGGGTTGTTTGTAGGAGTTTACTACTTAACCCACCACTTTTCCATCACCTGTGAGACTCTCCCTAAACCTCTGCTTACCACCTAATGTGAAGACTCCCATAAATCTCACAGTTATCACCAAGAATGAAGGCCTTCCCTTGTGCTCACCTCTGCCACCAACATAATGACCTTCTCTTGTCCTACTGCTGTGGCCACCAACTGTGGTTGGACAAGATATGAAGGCTTTACATTCTAAAAATTGGGAGGATTTTGTATCCCTAAAAAAAAACACACATTAGACTTATATGCTTCCAAGTTAGCAGAATAATGCAAGTCCTTAGAATTAAAAAAAAAACACTATATACCTTAAAATTTTAAAAAATCCTGAATTTTTTCCTTTTGATTCTCCATTGAAATCAAAATGGGCTTCAATCTGAAACTGGCACTCATTTGATCCAATATTGTTAATAATAGATCAACTTAATTTGGAATTAAGAAACATTCAACCTAAAATTGAGGAACGATCCAATTGGAAAACAAGGTAAACACTGGTCAAAATCTACAAAAATTCTATAACGACTTGAAAACTTTTAAAATCAACAAATCTAAAAGGGATGGATTATATTAAGCTAATGGTGTAGTGGTTTGAGCACTGGACTACCACCCTGAAGAAAGGACTTCTTCCAACAATAAGATTTTACCCTAGCAGCTCTGTTCCTTAGGGTTTGGGAGGTAAACTGTCTGCAGATCTTGCACTGGTGAACATTATGTGTGTTACTGGATATGCAGTAGCCCCTCCACATTCACAAGGGTTCAGGGCACAGAACCCTCATGGAAGCAGAAAAATTGCAAACAACTCCCTCCCCACAATTCTCCTCCCATTCCCCTCTGGAGCCTCCCCTTTCCCATTTCTTTGCCTCGAGTCCCAGCGTTGGGGGGGCAGGAGGAAATAAAATAGCCTAAAAGGCTTACCAGTACTTTCCCCTCAGACAGAGAAGAGGGGAGTTTTTGAGTTCTAATTACTTCCAGGGGCCAACTTGAGAAAGGAGGAATAGTAGCAAAAAGAGCACCTGACCAATCAGCAGCCACTACACTGCAGAATGTGCATCCACATGACAGAGAGGCCCCGCCTTCAGCAGTGAGAGGAGGCGTTGCTCACTCAAAAGGGAAAAAAAAGTCAATATTAAACTCAAGCTTTGCAAGGAATGCAAGGGATGAGAGGAGGAAAAGGGGGAGCAAGCATGTGCCTCACAAATAATCAAATTTGTGAAGGTCAAACCCACAAATGTGGAGGGAGGACTGTATTTCAATTTGTGCAACTGGAAGATGTGGACAGGATCCTTGGAAAAGTTAAAGTCACCACATGCATACTGGACCCATGCTATTCCTGGTTGTTAAAAGCAACCTGAAGAGGACTGGTGGATTGGGTAAGGTGAGTAGTGAATGCCTCACTACAGCAAGCCAGCTTTACATCTTGCTTTAAAGAGGCTGTAGTGAGGCCATTATTGGGGAAAAAATATCCTCCCTGGATCCCACCAAACTGGAGAACTATCAACCAGTCTCCAATAATCATTTTTTGGGCAAATTTCCAGAGCATGGTATCCTTCCTGGGTCACCTCTCTGGAATGGGATTCAGAGGCACTATTTTATAGCACCTCTACTCCTTCTGGAAGGGAACAAGCTTTCAATGAAATAAACGCTGGGGAATGCCTGTTCAACACCCTGGCTGTTGGCCTGCAGTGTCCCTTAGGGCTCGGTTCTGTCCCTATACTTTTTAATATTTACATGAAATTGCTGAGAGAGGGGATCTGGTGTTTTGAAGTTCAGTGTCACCAGTATGCTAATAACACACAGCTCTAGCTCTCCTTTTAACCCCATTTCAAGGAAGCTGTTTCTGTAATAAACCAATGTCTGCTGTCAATGACGAACTAGATTAGGGTGAACAAATTAAAACTTAATCCAGACAAGACAGAAATGCTCCTAGTCAGCAAAAAGGCAAATCAGGAAATAAGGATTCAGCATATATTGGATGGAGCTACACTACTAAAATCTTAGGTTTGCAGGTTGGGCATGCTCCTGGACTCAAAGCTGAGCCTGGATGCCCAGATTTAGGTAGTGGCCAGGAGTGCATTTACACAGTTAAAACTAGTGCAGCAGCTGCATTCATTTCCTGCGAAGTCAGATCTGGCTACTGTGACACACACCTTGATTACATCCCATCTAGACTACTGTATCACACTCCATATGGGGCTGCCTTTGGAAACTGTTTGGAAACTTCAGAGGGTCTAAAATGCTGCAGCTAGTCTGTCATATGACTACCCTACTGAAACAGCTTCATCAGTTATCACTCGGTTTCAGGGCAGAATTGCGAGTACTTGTTTTGAACTTTAAAGCCCTGCATGGCTTGGATCCATATCTGAAAGACTGTATCTTCTCATGCAACCCACTTTGAGTTTTCAGATCTGCAGGGGAGGGCTTTCTCTCAGGAGAAAGCCTTCCCAGTGACTTCTCCCAGGCTATGGAACCCCCTTCCACAAGAGGTCTGGCTGACTCCCTCCCTGTTCAATTTCCACCAGCAAGTGGAGATGTCTTTATTCAGATGGGCCTTTGAAAGTTTATGGAACAGTAGTGTCCGTGTGAAGTGTGATGTCGCATTTGGAATCTTTTTATTTTACATGCTTTAAACCGTCTTTAACCATATTTTTAAAATAATATTGTAATATATATTTTTTTAACTTTTGCATATTAATATTTTAGCTTGATCATTTTTAAATTATTGTAAGCTGCCTAGAAGCCCATCTCAGGAGAAAAGCAGGATTATAAATTCAATAAATAAAAATGGCCAAGACTATAGTTAAATTCCATCAAAAACTCTCATCTGTGGGTGGGCTGTTGCTAAACAGAGAAAATAAATTCTGCAGTATATATAATTTATCCTGAACAAGTATGGTAATACCTCTCTTCACTCTAGCACTATGAGGCCTCATGCTAATTCATAACAATTCTGCAGAACTGTATTATTCTGTTTGCATAGAGTCCACAGAAATATGCTATCCCCTCAAGAATACCTTGAAACACAGAGTCCCTTTGATGTGCCTACCCTATCCATCTTAATGATGAGCATCATTGTTATTCCTGAATATTCTTAATCAGTCATCCATGTAAAGGATGCATAATTATACACATTTATAGTTGAAATCATGTCCAACTACTCCCTTACCAATGATATTTTGACTAGCAAACTGACTAAATACAAATAGATGGAAACACCATTAGATGCATTCATAATTGGTTGGAAAACTGTAGTCAAAGATTTGTTATCATTGACAGATCTTCAAACTGGAAGGAAGTCTCAACTGGAGTGGCACAGGGTTCTGTCCTGAGGCTGATGCTCCTCAATATTTTTATCAAGGATTTTTATGACAGGGTAGAGGGAATCCTTATTAAAATCATGGATAATACAAAACTGGGAGGGGCAGCTAACACATTGGAATATAGGATCCGAATTCAAAAGAACCTTGAAAAACTAGAAACCTGGGATGAAATTAATAAAATGAAATTCAACAGAGACAAATTTAAAATTGTACATTCAGGCCACAAAAAACAAATGCACCAGTATAGGCGACACCTAGCTCAGTCGTATTACATGTGAAAAGGACTCTGGGAGTATTGTTGATCATAAGCTGAACATGGGCTGCAGTGTGATGCTGCAGAAAAGAGGGCAAGTGCTATCTTAGCCTGCATTAACAGAAGTGTAGAAGTTGGGAAGAGTAATAGTCCCACTTTCTTCTGTCCTGGTCAGTCATCATCTGCAGTACTACATTCAGTTCTTTGTGCCTAATTTTAAGAAAGATGTAGACAAGATAGGGAAGTTCAGAGAAGAGCAATGAGGATGAGAAGAGGTATAAAGAAAAAAACAAATGAAGAGAGATTGAAAAATCTGGTCATGTTCATCATGGTGAAGCTTGGTGACTGAGGGATGACATAATCACAAACTGAAAACCTCAAGAGTTGCCACAAAGAGGAACATGTATGCTTGTTCTCTGCTGTCTCAAAGGGTAGAACTACATATAATGGTTTTAAGTTACAAGAGAGTAGATTTCAACCGAACAGTGGAAGGAACTTCTTGACAGTGAGCGTGGTTCAGCAACGGAACCAAATGTGTAGAGAGATGATGAGGTCTCCTTCTCAGGATGTCTTCAAAAAGAGCTACAGGCTGTGATGCTCTAGCTGGAGATCCTGCCCTGAGCAGGGGGTTAGACCTGATGGCAAATAGGGCCTCTTCCAGGTCTACAGTTCGATGACCCTAACATAATACTCACAAGCATCGTCTTAAGGATTTGATTACCTGGTTCTCTAGCTTCAGTTTCCACAATTTCAACGTTTCATCATCAAAGCTACTGAAAAAGAAACGAAGTATTAGATATTCAAGTTAAGAAAAAGCACTCATCGTGCAATAATTGTAACAAATTAAAATGACAGAGGTTCAGAGCCATCTTCTAATTGCCAACACATTTTTTTAATGATATTGGCTGTCTGTTGCTCTTTTCCTGCCTTTAACAATTCTTGTAATATGTACTTCTAAGTAACTTGTATTTTTATTATTTACATTTATTGGTTGCCTCTTTACCCTCTTTTGGTGCACTTGATGTTAGTGGACTGAATCTCCCAACCATCCCTAGTCAGCAAATACAATGGTACAGAATGCTGCTAGCTGTAATCTAAGAACATCTGAAGTCCTATCTGGTTTCTATCCCTGCTCTAAACAACATACAATCTGGTCACCAAATATTAGCATCTATCTAATAGGTCAATAAAATATCAAATGAAATACAGCATAAGAATAAAAATTAAATTCAGCCAAGAAGCTAAAGGACATGGATAATCAGCTGAAGGGGGAAAAAACTCCCTAGTTCACAACACCTGCACCTGTTTATGAAGGGCCAGATAAAAATAACAGAATAATGGCATTCATCTGAGTCAGTTCCCTCTGAAGACATAGTGTTTGCCGCAAGTGCACTTGTACAGTTAAAGTCAGTGCACCAGCTGCACCCATTCTTGGAGATGTCTGAGATGTCAGTAACACATGCCTTAGTCATATCTCATTTGGATGAATGCAATGTGCTGCACATGGGGCTGCCTTTGACAAGTACTCAAAAACTTTAGTTGGCATAAAGAGTTGTATACACACTGTTAAGCTGGGGCTGCCTGCAGAGCGCACATAACTGTCTTGTTGCAACAACTCCATTGATTGCTGACCTATTTCCAGGCACAATTCATCATCTTTCTTTCTTATGATCTATAAAGCTCAGATCCAGTCTGTTTGAAGGAATGTATCTCCTTATATGAGCCTGTTAGAGCCCTTCTCTGGGTTCCACCACTGTCGCAGCTATGTCTGGTGAGAGCCTTCTCTGTAGCTGCTCTCAGACTTTGGAACTCCCTTCCTAGGGAGGCTAAGATGTCTCCCTCCCTGCATGGGCTTTTAATGACGTACTGTTTTGTTGATTTTTATATTCTGTCTTTTAAAGATTTTTTATATGGTTTTAATTTTATAGCTTATTTAATTACATTTTAAAATAATGTGTGTGTGTATGATGTTTTATATGTTTTTAATCTGTATTGATTTTAATATTTTGTACGCCACCTTGAGTAGAGGGAGGGATGGCATGATATAAATGAATAAAAGAAAAAGACCTTAAGGGCCTTATTATTTGTAATGTTAAATGTATTTGAAAAGTGTTGTTTAATGCTGTTTCTTTTGTTTTGAAAGAAAAATTAGTTGTGTTTAGGTGAAGAGAAGCAATCAAAGAGCAAATAAAAAACAGCAGTGTCTTCTCCTTTACACTACCCCCCCAAGATAACGAAAACAAGTGACTCCCAATCATGAAGCAATCTGCCTTCCATATACCTCTCTCAATTTTCTTATTTATGGGAGCAAGCAAGAAAGTATGCAAGCAAAAAAAGGGGGGAAACTGCTCCCATCTCTTCTCTTTCTCTCATCCCTTGTAGACATCAATGCAGGGAGGAATGGGCCTATAATGCAGTCTTCAGTGAGTATGAGCAGCTAGTACTGCCTTCTCACTTACCATCTCTCTTTCTGGGCAATGCATCATAGAAGGCTGGTGTCAGGAACAGATTCACCCTCAAACGTAGCAATAAACTTTAGTAGAAGATTTATTGAAACATAGTGAATGATACTGTCTATCAGACGTTAAAGCTCGAGAATGGAATGCTTTCCCCCGCCTTACACTTAAACAGCAAGTTTCTCCTGAGATAGTTGTAAAAGGACGAACGTCATCATGCCAAATGGTTCCTTTGAAATTCCAGCCGGAAGGAATGGTTGGCACCTGGGAAAGTTAACAGCCTACTATCACTATTTCCCCAGGCTACTGCTATCCTAAAACAACAAACATGGAGGACTCCTGACATCCTGCCCCACTTTTTTTTAAAAAAAAAAATTCATATACATATAGATACGCAAAACAAGTAAAATATTACAGAACAACAGAAATACAAGAAACCCATGCAGTAATAACAAAGTCAATCGGGGCGTTGAGGAACATCAGTCGGCGAAGAATCCAGCGAAGGGGCTCTCTTCAGCAAACTGGAATGAAAGACAGGATGAATTGCCTTGAGGGAAGAAGGGAGATCCAGTTCAAAAGAAACATCGTTAATAGCTCTTTTCACAGGAAAAGGACCGAGAAATCGAGGGGAAAGTTTTTTAGAAGGAGAAGTAGACGAAATGTGCTTAGAGGAAAGAAAGACCAGATCCCCGGGTTTGTAAGAGGGGTTAGGCTGCCGTTTGCGGTCGGCAAAGCGTTTGTGAGAAGCTTTTGCAGACGCTATAGCATCCGAAACGGATTGCCAAATGCCCGAAAATTTAGAGACCCAAGCAGAAACAGAAGGAGGAGCAGAGGAAGGGAGGGTGAGGGGGGGAAAGGAGAAGGAAGAAAGCCATAAACTATTTCAAACGGGGGTTTCCCAGTAGAAGCATGAACAGCATGGTTTACAGCAAACTCAGCAAACGGGAGAAGCGAAACCCAATCGTTCTGGTTTTCAGAAACAAAGCACCTAAGAAATTGTTCAAGAGATTTGTTAGCACGCTCAGATTGGCCATCTGTTTGGGGGTGATAAGCACTGCTGAGTTTCTGAGTGATTCCCAGGGTTTTCAAGAGGCAGGTCCAAAACTTGGAAGTGAAAATTGGATCCCTGTCCGAAATGATCACCGAAGGTAGTCCGTGAAGTTTCCATACATGATGAACGAATAGGTCAGCAAGTCGTTCAGCATTGGGTACTTTCTTTAGAGGAACAAAATGACATTGCTTGGAAAAGTGATCAGTAACAACCCAAATAACATGAAAGCCATGTGAAGAGGGGAGAGAGACGATAAAATCCCATGCGATAACCGACCAGGGGCTACAAGGAGCAGGCAGCGGTTGTAGGAGCCCTTGAGGCTTAGATGTGGGCGATTTAGAAACGTTGCAAGTAGCACACTGTTTAATGTAAGTTTGCACGGAGGAGTTTAGTCCAGGCCACCAAAAAAGGCGGCGAATCGCATGCAATGTCTTCAAAAACCCAAAATGTCCAGCAGGTTTGGAATCGTGATGACGATGAAGTACATGCTCACGGGCAGCAGGGGGGACGTAGACCTTGGTGCCATAGAAAGGGAGATTGTCAACCCACTCAATTTTGTCCTTATTTGCCGGGAGCCATGAGTCGGCATGCGCTGCATGAACGATAGCATCGCGGAGAGCGGAGTCACAGAGGGAGGAGGCAGAAAGCCTTGTTTTTGCTAATGTGCGAGTAGTTACTTGAGAAGCCAGGGAGGAGGCAGGAAATAAGGCTTTGGAGGGGGGGACGTAGCAGAAGGTCCCTCAAAACAGGGAAGGCGAGATAGAGGGTCCGCCAATTGGTTGGAACGGCCAGGTTTGAAAACAATTTTAAACCGGAACCTCTGGAAAAATTCAGCCCATCTCGCCTGCTTAGGGGAGAGTTTCTTAACCGACTGCAAGGCTTGCAAATTTCTATGATCAGTCCAGACTTCAAAGGGGAGTCGGGCCCCTTCAAGTAAATGTCGCCAAGTGGTCAGCGCAAAATGAATAGC
Source organism: Ctenosaura bakeri (assembly GCA_948474755.1). Classification (NCBI taxonomy): domain Eukaryota; kingdom Metazoa; phylum Chordata; class Lepidosauria; order Squamata; family Iguanidae; genus Ctenosaura; species Ctenosaura bakeri. Next base: position 102,131 of record CAOLHI010003248.1, on the reverse strand, counting down.
CTTGGCTTCTTTCTCCCAAATAGGCCAATTAGCTTGTTGATGAGAAAATTTCTTTGAAATGAAAGCACAAGGCTTGAGTGCTCCCTCAGAGTCATGTTGCAAAAGAACAGCGGCCATGGCAAAGTCAGAAGCATCTGTTTGCACAATGAATTGCTTAGCACTGTCGGGGAAAAGTAGCAATGGCTCTGTAGTGAATTTAGATTTCAAATGTTCAAACGCCGACTGACATTCAGGGGACCAACGAAGTTTGTGCGACTTACATGTAGATTCGCCTTTAGGTTTCCGTAACAGGTTAGTAAGCGGAAGCGCTATGGCTGCAAAATCCTCGATAAAGTTCCGGTAAAAGTTTGCAAAGCCAAGAAATTGCTGCAGTTGCTTCAAAGTTTTGGGGACGGGCCATTGCAAAATAGTGTTAATTTTCGAAGGGTCCATTTTAAGTGAACAATCTTGAATCCTATAACCCAAGTAATCAAAGGTTTGGGTGTCAAATTGGCACTTAGACAGATTAACTACGAGGTTATTATCTATCAGCCGTCGAAGCACTTCCCGAACCAATGATACATGAGATTCCATGGAGTCTGCATAAATTAAAATGTCATCCAAATAAATCAGAACCCCCTGATACAATAAGTCGTGGAAAATGGTGTTCAAAAACATCTGAAACACAGATGGTCCAGATTGTAATCCAAAGGGGAGAACCGTCCATTTAAAATTCCCCAGTGGGGTTGCAAAGGTGGTGAGCCATTCAGAGTCTGGGTCCATCCGAATCCTATGAAATGCTTCTTTAAGATCAAGCTTAGTGAAATATTTTCCTTGAACAAGATGGTCTAAAACGGTCCGTATCAGGGGAATGGGATAACAATTGGAAGAGATAACCTGGTTAATAGCAGAGTAGTTAACTATCAGCCTCGGATCCGCTCCGGGATCTTTTCTCTTTCGGAAGAAGACAGGACTCGCCGTAGGGGCTGTAGAAGGCTTGATAAAGCCACGAGCCAAATTTTTATTAAGGAACTTTTTGAGGGCAAGGAGTTCTTGCTGGCTCATGGGGTAGATTTTTGGTTTAGGCAGCGAGGCTCCGTCAATCAATTCCAATTTACAGTCAAATTCAGTGTGGGGGGGCAATTTGTCAGCCTCCCTCTCATGAAAGGCCTTCTGTAAATCACGGTAGTGCGAAGGAATTTGTTGCAATTCTTCATGGCCAATAGAGAAGCTTGCCTCGGAAGAGGATAGAGTGCCAGCGGTCCAGTCTATTTGGGGATTATATTTACGGAGCCAGTCGATTCCCAAGACCAATTCGAACTGCACCGCCTTGGGAACTAGGAACCGCATGCTATAATTATTTTGGTCCATTTGAAATGAGATGGGCATGGTGATTTCGCTTATTGCTCCTCCAGTCATTGAGGTCCCATCCATTTGAGTTAACTTGATGGGGCGTTCCAAAGGCTCATATAGAGTTTTAAGGGTCTTGGCCAATTTGGGGTGTAACAAACTTCTGGAGCAGCCAGAGTCAATTAGTGCCCTATGTACATGCAAGGTCCCATCTCCGCCAGTAATCGTAACCGTGGTATAGAAATGGGGAATTTTAGAGGAGTACTTACAGCTGTTCCCGCTGCTTTCAAACCGCCACCGTCGGGTTCAGAATCCCCATCTGTGTCCGAGGAATACGAAGAAGAGGTTTCACCGTCGGGAGCGGAGTCTCCTGTCGCTGCTGCAGGGTCCTTATGAGTGCGTCTGAGCGGTTGTTTGATGGCCGTTGTCTGACGTGTAGATTCTTTATTCCTGGGGTCTGCTCGTGCTCCTTTAGTCCCCACCGTGGCTTGGTTACTGGTGCAGTTGTTGGCAAGGTGACCCGGTTTCCCACAGGTGAAACACATGCCCAAACGGAGGCGTTTGTTTCGTTCCTCAACATTGAGGAAGGTGGGACGGCGAGGTTGTCGTTTTGTTAAGTCTTGTCGTTGTCGGTTCAACTGAACAGTGTGGGTTATACCCTCCACTTCAGTAGCTAGTCTGATCCAACCTAGCAGGGTTTGTGGGTTGGCCTGCATTAGGCACCCGTGTAAGATATCAGGATCTAGTCCATCTTTGTATAACTCGATAAGAATCTCATCATTCCACTGCACTTTGGTGGCCAGGTTTCTAAATTCACGCGAATATGTTCCCACGTCGTTCCTGCCTTGTTTCATTTGTTTTAGTTGATATTTAGTTTTTTCTAGTAGATGGGGGTCTTCAAACCGTTCACGCAAATGGTTCATGAAGAGCTGCAGATTTTCGGTTTCGGGGGCGCGGGTGTCATATAGGTTCGCTACCCAGTCAGCTGCCAGTCCTTTCATTCTCTGGCTGAGGTATCTAATTCGGGCTGCATCATCCCGAAAGAGGTGGCCATGATCGACCATGAAATTATTTGCCATAGTCATAAAGAAAGAGAGTTTCTCACCCTTCCCGTTGAAGGACGCTTTCAGGTCTCCCACGTTTCTGAGTAGCGGTGGCGCTGGAGCTTGCCCTGCTGGTTGCTGGGGCGGACCAGGGGTGCCTGCCGCTGGCACAGCCGCTCGTGGTTCGCGTGCTGGTGTTCTCAATGTCTGCGAGGGACGGATGCTCATCTCACGTAACATGGTCTTGAGTTCGACTATCTCCTCATCTTTTCTCTCCAGTTCTGTTTCCATTCGTGCCATTTCCGCCAGAAAGGAAAGGTCTTCGGCTGATGTGTCCCATCTAGCAGCCCTTCTGCGTTGTCTTACCGACATAAGCGGCTTCTCTCCCCAGACCCAGGTTTGGCCGCTTGTGGGGGTTTTCATAGCCTCACTCAGCGGTAAATTTGCCTTGGTATCCATGGACGCTTCGGTCTCTGCAGTTCCATCAGATTCTGCAGATCCTCGTTCTTCTTCAGTAATTAACTGATCCACTACTTGATGCATTTTAGGGAAAAAAAAGATTCTCGAGCTTTCTGTCAGGAACAGATTCACCCTCAAACGTAGCAATAAACTTTAGTAGAAGATTTATTGAAACATAGTGAATGATACTGTCTATCAGACGTTAAAGCTCGAGAATGGAATGCTTTCCCCCCGCCTTACACTTAAACAGCAAGTTTCTCCTGAGATAGTTGTAAAAGGACGAACGTCATCATGCCAAATGGTTCCTTTGAAATTCCAGCCGGAAGGAATGGTTGGCACCTGGGAAAGTTAACAGCCTACTATCACTATTTCCCCAGGCTACTGCTATCCTAAAACAACAAACATGGAGGACTCCTGACAGCTGGCCACTGAAGAGTCTTTACTCATCTTCTCACTCATCTTGCACTTACTTGCTCGCTCGCTCACCTGCACTCTCCATGAGTCCTGTGCTACTTCTTCATATCATCCTGCTTTAAGAGTCAGAGAAGCAGACAGACCGCTGCACAGGGAGTGAGCAAATGATCAATCTGACAAAGCAGCAACCATCACTTGCTCAATCCTAGCTGCTAAAAGGAAGAGGCCAGATGATTATGAGGATGAAGCAGCTCTTCCTATAAATACTCTCAAGATTCCAGATCCTGTCTGATCTCTGAAGCTAAGCAGGGTCAGACCTGGTTAATATTGGATGGGGCAATGCCACAGAATACTAAGTGAGGCAAGATATAATTTCAGAGGAAGGCAATGGCAAACCACGTCTGAGTATCCCTTGCCTAAGAAAACTCTATGGTGCTCATGAGGTAACCATAAGCTGACAGGTGATTTGAGGACACATACACATCGCAGTTCTTCCAGCAAACCACAGTTGCTGCCTCTCCAGAAATGGGCAGCAAGATGAGCAAGCAGCTCTTATTCATTTCTACCCCACACTCAGCACAGCATGAAGATATGAAGTGGCTGCTCCTTCCATGATCTGCCACTGGAACTGCACTTCCTGGGAACAAAATAAGAGCAAGCAGATACAGGCAGGTAAACCCTGCAGGACTGGGGCAGTACCAGCACAGGCACATTCCAACCTCCTAGGCTGCTCAAAAGGGTAAGCAGGAGGGAGGAGGGGGAAGCAAGAACTGTTTAGATATTTTTCGACACACTCCAGAACCATGACATTCACAGAAAAGAGCAAAAGAAAGCAGAGGGCCACTCTCAGAGGAGCTGCCACTGGTACCATACAAGGGTCCAGCTTTTTCTTCTCTTAGTAAGGCCTGGACAAGTGGTGGCTGCCATGCACGGCTCTGCCGCCCTCTTCCTTTGCAAGGCTACTGACACCTTAGGCATCCTGTCCCTTCCACTGAAACACGGGGCTTCTATACTGGAAAACATCAAGAAAGCAGGAAAATGAGGCTGTTCCCTGAAGGCACAGCCCGCAGCACCTTCTCACTGCACATGGTGTGAAGGATCAAGCCAGTCGGGTCCAATTCGGGCAGCGTGTGCAAGGGGGGTGGTGGCTGAAGAGCCTGCTCCGGCACCGACAGACCTCCAGGCTGCCCCGCCGGCAGAGACGGCCAGCAAACCAGCAGAGGCACCGCCCTGTGGACCTCCAGGTCGGGACGCTCCCCCGCCCGCCGGTGAACGGAGGCGACTTTGTTCTCGTCTCCATATTTCTCCGGTCTGCTTCTCCACACTCCGCTCCCAGCGACACCACTCAAGACAAGGCGGCACTCGTGCGGCTGCCCGGGGGGGAGCCCAGAAAGCTTCCAGGCGGGAAGCCGCCCTCCTCGGCTTCTTTCCAACCTTTGCCGGCACGGCTCTTTCTTGGCGGACACTCTCCACCGGCTGCCTCGCAACCCGTTTGCCCTCCGCTAAGAGTTAAGAGCCCGTCTCTTCCTTAACGTTGGCGTGGCCGCCCGCGGAGTGCCCAGCCGCCCCGAGCGAGGCAGGATCCGCCCCAGCAGCCGCGGAGGACCGACCGAGGAAGGCACGCGGGGAAGCGAGGGCGGCCTGGCTGGGTTCCTGCTACCCAGTGAGGACCTCAAGCCTCGTTCCTTACCTGGTTCCCATGCTGGGGCAAGCCAGCCCGCTCCAGTTGGCCATCCTACCATCACTATGGAAACGAGAGAGGGTGCCGCTCCCCGCCAGGGTAGCAACCGCGCCTCGCCTTCCTTGGCAATCGGTCTCGACACTGACGCTCTGCACCATTGGACACAGCTTTCAAACATCACGTCTTCTTATTGGACACAGTGAGAGGGGTGGAGAGAAAAAAATATAAAGGAGCTATCACTGTAGACTCAGTAGCCGGCTTGCTTAGGCTGCGGACTTCGGAGTTTCCTTCCATAGTACGCGTGTGCGTAGTTTTCCTTTGTGTGTTTTTCATTATTAAATATTCAAAAATACCACCTGCCTTCATGCAGTCCAGGCAGTGCACTGCATGTAATCAGTTACAGGATTTTTGCTGGAAGTTGCTCTGACAGTAAAATTTAAGGGAACTGTCCTTAGCTGCAACTTATTTTGCATCGAATGTATGAATCTGATAAGGCATATCTGCATTATTTGCAATATAACACACTGTAGGGTGGCTGGAAGTAACTCTCTCAGCCTCCAAAAACACAAGATATAAAGCATATAGCTCCCCCCAACACACATAGCTTAAAATTATAGGGTAGGAGAAACTGAGAACAAGGTTACTTCATTTTCTGCAAGACACACTTAGAGCTATATGAAGCCTCTTAATCAAATATATACCTTATAAGACTTGGTTTCCAGACTTGTTCGTTCTGATAACTTTCATCTGAACAGGCTCCAGTTTGTCAGTGCACCAAGAACTGGGTGTGTACTCCAGATGCAAAATAGAGTGGAACTGTTACTTTCCATATTACTTTCCAAGCAGGCAGTTTCTAATCATTTAGAAAGCAACACGGTAATCACGAGAAGTCAACATGGATTTCTCAAAAATAAGTCATGCCAGACTAATCTGATCTCTTTTTATGATAGAGTTACTAGTTTGATAGATGAAGGGAATGCTGTGGATGTAGCATATCTCGATTTCAGCAAGGCCTTTGACAAGGTTCCCCATGACATTCTTGCAACGAAGCTAGTAAAATGTGGGCTGGACAGGGCTACTGTTAGTTGGATTTGTAATTGGTTGACCGACCGAACCCAAAGGGTGATCACGAATGGCTGCTTTTCATCCTGGAGAGAAGTGACTAATGGGGTGCCACAGGGCACAGAAATATAGGATGGGGGACACATGGCTGGATAGCAGTACATGTGAAAGGGACCTAGGAGTCTTCACAGACCACAAGCTGAACATGAGTCAGCAGTGTGATGCGGCAGCTAAGAAAGCCAATGCAATTCTCGGCTGCATCAAGAGGAGTATGGTGTCTAGATCAAGGGAGGTACTGGTACCACTCTACTCTGCTTTGGTTAGACCCCATCTTGAATACTGTGTCCAGTTCTGGGCACCCCAATTCAAGAAGGACATGGTCAAGCTGGAGCAAGTCCAGAGGAGGGCAACCAAATGGTGAGAGGCCTGGAAGCCATGCCCTGTGAGGATAGACTTAGAGAGCTGGGTATGTTTAGTCTGCAGAAGAGAAGGTTAAGAGGGGACATGATAGCCATGTTTAAATATTTAAAGGGATGCCATGTAGAGGAAGGAGTGGGCTTGTTTTCTGCTGCTCCAGAGACCAGGACAAGGAGCAATGGATTCAAGCTGCAGGAAAGGAGATTCCACCTGAACCTCAGGAAGAACTTCCTGACAGGGCTGTCCGGCAATGGAATATGCTGCCTCGGACTGTAGTGGAGTCTCCTTCTTTGGAGGTTTTTAAGCAGAGGCTGGATGGCCATCTGTCGGGAGTGCTTTGAGGGTGTTCTTGCATGGCAGGGGGTTGGACTGGATGGCCCCTGGGGTCTCTTCCAACTCTACATTTCTATGATTCTATGATTTGGACACTAGGCTTCAAAAAAACAAAAAAAAAACCCCAAACCAACCCTAGGATTACATTGGCTTTTATAAGAGCTGCATTGCCCTGCTGGGTCATGTTGTAAGATGAACCCTTTTTACATACACAATACTGTCAACCCAGATCTCTCTCTACTTTTTTATTTTTGTTTTTATTAAAATTTACATTAGAACTGAAAAAAAAAAATACCCCACTTCCGTCTTTTCCCAATTGAATCTGCTTATTTATCCTCATACATACATATTTAGACTACATATTTAGCCATAACAATAGTCTTACATTATTTGTTACATCTTACTTTAAACCATTGCTACTTATTACTTATCATATACAATATTGCTTCACTTCATTTTCATTATTACTTTCTTCTTATTTCTATATTATTTCTTTATCAATCTCTCTCTACTTTTCAGGGGCTTTTTTTTTTTTTTTGGATATTTCAGCACAGAACTTTCCATTTCTTCCTGTGAATTCCACATTGTTGGTTTTACTCAACACTGCAAACCTGCCCAAGACCATTCAGACTCCTGATTTTGTCTTTTATGGCAATTCCTCAATTCCTTTACAGGGCACCATACCTAAATAGTACAGGCTGTTCAGTAAAATGCTTAAAGCATGCTTGAATGTAAACGTTTTAATGCAGTATGAGCTGAGTCTACAGAAGGATGCACTGATACACCACCACAGGAACTTCTATTTTTTAAAAGAAATAGTTGTAGTAAGGAAAAGGCAAGCAAGCAAAAGAATCTAAGGACAAGAGACCAGACCTCTATGGGGGATGCCTTTGACAGACCAAGGGTGACAAGAGTACTTACAAAAGGAACAGTAGACAGGGACAGAAATTGTGATTTCCTAAATCAGTCATGAAGGAAACAAAGGCTGTTGTCATCAGCTATTTCAGGCCGTTTCCGCACGAGCCTGTTATAGCGCTATGATTCCACTTTCAACATCCTATGGAATCCTGGGGTTTGCAGTTTTGGGAGGGGCCAGCCGGATTCCATAGGATGTTGAAAGTGGAATCATAGTGCTATAACAGGCTCGTGCGGAAATGGCCTCAGTGAAGGGGACTGTAGGCTCATTTACTTACATGCTTACTGAGAGATAACCTTCACTACAAGCCCTTTCACACTATACAGTTCCAGCACTAATTCCACTTTAATGGCCATGGTTATAGCCTGTGGGGTCCTGGAATTTGAAGTCTGGTCAGACTTTAGACCTCTCTGGTTGAGAATTCTAAATTTGTTGTTGCCATGTGCTGCAATGGGGACTTTGACGTGACAAGGATCCCGCCAACATCGTCCCTAAGCTGCAAACCCCAGGGTTTTATACAATAGAACCATGGCATTTAAAGTGGAATCATAGCACCCTAGTTATGTAGTGTGAAAGGATCCTAGGGCCAATCTGCAGTACTCCCCTAGCCTTAGGCTGCAGTCATGGCTTTCCTGAGGACACATGGGCCACAGCAACTCTTATTTCTCACCAAACAGGAAGGGGTAACACTGTTAATCAAGAATAAGCCAGGAAACTAACAAGAGGCACTAAATAGACTAAAGGCATCAGATCCCCTCTGACCTTGGAAGCTAAGGAGGGTCAGCTCTGATCAGTTCTTGCATGGGAGACCACCAACTAATACCAGATACTCTGGGTTATGGCCATTTCCGCACAAGCCTGTTATAGCGCTCTGATTCCACTTTCAACATCCTATGGAACCCTGGGGTTTGGTCCCTCCCGAAACTGCAAACCCCAGGGTTCCATAGGATGTTGAAAGTGGAATCAGAGCGCTATAACAGGCTAGTGCGGAAACGGCCTATATTTCAGAGGAAGGAACTGGCAAAACCGCCTAAGAAAACTCTGCGAAATTCCCGGGGTCCCGATAAGTCCGCAGGCGACTTGAAACACATACACAAATCCTAAGCACCCGATCTTAACCCAAGGGAACTCCCTTACGGCCCCCCCTCCCGGGCATTAGAAAGAGACCCAGCACGGCCGGCAAGCCGACTAACTCCCCTCCCCCGCCACCAAGGCCTCCTCTCCTAGACTCCGCCCCCAGGACCACCCTTCCCTCCACTGGCGGCTGTTCTGCCGACCTCCTCCTAGAGACTGAACAGGCCGCTCCCCCGCCAAGTGTTGATTGGGCCGGTGCGGTCACGTGGTGCCGAACGACCCCGCCGGGCGCCAAATTCAAACAACCAAGGAGAGGAAGAGGATACGGATCGCGGGGGAGACTGGCGGCCAGTTATCCGCTTTCTCCCTTAACCGGGAGAGGGTGGAGCTTGCGGCCAGGCCTCCCCCCGCCCCAGAGTCCGCGGCTTGCTGTGTTCCGTCGCCGCTGCAGCCCCGGGAATAGGTGAGAGAGGAGGAAAGGGGGTGCTGGAGGGTGCAGATGGGCATTTGCCGAGGGGGCTCTCCGCGTGGCTGGGGCCGGCCAGGCTGGCAAAGAGAGGGTGGTGAGAAGAGCCGATCCGCCTAAGCACGAATAGCTGTTGGCTTTAGTGGAACCCCCAGTTAAAAGGGCCGTCCTGTGCAGAGTTTTTGGGAAGACATTCAACAGGGACGGAGCCCTCCTTGCAACAGGTCTCTTGCAGGTCGAAGGGCTGGTGTGCAGACTAGGACTCGTGCATAGGATAAGCGTGAGAGCGCCGGCCAGCGCTGTTCTGCATAGACTGACGTTGTCTCATTTAAGCCAGTATGCAATATCCCGTGATGTAAGCCGAGATCCGTCTATAGCATAGCTAAAGAAGTGGGCGGTGGTGTTATTCATCCAGCCGGTTGGCGAATAATGCTGCCTCTGGGCCAGTCTCCCTTCGGCTCAGCAGGAAAAAATTTGCCGCCTGAGTCTTAAAAAGTGCTGCACGAGCCTCGGTTGTTTCTCCGCAACACCGCTGCCCTCTTGACAGTTAACTGGGGAGTCGGACAAGAGCAAGGCCATTTCCGCACTAGCCCGTTATAGCGCGATGATTCCACTTTCCACATCCTCTGGAATCCTGGGGTTTGCAGTTTCGGGAGGGGCCGGCCGGCCCCTCCCGAAACTGCAAACCCCAGGATTCCAGAGGATGTGGAAAGTGGAATCATCGCGCTATAACGGGCTAGTGCGGAAATGGCCCAAGTTAAGTCAGACTAAAGAGAATTCTGTGCTGCCATTACTAATCCCGAAATGTAAAAATATTGCGGTCTGAACTTCCAGGAAAACGATATTATGGTCATTTCATTTCCCTTTAAAAGACTTCAGGCAAAACGTCAGAGGTGCTTCTGATAAAACACTCTTTTAAAGGCAGGTACTAACAGCAGTGTGCTACAGTAGCGGCGTTCCAGGGGAAGTCTTACAGCACCTTTAAGATAGATATCAGGCTTAATATTTTGTAGGCTTTCTCAACAGTGCCAACCTATGCAGCTCATTGTTCTCTTCTAGTGTGCCCTCTCATTTTGACAGGACAGAGTGACAAAATAACAGCCTGTGTATTTCAGCTCTCTACATACTCTCTTCATAGTCCTTTGCAATAGGATGAAAGTTTTATCTTCCCATATATTTGGTTCCCATGTGAATTAGAAGGAAGGGTTAACAGTAAGTGGGCTGGATGAGTCTTGTCAGGCCTATGGAAGGTCAAAAGATCTTCGCCCCGGGGAGACAACACATCCTTCAAGACATTCTGTCAGGCATGCATTCCACTGCTTCCCTTTTCTTGCCTCATCACATATTTAGCCCACCTTTGGGAATGAGCAGGAATCCTTTCATCCCCAAAATTATTTTACAAGCAAAACTCTAAAGAAGACTAATAATACTCCCCCCCGCCAATTTTTCCAAACCTGTCCAATTTTTTTCTGGGGGAAAAAAAAGCAGGGAAAGACTCCTTCTCTTGGCTTCAGAATTTCCAGAAATTTTACATTGCTAGCCATTCAGCAACTGGGTTGCCATAAAAAAGAAGCCCCGCTTCCCTATCTTTACCCAGTGTATTGAACCCATTGGTGGGATACAGAGTAGGCCTTTCCAGCAGGTATATATGAAGAATTGTTCTTCAAGTATTGCTGTCCCAAGACAATGAAGGCTTTTGGTGTTGTCACAGACATCTTGAATAAGATTGGAAGTATATTGGCAGGCAGTATAATTCCAATATTACATCATTACTATAAGATGTCAGCCGCTGGGTTTTGCCTCTGTTCACTCTCCTGTTCATGAGCTTACAGAGACGTAAGCACAGCTTTACAGAAATACAGTCCTCCCTCTACATTTGTGGGTTTCACCTTTTCAAATTTGCTCATTGGCGAGGTGCCCACTTGCCTCCTCACCATTCTCTCCCTCCCATTCCCTGGCCTTTTGCTCAGGCACACTGCCTTCCTTCTCTGTATCCCAGCAAAAGGGAAACAAATGGAAGGGTGCAAGCCTTTCCCCCTCCATTCATTTGCCTTTCACTGGGGTGGGCATGCAAAAGAAGGCAGCGTGCATGGGTGACAGACAAGAGAATGGAGGGGGGAGCGGCGTGCACACCTTCTCTGCCCCGTGGGGCTGCCCCCTCCCCTTTTGCCCAGCTGCAGAGAAGGAATGCACGCCCACCCAAGCAAAAAGAAAGAGTATGGGAGGGGGAGCACCCAGTCAGGTAGAGGGAGTTATTTGTAGTTTTTTTATTTTCATAAGGGTTCTGTACCCTGAACCCTTGCAAAAGTTGAAGGGCCACTGTAGTGGTCGCCAGCTCCAGCCCCAATAAAACCAATGATTCACTTCTACTTAGCACTCCTTTCCTCTCCACAGTAGCCCCTCCCTCATAGAATATGTGTTCTAGCAGAGCACATGGATCAAAACACACAAAAATACACAAGAGGATCAACAAGCTGGAATTTGTCGGAGAAGACTGATCAAGATGATAAAAGGTCTGGAAAACAAGCCTTATGAAACTTGAGGAGCTTGAGGATGTTGGTGAAGAGAAGATTGAGAGGTGACACAATGGCCATCTTTATTTATCTGAAGGATGTCATGTAAAAAATGGAGAAAGCTTGTCTTCTGCTGCTCCATAGACTAGCACACAAGCCAATGTATTCAAATTACAAGAAACGATTTCCTTGTAAACTTTAAAAAGGAAATTTTTACTGTAATAGCTGTTTGACAATGGCATAGACTGCCTCAGAGGGTGGTCGACTTTGTATCCTTGCAGGTCTTTAAACAGAGGCTGGATAGGCATCTTTCTGGGGTGCTTATTTGTTTATTCCTGCATGGCAAAAGGTTGGCTTTTGGGGTCCCTTCCAATTCTAAGATTCTAGGAAGGGGAGGTGAAATAGAAACAAAATTACTTGCTGACTTTTCCCATAGTGTTTAATGGTCTCTTTAATGGTCTCTTTGATGTTGTTTCATCTTTGGTAGGAAAAATAATGTTAATAATATACAGTTTTCTCAGCATTGTAATTATCTTTGCTGATATTACATCCTCTTATAGTAGGAACAGGAGACTGCACAAAAGTTTTGTAAACACATTGGATTAGATTTAGAATTAAGCTCCCACAGATGAAAGGCTTTCTTGTTCCTGCAATCAGCTTCTGCTTCAGAAGGTGAATTCCTCTCCTTTCTTTATATTGCTACATCTTCCATCCTCTCAGATATGCTCCTGTAGTTAAAAACAGTACATTTTATCAAAGTAATTACAATAAGCAATAGTCATTTATAACATTTCTTAGCTGATCCATTGCCAAATGAGCTGACCAAGCAATCTTCACTGGTAGCACTGTAGCAGTATACTACTTGGTGTGGAATGTTGCTTTATAAAGTACTCAGTTCTTCTGAGTCCTCATAGCGAAATAATCCTACTCATCCCAAAAAACTCCTCTTACTTCATGGGAACAGGGCTACCATCTATTGCAGTAGTGGTATGGAACACAGTACAACTTCCTTAGATGATTAATAATAAGATATTCTGGACTGTGCCTTCTGCTACACTGTCCCTCTTTCTCACTAGTGTGTGCTAACTGCACTAGTTATTTGCTGGCATATCACTAGCAGTAATTTTTCCTAAGCAGCTCATCTTACTTTCCAGAAAGATTATGTTGAAATAGTAACATTTCCCATCCTTGATTTAATGGGTTACAGTAAACCAGAAGTGGGAGATAAAAGTAATTGAAGAAAGAGATAAATATCTCTAGATCTGCTATAGTTCTGCCCCTTGTGCTTTTGATCCTAAAATGACTGTTTCTTTCACTAGCAGGCACTGATAAATGCAAAAGTGTGAAGTTTACAGCTGAAAGTGCTACCTCTGTTTGAAATCCATACTTGATGCTTTGTCCAGATTACAATCTAAAAACTTCAGAGAAAGTTATTTGAGACTCCTTTGTAGTATTTTTATTAAGTGAATTCAGAGCTTTGACTGTTAGAGAAATCCTCAGCTATGGTCAGATTTACATTGGGGTGTGCGTGTGAGAGAGAGAGAGACAGTGTTACCCTGTTTACTGGGGGTCCCGGAAGGAACACCTAAGTAACCTTACAATTACAAAAGATGGGGAAATTAGTCAAGAGCACTGGTTGGCACTACCAGAGGCAGGGTAACGCAACAGGATCTTGTAACCCAATGTTTATGGGGTCAGGCCAAGCCAAGAAGCAAACCGTGTTGGAAATTAATGAATGATCTTTATTAAATACAGGCACACAATGTAAGCAACACACGCACACAGATAACTAAGGAAAATAAAGGTGTGATAGCGGGATTTTCAGAGGGATAGTTGATTCGGGTGATACAAAACCTGTTCCTGAAGCCCGGAAAGAAGACAGAGAGCGATGCTGGGGTTCGATGTATCTCAGCACGTGGAGCTGAGAGGAAGTTCGCCAAGCAAAGCAGCAGCAAGGCAGTCTGGAACTCGGGAACAATCCGAGGAAGGTCTCTGAATCCAGGGTTTTTATAGAGAGAAATGTAACTGCAGGCTATGCCGTACTTGGGGAAAACAATGAGTTTTGAGCGCGGGACAAAGATTTGGAAAGGTCAAAATTTAGCATGATTGAGTTAAATCCGAATTGACAAAGAGGTAACCAGTATGCAAACGCAGAGTGCTTGGCATTTGAGTATTCAGCTTGCCAAGTTCCCTGCTCGGGGCAGGGAGTCCTTTGTGAACAGCGTGCAAACATAATGAGGGTGTTTGCAGAGAGGTCTCCTAAAGCGGTGATCTGGCTATTTCTGGTCTGCCTGTATTGTTTTGGGATATTGCAGCGTTTAGTGGCCAAGCCTAGTTCTGTGCTTGTCCAGGGGCCTCCCAAATACGTGGAGAGGGGTGGTGGAAGAGAACCAAATTATTGATATCAAAATGATATCTAGGGGTATCTCCAAGGAGGTCTAAACTGCAGTAACAACAGACAGACAGAGAGGGGAAGATATCATATAGCCATAAAGCTACAATAGGAGGAAACCCTTCTACTATAAAAGGCCTGCTGAAATTAATGTGGACAGCATCCAAGTAATGTTTCTGTGCTGCTACTCTTATTGTTCCAAGGGAACACAAATGAGAGAACTTCCACTGAGTTGCACCTTGTTGTCACTGTGTGCCTTCAAGTCATTTCTGACTTATTGCGACCCTAAGGCAAACCTATCACAGAGTTTTCTTGGCAGGATTTGTGCAAAGAGGGTTTTGCCTTTGCCTTCCTCTGAGGCTGAGAGAATGTGACTTGTCCACTCAGCGGGTTTCCATGTCTGGACAGAGATTTGATCCCTTGTCTCCAGAGTCATAGTTCAATACTCAAACTACTACACCACATTGAACCTCAGAGATGCATTTTATATTTATAAGATGCACTTCATCATAAATCTTTCTATGTAATTTTTTAACAAACTCTGAAAGTTACAGTATTTGTAAATCATGAATAGGTAGTTCAGTTTAAAAAAAAAGGGTATTGATCTGTAAATTGGCAAGATTTACAAGAAAATGTTATGGTCACTATTACCTAGCATTTGTGCCTCATCATCAAAATAAAGAGGCATCCTGCATGTCAGTGGTTCTGTGAAGTCACCTGCTCTTCCCCAGTACAATTCTGCAATGTGAGAAGGCAGTAATACCTGGTTTTTAACGTGAAGAGGTTTAACTCAATTTCAAGGACTGTTTCATGTGATACAGAAAAGCTCTTGTCTCCTTGTATGCTGATTCAGGAGGAACAGTAACTATAACCTCCATGGAATGTTGGGAAGTCCTACTGGTTGCCTCTATAACAGCTACAGAGAGGTCAAGACTGATCGCAATTGTCACAGAGGATCTTGATAAGACAGGGTTCATCTGTAAGTTTGAGGGCTGTATCTGTGAAAGAATCCTATTAGTAATTGTTCCATTATCTGCAACTTTGGGGGACTCCCTGGGGGGGAAGTGGGATGATGGGGCTGTTTAGACTGTTTACGTTTGAGCCTTATTTCTGTACTTTGAGATAAAGCAAATCTATAAATCTGTATGGTCCACATTTGAAAAGTGAAAGAAGCAGTTGCATAGATTTTTGAAAAATGGCTTGTGCTTTCTGATTGATTAGATTCAGGAAAAGGTTTCCTCTTCTACTCTGTATTTTATTTCAGGATTCCTCCATTCATTCTGGTTTTTCTAGGCCATAGATTTCAAACTGGTCTTGGAAACCCTGGTGTTCCTCTATAAAACAACCAACAGTGGCCAAATTTGCTCACCATTACTGATCTCTGCTTGCCATTCATGTTTGCCAGAAAGTTTTGGTGCATTCTAAGGCGCACTCTGTTTCTACTAATTTGAGGATACTGCAAAGTGTAAGATGCCTAGTTAGCACTTTACTTGAACCCAGAGTTGGTTAAGTTCTAGGTTGCAGCAAACTGTACAGAGGCATTTGCAGGATACTTTTACGTCTGAAAATTACTACTGTGAAACATTATGTGGGATATCATCAACTACCATGGAAAACAGAGGAACTGGACATATGGAATTGCATACAGTAAAATTTTCCTTGAGATAATTTGGTTGCTGTGTTTTTATCCCAGTCTGATTAATATTTGGGCTTATTTTATTCACTTACAAGTTCATACATTTTCCACAGAAAAACTAGTTTTAAATGGAATAATAGTTTTTATAAATTCTTTTGAGTATTTGTGCAGGAAATAGAGACACAATAATAATACACCAATGCAAAGTTTTGTATTTGGTAATAATTTTGCACAAATATACTGTGCATCTGTTAAACGAAAGAAAGTAAAAGTCTCCCTCTGAGGCTGCATAATATTACTTTGTCTGCCTCAAAAGACAACTGAAAATAAGTTTCCACGTTAATGGATTTTTGGTTTAATAATGCAAACAATCTGAGACAAAATTAAGGTGAATATTTAGATTTACTCCATGTCTGCCCTCACAGAGCGGAGTAAAATTCCAGCAAATAATGTGACTGTAGCAAATCAAGCCAAAATAATTCCATTTTCAGTGTAAGGAATGGTAAAAGGCAAATATTTTAAGAAAGTTCCTGTATATTCCTTATTCATCATGATTTATAAACTGTGCCATAAACTGTAATAAGCATAGGAGTTTTGTTGAATTTTCAGCAGAAGAGATTCCCCACGTTGAGAAACAAGAGTATCTCTTTCCATGCACCAATCAGTATTTGCTAATGTACAGATGGTATGCTGAACAGCATTCAAGTCCATCTTAAACAGTATGATGAAACATAAAGATGGGGGTGGTATTCTAGGGTATTTTCACCTAGGCCATTTTATTTATTCATAGTCTTTTAAGCCGTTGAAAATTTTTACAACCATGAAGTAATTCTATCATCAAAAGTCTTCTGATTTCATAGCGGTTGATGTTATACTCGAGGAGGGATGAAGGACAAGCAGGAAAACGTAAACATCATCTACATCCTCATCACTGAATTTTATTCAAGAAAATGAGAAGATACAGTGACTTTGAATAGGTTCAAACAAGACTTTTGTTCCTCTGACTGTTCTACAGAAATAGTAGTATCTAAATCAAGATGGATAATGTAGCTGATTTTATCTAAGTCAAGCAGTTACATTGAAACTGAGGTAGATGTTGTTTTCAAAGTCAACAGCAATTAAGTCAGGCTATCTAGTTTCCCAGAGTTTCTTCATATCACTACAGTGGGCCCTCGGTATCCACTAGGGTTTGCTTCCAGGAATCCCCATGGATACCAAAATTTGTAGATGCTCAAATCCCATTATACACAATGGTGTAGTAAAATGGTGTCCCTTATATAAAATGGCAATACCAAATTTACTTTTAGGATTTTTTAAAAATATTTTCAAGCTACAGTTTGTTGAATCCGTGGATACAGAATCCACAGATATGGAGGGCTGACTATACAGCACTAAACAGCATTGCAAACATGTGGAAGTGATCAAGAAGTTATAAGATCAGCTCAGATTGGCTTTGAGTTTCCCTGTAGTGGAGGAAGACATCCTCACAATGTGTTGTTTCTCCCATTTGCTCTGATGAGCAGGAAGACAGATCAGTAAGGTTCAAGCTGCCCCCTCTGGTGGGAAAGCGACTTTTTAGGTCCCCAGAGCATTTTCCTGATGTTGCTTGAATAGGATTGTTTGTACAACTGAACCCTTTTCTATCTACTATTTAAAAAAAGAGAACACTTTCCATTTTCCTTCTTCCCTTTTCTCCCTGACTTCAGCAGTGGCTACACATTGCAGGGAGACAGAGGACAATGCTGGTTTGTCAGGAGGCTCCTGATCCTTCCCCTCAAACTAAGACACCAGGATATGAAAGGTCAGCTCAGAGCAGGGGGCCAGGACCAAGAACATTTACAACCCCCTTGAGTTGAATTTTCCACTTCCCCTTCCAGCTGCCAGCAGTGGCAGTGAGATAGCAGTCACAATGGATGTTGGAGTCCCTTCTCCAAATCACATGACTGTAACCCCACTCATGATAGGAGGCCAAGCTGTCCACCCAAAGCTAGCAAATTGGATCTGGACACCAGCTGCATCTGAAATAGTGTCAGACTAGGGTCCTTTCCGCACCTTACTTTTTTCCAGCGCTCGGGTATGGGGATCGCACAAGCAGCCTCCGGCGAGAGGCTCTTGCATCCGGGTTCCTTCAGCTCCACATGAGCTGCCTGCTTGTGCGAGAGCCCCCTCTCTTCCTTCTGCAGTGCAGCCTGGGAGTTTCCCAGGCTGCACTGGGGCAAAAAGCGCAACCGGCGTGGCTCCGGAGGCTCCGCACGCCAGGTAAATCTGTGCGGGGCCCTGGAGCAATGCATGATCACGCACCATTTTCAGCTTTCAGCTGAAAATGAAAAGGTGTGTGATTGGCGCTTGCCAGCCCCTGGAGCATTGCGCAATTGTGAGTATGTAGTGCAGATCGCTCCTCACAATCGCACGATGCTCCAGGGGCCCTTTCACATGGCAGATGCCATGCGAAAAAGGCCTAGGACAGCAGGACAGGAAAGAGTGGCACACTTTTTGGTGTAAGGGAGGCACAGATACTACTATGATACCACTATGAAGGAGATCTCAGAGCCAGGTTGGGGAGGGGAATTCCTCCTCCTCTTCTCTTCCTTTCTCCCCTAATAAGAATGAATATACAGGAAGCCTCTACCTTTTAACACTCCATTATCTGATGAGTTGTTCATTTGATGCTTCCAAATTAAGGACAAGTTCCGTTAATTCAATTGAGGGTTCCACACTTTCATCAGTTCTTCTTGTTTATGGAGGCTCACACATGCACACTGCTTGCAAAGCAGGCTGAGAGGGGGGAAAGTTTGGCATAGCAAGTGATGGAGTCCTCCCCACTGAATAAGACAGTGCAGTTGATCTGTAAAAAGGGTAAAAATGGTGCCACTTGTAGCGGATTTAGTTGTAAATCCTGAATGGCTGCCTCTTCATTTTCTGAGTCAAGTACTACAGGAAGGGCATGAATGTCAAGGAAAAACCTGTGTTGTGGCACAGGCAATTTTCTTAGTCATCACTGCCACTTCCTCAGAATATAGCTCTTAAAACTAAGATCCATGTGTTCTATACGGCAAGTTGGTTACTGGCAGGAACAGTGTTTTGTAGGTCGCGGTTGAGAGAAGGAGAGAGGGACAAAATTTTGCCATCAGATTATGCTGCCAAAAACTGTGGCAATGAGTCCTTTTTCTTTTATTTGATATTCAGAATTTTGGGAATCTTGGGGAGTCACAAAAAAGAACTTGGGGCCACACTTTGCCCAGTCCTGCTTTATTCCTGTCTACTCACACTTGTAGGCCATTTCTGCACCACACTGTTATAGTGCTATTATTCCACTTTCAACATCCTATGGAATTCTGGGGTTTGTAGTTTACTGAAGCCAAAGAATTCTCTGGCTGAGAATTCTAAATGCTCCTCCTTAAACGGCAAACCCCAGGATTCTATAGGATGTTAAAAGTGGAATAATAGCACTATAACAGTGGATTGCAGAAATGGCCATAGAATGAGTTCCTTTCTGGCCATCTCTGCAGTCCTCTGAAGTTCAAGGTGTTTTCACTGGGTGTCTCTTGAACTATGGCTTAGGCACATAGTTCTTATATGCAATTATTTTAGGCTGTGAGATATAGATATGGATGCCAGTCATTGTTTTATTTTTGTTTCACTGCATCTATTTTTACAGTGTAGGTCACTCTAAGAGGATTGTACTTTTCTAAGATTTTTTTTAAAAAAACATAAATTAAATTGGTAAATAAATAAACACATATGCCATTCCTCTAGCACATACTTGCTCCTATACACATATAAGCACCCATCCTCCCTCCTATTTCAGTCTGGTTTTTCCTGTGCTTTCCACAAGCTTTCCCATCTCTCTGTCTCTTCTTTCTAAACTCTCCATTCTCCAGGCCATTCATGAGGCATCAGCCAACCCTTAATCCACTTTCCTTTCCTTCTTCCTTCCTCCTTTCCACCTCAGACCATTTTGTTAATTACAACTTCTTTTGAATGTTGGAAAAAAATAGAATTCTGGAAAGTGGGCCACAAGACTCCAGTCAGAAGCACTGGGGAGAAATAAAACAGGAGGCTGCTACTGGAGATAGGCATTTGGCTTTTCAATCTGTCCAGATTTCCTGTAAAAAAAAAAAAAGCTAAGTGAAAATTGGACCTCATGAGCACTATGTGAATTGTTGCAGGCCCCATGGCACTTATGCTACAGAAATTTCTTATTTCCCTGCACACTATCCAGTTGAGGAATGGGGGAGGTCCATGGTACAACAGTTCAGAGTGATTAAACTACTTTTCCTTCTGAATGGCTCTCTCTTTTACAACTACCCTATTTGCTGGTGTAGAAGACTCACTTTTTTCCACCAAAAAATACTGTTTGAAAATGGGATGCGTCTTATACGCTGGTGTGATTTATATGTCAGTGAATACGGTATACAAGTTGTGACCTGGTAATGTGTCAAACAAGGATTGCTTCATATTGAATGTAGGCTGGTGACTCATTTTTTCATTTGAACTGTTCTATCTATTAAATGTGGAAATGTGATATTGAAAAGGAATGACTTTCTTTAAGAAAAGAACTGCATCTAGTGGAGAGATAATGTTCCCTCTGGGCTAAAGGCTTCTTGTGTAATGACTTTACAAAGTGACTTATTTTTTGTCTGAGAAGCAACATGGCTCTGTAGCTACCCGTTGTAAATCAAGTTGGAGAAAGGTTGTTGTTGTTGTTGTTGTTGTTGTTGTTGTTAAATCAATTTATTTTTACATTTTATTTAAAAGTGAGGCAGGGTTCAAATCTACACTAAGCCACAGAAACCTACTGGGTGACCTTGGGCAATCTTATCTGTATTATTGTTAGCTGGCCTGAGCACTATTTTTGAGTGAAAGGGTAGACAGAAATTTAGTTAATAAGCAAATAAATAAGAAAATACTATTTGGTTCTGCTGGACCTCTCAGTGGCTTTGGAGACCACTGGCTATGGCATCCTGAGTTGCCCTTCTAGGATGTGACTTGGGGACACTTTTTCAAAGTAGTTCCAGTCATTCGTGGGGGACTAGTGACCCAGTTGCACTTGTGTCTGAAAATGTCAGATCTGGACACAGTAACACATCCACATCCACAGTGACACATCCATTCATCAATCCCGTTTTGATTACAGTAAAATATTATATGTGGGATTGTCTTTTTGGAAACTTCAGTGATTTGAAAAAGCTGTGGCTGGATGGGTAACGTATAATGTTGAAATAGCTTCTGTGGCTACCAATTCATGTCTTGGCACAATTCAAAGTGCTAGTTATGACCTATAAACTATCTGGCTTGGGTCCAGACTGTCCAAAAGACTACATCTCCCAGCTCAGTCTGCCCAGGTTTTAAAATCCTCAGGGGAGGATTTTTCTCTTAATCTTGCCACAGTCATGGGCATGTTTGGTAAGACATGGGAGACCATCTTCTTGGCGGCTGCTCCCAGACTACAGAATTCCATTCCACAGGGAGCTAGTTGGTCTGCTCTCTATTCTCTTTCCGCTAGCAGAAAAAAACTTCTTGTTTACTCAGGCCTTTGGTTATTAACTACCTATTGAGAAAGTCTTTTAATTGGGATATGCTATATTGGTATCATTATTATTATTTTAATTATCTTTTTTAACTGTTTTAAATGAATGCTTTCAATATGAATATTTATTTAATTGGGTTTTTTTTTAACTTTTGCATTATTTTTGTGAGCCAGCCTGGGTGCCATGTTCCTGCATAAAGAATCTAGTGAAGGAAAAGAACCTGCTTATTTTCAAGAGGCTCCATTGCAATATGTCATGTATACTCATAGCTGTACTGTAATGCTCTTCTTTCGTGTTTTGTAGGATCCATTATTTTGTCCCTGATGGAGATTGATTGCACTGACCAAGGATGACGAGCAGCTCACGCAGGCCCCTGATTCTCAAGAGACGAAAACTGTCTCTTTCACACAGTGATTCATCTAGCGTCCAAGTAAGAGATGAACCAAGTAGGGGATCTCCTGAAAAGGAGCAAGTAAGAACCTGTGAACTTGACACAAACAGACAGGAACATGTAATTCAGAGAATCCTTCCAGGAATTGACATCATTGACCATCCCACCATGACAAATGCACAGGTGGTGGATATTCCTCCTAGTGCAGGCATCCAAAATATTCTTGAGACTCTGATGACTAGAGGGAAAGAATCTGTTGGTCATGGGCCTGACAAATTTATTCTCATCAGTGGTGAGAGCAGTAATCCCCAAATGGATTCAAGAGCATTTTTCTCTAAAAATCAGCACATCCTTGCCAATAATGGGAGACAGAGAGAGGAAAAGCACAGCAGGCAAAGCTCTGTAACAATGGAAGAGTCAGTCTTTTGTGGCTCAGAGTCACTGTCTTTGGAGAGACAAGAAAAGGATGAAAATGGTATGTAGACCTTTTCCTGGTGAAAAATGTACTTTTTATTCTGGAGAACAATGGAGACATCCTTTTCTGGGTGTATCATTTGTAGCAGAAAATGTAATTGTTGAAAACAGAAGTTCTTCATTAGTCCAATGCAATACTCTAGTACATGCAATGACAGGAACCAAATGCTTAATAGTTGCTGTGGGTCCCTAGTATCCACTAGGGTTTGGCTCCAGGACCCCCCGTGGATACCAAATTTCATGGACGCTCAAGTCCCATTATGTACAATGGTGTGGTAAAATGGTATCCCTCATATATTATGGCAAAATCAAAGTTTTCTTTCTGAAATTTTTAAAAAATATTTTCAAGCCATGGTTGGTTGAATCCATGGATGCAGAATCTGCAGATATGGAGGACCAACTATATACCAAAACTATACAAGGGGATGCTAGTGGTCCTTGAGAAAACTTCTGATGTGTCACAAGAAAAAATTAAAGACTGATGGAGAGCAAAGCATCCATGCGTGAAGGGAACTGCCCACTACATAAATCACTAGCCTGGGCTTGCTTCCTTCTAAGCAAGAGGTGTTGTTACCCTAAAAGGTGGGGAACCTCGAGGTTCTCCAGCAGTGCCAGTGTCTCCTTAGAAAGGTGGGGAATTAAAGCTCAAAGGAGGCCTGCAAGACAGGGGTAACCATGGGATCTTTTCACCTGTGTATACTGGTACTAACTGTGAGACACCAGTTGAGAATCAAAAGAATGCTTTTATTGCAGGATTCACAGACACACACGAACAATCAAGCAGTCTTATGAACTACACAAGACTAGTGAAGGGAAAGGAGAGAAAGGTTGAGTAGTGGGAGATTTTGGGGTGAAGTGGGTGATCATTACTGTTCTAGAAGCAGAAGATCAGAGCAAGATGGCTCAAACAAGAGTTTGAGGGTAGCACAGAGCATGAGAATCTGGGAGCCAGTGTACAGAGTAACATGCCTAACATGTGCTCAAGCTTCTAGGATCTGTTGGGCTTGAGGCCAGGGTTTAAGTACCCTGTTTCCCACCCTGAAGGAGAATATGTTGATTGTTCTCTGGCAGACCAAACAAAAGGGGCCCGAAATGGACTAATGACCTTAACTTCAGGTGACAAAGCATCCATGGGAGTTGTCATAATCTCTTAATGTTTGGACAGGTGAGGGAACAAAAGAGCTTCCACGGGAAGAGGTTACAGGATGTTGGCCATTAGTTGTTCCACTGGGGCAGTCTCATTTGCTATTGTATTTGAAGGTTGGGTTGTTGAGAGGATTATCACAAGCTCATCAGCACTGGGGCTTTCTCGTCTAATCCTCTTGCTGAAGTCATCTGTCTTAGCACATAGCTTCCAACTAGAGTCCTTTTCCACATACCTTCCAGCCATAATTGTGTGGTTTTTATATTAGAAATGATATCTCTAGCTGATTAAATGATATTTCGTGCCAATTATACTGTACCATGGAATGGGGGTGTACGGCATGATAACAGGGTGCCCTGGTCAGCATAGGTAAACAATCAGAAGCACAGGGGATGTGTTTCTCCAAAGGCAGATAATTCTTTCTTCTTTGTGGTCTCTGTGAACTCACACAAATGTGTCATCTGTGCCTGTGCAGTGAGACATTCAGAACCTTCTAGAGCCTAGTAACAAGTGTTTTGGTGGGAACTCCACTCCCATCCCCAGGGACTATAAAGCCACTTTCCCACCTAAACTGTTAGTTCCTTTTGTTCCTCTGTGACAGTAGTGTCACAGAAGCCTTTCTTCAGAGTTTTCCTCTCAGACCTCAGTTTTGATCTCGGATTTCTCCCTAGACTTACGATTTTCCCTAGCATTTTGGCTTGTTCTTTCATTGTCTTCTCAGTTTCTTTGGACTTTGGATTGGATTTCAATTCTGATATCTCTGTTTGTTGTATGACCTCTGCAGTCATTTGTAAGTGCTGTTCATCCTGCAGTGGTAAGAGTCCCAATAAAAATAGCTACTTAAAATGTCTCCAGTGCTTAGGTGAGGGACAAACATTGGGTCTTGCACATATTGTCAATTGTTTTCCCCTGAAACGACGTGAAACAAAGCGGGAAGACTTAAGACCCTTCTTTGGGAGAAGGTTTTGAGCACCTCTGACATGGCTGACCAAAACAGGCCTCTTTACACTGCTTCTGTTACAGTAGCACAGACTTTGAGCTGTCCTCCTATAAGATTTTGCACTTTAGTGACCTCCGCACCAAGATCAGGAGCCTCTTCTCTACCGCTATCCTTAAGAGAATCCCAATGGTCTCATTCTACCTCAGGATCTGGAACAGCACTTCCTTCGATCTCAACCCATGATCAACACTCTTTGCCGTATTGACGCTGTGTAAACGTCCATCTTGTAAAGATAAAAAATGGACCCCTGGCACAAGCAGGAAGGTGGCTGGCTTCTTCTCCTTGAAGAAATACAAAAAGAAGAAATCTTATGGACCTTCCTTCTTTTCACTCATCTCGTGAGTTACCACAAGACCATCAATGTTTCCTGGTCAGAGGTTCTTCAGAGGTGTGACCACTCACTTCTCTCCTCAGGAGGGTCCCACTGCAGCAAGATCCTTCACCACTTCTACACAGCCCTGTTCTTTCTCCATGCCTTGCTGAGACACATGCAGCCTCAGATGAGGAGACTGTACACTCCTCATCTGTGCAGATGGTAACACCATCTCCAAAGCACTCTCATCCTCAGCACTCACCACTGCAGAACCGTTGTGACATATCCCGATCTTCTGGGTGTCTCCAATGGCATCATCCTGCTCCCTCTCCAACTTTGTCATCTTGGGAATTGAGAGCCATGAGTCAATCGCCTCAACCACTATGTTGAAGCCCTGATCACGCTGTTCATTGGCATCAATCTCTTCAGCACTCTGTTCAGGAACACTTTTATTTGCACTACAGGACTTCTTCATATGACTCTCCAGACCTCTCTCATTGTTTAGAGGACTGCTATTTTCAAAGACTCCACTGTCATTGTCAGTATTATTATTTGGAAGACCCATACTATTGCCCTCATTATTCCTGGTACTCCCCTTCCAGTCCTTCACCTTCAAGTTCTCCTCAGTGTAGACATCGAGTTGACACCAAAGTTTGTCAAGTCAATGCCGAGGATTGCCCACTCAACACTAAATTTTGTCCAGCAGACACTGGTGCTCACCAGCCTGCATCTAAAACCACACCTATAACATCAATGCATCCACCTCAGGAGCAACCTTGGGAAGATAACACTGGTTTCTCCAGTCCACCAAAGATACCGTCAACAGTCTCCTTCAAACTTCTCTACTTCATCTTCAGAGTTGGCTGGTGATGTCACTGATGGGTTTCTTCTAAGTCAAGTGGCATAGTGTGATCCAGTCTCTCCCACAGATGATACATTTGTATTTGCTGACCAGATGCTTCAAATGGCATGCTCCTTGAATCTCCAGTGGGAAGGCCAATGGGAAGATGTACAAGAACCCATCTTCCAGCAGATGCAGGACCAAGCTCGAGTTCCAGCTTCTCTTCCACTGCTACCATTTCCTCTGCATGTCCTCAAGAAGTCATGGGCCTCACCTTCTAACATTACTTCCACCTTGAAAAAGTTGGAATCTTTATACAAACTAGTCAAGTCTGGATTAGAGTGGGTAGTTCACCATTCTAAACCAAAGTCAATCATCATTCATGCAGCCCAATCCCATGTCTCACATCCGTGGATAAAGAAGAAAAGAAATTGGATGCCATGGGGAGGAAATTTTACTTGAATGCCACTTTACATTTCCACATTTTGAACTATGTTACCTGTGTGGGAGCTTATCAACAGTCCTCTGGAACAAAATCAAGCCCTACTTAGATCGGCTTCCTGAGGAGGACAGGACGGTTACGTCTGTATTGTACGGCAAAGCACACTCCATAGCGTCACAACAGATAACAACAGCTTACCACATTACAGACTGCAGTGGAAAAACACTGGCTGGTGCTATCTCTCTCTGCTGTTATGCATGGCTACATTCCTTTGCTGTATCTCAGCAGGCTAGGGCAAAGTGATAGAAGATCTTCCTTTCTATGATGCTGGTCTCTTCAATTCATCTACAGATGACAAACTCAAGGATGCCCAAAAAATGAGGTCTATGGTGAAAAAGTATTGTCTTCAACCAGATATATGTACTGCCACTATTATCCATTTACCAGGCATGCCTACAGCACCTCTCCAACCCACCAGCAGAGGCAGTCTCAACTGGCACAGCAGCCATCAGAATGCAAGCTGTCATCTTCTAAATACAGATCCTCCCAGTATAAGAAGCGCCAGTCAGACCCATCTAAGCACTGTGTTTGGTTGTCACCAGGATGATACCCTCCATCACGACACATCCTTGATCGCTTCTTTTTCTTCCAGCGACTTTGAAAGATCCATGGTTTCTTCCATTTCCAATACTACCATCTTCAATACTGCTTCCTCCTCAACATCTCTGTCGACACTGATGACTCATTTGCCATCACTGCCTCATCAACCAACATCTTGCCTCCCCATTCAGAGACAGGTTAAGCGAATACCATCCTGCTTGGGCCTCTATCACAAAAGACTCTTGAGTGTTAGATATCATTGCCAGGAGGTACACCATAAACACTTCAAACACTTCTCCTGACTGGTTGTGTTTGTGTCACTCGCACCTCACCAGTGCTCAATGAAGAGATCAATACGCTATTTCAGAAGGGAGCCATAGAACTTATACCCTTCTCTCTTCAAAATAGTTTCTCCTCACAATATTTCTTAACATTGAAGAAGGACGGAGGCCTGCATCCTATTCTGGATCTACAGGGCATCAATTACTACATCCATCTGAATAATTTCCACATTGTAACTCTTGTGTTCATCCTACCCTTGCTGCAGAAGAAAGACTGATTTGCCACATTGGAACTGAAGGCTCCTATTATCACATTTCCTTACAGAAGATTCCTAGCCTTCGTGGTGAGTCAAAAGTCATACTGCTTTTGGGTACTTCCCTTTGGTCTCAGCATGTCACCACCACAAGTATTTACCAAATGTATGGCTGTGGTAGCAGCAGTGTTGCTTCAAAAGGGTATCGTCCTCTTCCCCTATATCAACAATTGGCTTCCTATTGTTCCATCCCATTCTTGTCTTCTCCATGACCCCAACCAGACGATCAGTCTACTTCACTCTCTTAGTCTCATCATCAATATTCAGAAATTGCATCTAGTCCCATGCAAATGAGTCAAGTTTATAGGCATCCTTCTGGACTCTTGAGTGGAGGGGGCCTTTCTGCTGGACAAGAGGTGGCAGACCATGCTGAACATAGTCTCCTGTCTTTCCAGACTCAGGCATATCAGAGCAAGGTCGATACAAGTTCTTCTTGGTCTCATGGCATCGACCACGGCAGTCAGTCCTTTTGCCAAGCTCAGGATGAGACTGCTGCAGGCCTGATCTCTTGCCAACTTTGAAAGTTTTCAATACCGACTTTCAAGGTTCCTTACTGTACCGCAACTGGTCCTTCACTCCCTGGAATGGTGAAAGAGCATTCAAAACATCCTTGTGGGCATGCCCTTTCTACTTCGTCAGCCTTCGATAGCAGTTACCATGGATACCTCTTTGGATGTTTGAGGGGGGGCTCACTCGTCTGGTCTGATGATCAGAGGATGATGAGCCAGCGTAGTGTAGTGATTTGAGTGTTGGACTACAACCTGGAGGCTGGGGCTCAATTCCCTACTCAGCCATGGAAACCGACTGAAAGACCTTGGGTACATCACACACTTTCAGCCCCAGAAAACCCCATGATAGGTTCATCTTAGGATCACTATAAGTCAGAAATGACTTGAAGGCACACAACAACAGCAGCAGCAGCAGATATAGGTATAAATACAGATATAGATATGATGACCTACCGTGCATTCCAACCTTGATGTCCATGCTGCTGCCCATATGATAGAAGAGACTATGGCACTCACTTTGCTTAAAGAGGGCCACAGACCTTCATTACTGCATTCTTTGGTATATCATTGGGGGAATCAGATAGCAGCATCTTAGATTCAACAGTCTCCAGGCCGTGGACAATCATATAAATAGGAAAACTACCTTGGTTCATTAGATTGGCTGTGAGGAGTATCCACATTTCTCACTCTGGGCACCTTCCTGGCAGGGGCTGGATTTGGGCCATCTTGTCATCATTTGGTGGCAGGGCCAGCTCCTCCTGCACATCCAAAGCTAGGCCCTACTTGGTTACCTACACTGGCCTTGACACTGTGCTGAAACAGTTTACTGATTCTGTTTATGTTGCCGAAATAAGGAGCTAGATCGTATTCACAAGTGTCACAATGTCTGTATAACTACCTCACATCCCAATTAATGTAATACACTTATCATGGAATGGTTTCCACAATCACAGTCATCTTCCACTAGATGTCATGGACAACATGCTTCTTATGAAAAGAACATTTAGTAGCCTCTTTAACAAACACTCTGTATCTGCTCAGATGACAGATGGTGTCCTTCACAGCATAAAAGACATTCCATCCTTCTTATGGGTGCCCAGGTGTGTCAGAGCCTAGAGGAGTGGTATCCTAAGTGGTAGAAAAGCTGCCTAGCAACAGGCTGCTAGACAACCAGAATGACCACTCCAGAGGAAAAGTCAGGCCCTTTAGTGTGAAGGAGGGGTTGTAGGCCGGAGTGAGACTGTATTTATAGCAGGCACAGTGATTTCATTTGAGTCAGGCTTCAGGAGAGAGAGGGCTGAGAGTCCTTAGCCAGAGAGAGAGAGTTCTCACTCAACCAAGGGGTTTGAATGAGAGGGGGTGTTTTCTCAAGGAAAGCCTAGAGAGAGGGTCAGAAGAGAAATCAACCAATGCTTTTGTAAAGATACAAGAAAATGTTTAAACTCTTTCTGTAAATCTGTTTGAGCTTGGACATACGTACAAAGCCAATGTTTTTATTCTGTTTGTTGTTTTAGTAAAGATCACAGTGTATTATAAATTTGGACTCAGCTGAATAATTTTCAGTAGTTATAATTAAACAGAAACATGCTGCCAAAATTCCAAAGGGATTCTAAATAACAACTGAAAGGCTTTACCCTTTATACATGAAGGTAGTGTTTAGGGAAGGCCAGAGCTATGTAAAGTGACAAGTTGCTTGAGCAAACTTGGGGAGGGGAAGCTGCCATGCCAGTCAGTGAAGAGAAGAAGCTTGCCTTCACACCAGGATATTCACTTTTACCACTGCTCTACACAGTGGTTGTCATGTCATGGCCTTCCTATTTTGTTCTCTCTTGTTACCAGTTGGTTGAGAGTTTTGAGGCTTCCAGGATGGTCATGAACAGACATGGCAGAAGTGGGCTCACAGAGGAAGTATGGTGTGGGGGGGTTGTGTGTGTTGCAGTCATTCATCTGCATAGTGTATAAATTAGTTTTGCCTCCTTTCCCTCCATAAGCAATTAGACCATTGTTTGTGGCGGCTTTGTGGATGCTCTGTAAGTGGGACACTACCTTTTTTTGTTGTTGTTGAATTTGTTGAATTTTTGTTGAATTTAGAACATGCTTTGGGGTGGAGTTGGCTGAAAACAGGCATGGTGGGGCTTAGATCCGTGGGAGTCCCAAGGGCTGCACTGGAACACCTCTCTCCCCTGGCTATGCATGGCCCATGGGCTGCAAGAGTCCCATCTTTGTCTTCACTGAAGGAAGTAAGACTGATGCTTCATGAGATAACAGTATTTTTTAGAAAAATAAATGCATACTAACCATTTGAGAGATACCTGTAAACCATCAAATTCATGCTCTGCAGAAGTGGGCTCTAGTCTATGAAATCTACCATCTTTTCTGAATTTTTACAAGATGAAGGGGTTTTGCTATCATTGCCTGATTGTATTTATTCTAATGGATCTAATTCATTCTTCTTTTCCTAGGGTGCAATCTTATGTTGTAGTTATCCTGGCTAAGAGCATGAGGCAAACTGGCTAACCAGCTATATCATTACTGTAACACATATGCAGTAGTAGACCTCAGAACCTTCCACCAAAGCAGCTGCTGTGTAAATGACAATGACTAAGCAGAATGGTTAAAATGGAGCACAATGGAACATACTATCAGGCAGGGGGGCAGGGGAGAAGCACATTTTCACCATATCCTATACTTACTCAGATCACAAATGTGTTTCCATTGATGGGAAACAACCTTCTTCCCTCACCTCTGTGCATAATCAAGCATAGAGTTGTGAAGCCATGAGTTCACTAAATGGTGGAGGAGGAATATTGCATAGCTCAAATGTTGGCCCATGCTGTTGCCTTGTGCTCTGTTGCAAGTGCTGAGGCAATGGCAAGGTGAACATACAGCGTTCAAATATTTTTCAAAGGCTGTAACCTACCAAAGGGTGATTCTTTTACTTACTTTTAGAACAGGGAAAGCAAAGATTTTTTAAAAATCTGACAGCAGTTTCTGAACTGGAAGGGACTTAGAACTGCAACTTGTAACTAATCACTTTTCAAAGTAATTTTTCAAACTATTTTAAATGTCATGGAGAGGGCACTTTCTAGGGTAAGAGTGGAGAGGCCTGTCATTCTTGTGAGTTATAAAAGTTTATGTAAATATAAGAGCCGTTTTGTTGCAAATATGTTAGCCACTGACTTTTAATCTTCTGCAAATATCTGACTCTATCCCAGAGCAGTTTTCTTTTTTGATTGGATAGCTTAGACCTGCCTTCTTCAGTGCTACTCTTATGAAATTATGTGTGTACCTATGTTAGCAAGTGTCTAACATTTGTTGGTGTTTTAATTTTGCGAGAATACTAGGATGGGAGATTGAGAGAAGGGTGTATGTGCGATTATGTCTTCTGTGAAATGAGTGTTTTGTTAAGCTATTAACAATCATTGGGTTTTAAATTGCCTACAAAGAAAGCTACTCAGAACAGCACTGTCTGTTTCAAGCTCATTAGTGATATTTTCTGAAAAATACCAAAAGTCAAAACTAAGTTGTGATAAGAAATAAGGTGAAGGTGTACATTCTAATCTCATGTACAGTTCTCCATCCACATTTGCAGGTTTCACTTTCATGAATTTGATTATTCGCGAGGTGCCTGCTTGCCCGCATCTTCTCCCACTCCCACCTAATTCCCACCCTACCTGCTCCTCCCATTTTCCGTGCCCCTGGTGTGGATGCGCCCCACGTGGGCGGAAGGAAGGCCCAGGGAAGCCAATCGCTGGTTCTCTATGCTCCTCACACCGCCCTGCTGCCACCACAGGTACAGGCGTGGCCCACGCGGGCAGCACAAAGGCCCAGAAAGGCCAGTCACCAGTTCCCTGCCCCTGCCTGGGTGGGTGCACTGGCTCGGCACAAGTCTGTAGAGGGGCACCCTATTGCAATTATTTGACATTCATGAGCAATTTGTGTCCCTATTTCTTGCAAATGTGGAGGGCCTACTGTAATGTTTTATATTTAATGACTTTATCCTTAATTGTGTTTGTAATGGGCACCATGTTAGTGAAGGAAAATGTTGACATGCATAAATTAAGCAGATGAGCTTCCTGGCATGTAAATAAACAATAGGAAGAGCTTCTTTTGCTAAAACTCTGTCTACCTGACCTGACTGCCAGACAGGTGCAGAGCCAGTAAAATGCTATCAGCCTTAGCTATAAATAGAACTGAGTAGCTTGGGCATACATCAAGTTCTGCTTCAACTTAAGTCTATACTTCAGGTGACGCTGCTGAAACTTCCCTGTGTGCCTTCCCACCTCCAAGATATTGGGTCTCTGATTATAGCAAAAGCTACTGTTGGGTCTAGCTACTCTGTTACTCTCAAGAAAACACACAGGTTTTTCCCATTACACTTAATGAGGTACAGAATGCTTAGCTTATAATCGTTGTTGAAGTTAACCATTTATAACACACACACTAGGTTATATAGTGTTACACACTTTTACACACTTGCAATGCCCATTGGTGGATTCTCCAGATATAATCCTCTCCCAAACTTCCAGTTTTTCCCAAAGAATTGACTTCCCATACTTTGATCTAAAATATTCCTCCTCCATCTCCAGTGTTACCTTTATCGCCCTTCTCTGAGCATCTCACTTAGCATTCGCCAGATGCCTAGAGGCCATCTTGTCCCAGCCTATTCTTTTTGATCCCTTTTTCCTAGGTTGAGATTCCCACTTTCTTTTGATATGCAACCCATATCAAACCAGTTCTAATTTAAGTACTCGAAAGTCCACGCATAGTAAATCACTTGTTGATTTCTATCACTTCTGAGTAAACAGAGCCATTCCTAGCCAGACAGGCTAAATACCTCTTTACAACTAACATTCAGTTATTAACCCATATCCAACATCGACCGTATGGTTTCTTGTGTCACACTTACTTATTCACACAAACCTTACATTTCTTTAACAACATAATCTACATTCATTCATGGCACAGAGTATACCCAACATGATACTAAAACTGTTCTTGAGGTCTCAAGTTGTAGAATGACGACTATGAGTTTGTGTTCTTATAGGCAGCGAGGAGACAAGTTGCAGCCTGGATAGCAGTCTGACTAACATCCAGTGGTTGGGCAAGATGAGCTCCAGTGGACTCAGCCCTTGCAGTGTGAAAAAAGAAACAGAGAAGGAGAACCAAACACCAAAGCACAAAACAATTAAGGTACCGGTAAGCAAAGTTCATAGCCAAACACTGCTCAAGACCACATGAAATTCCAGGATGTAGTCCAGAGTTTCACTTGTAACTTTCAATCTGCTGCTGCTGCCTCTGCAAATACTGCTCCCACCTTTTTCTTTCCCAATTTTTTGATATTTTGATATACTCCTGTCTTCTATCCATAATAATAGGCAAGGCTCCAGGTGTGGGCATAGAAGAGACAGAAAAAGTGTCTGTTGAATCTTCCCTGGAAGCAGTGAAGAATTATAGTTTGGGAAGAGTGATCCCTGAGTTGCAACTTGGCAACCATGCATGGGCAAAAAATTATATTGGGAACAGATTTAACAAACTAGGTAATCACAGTTAGAGTTGGACTGCCTATCTATTAATTGTGGACCAATACTGTGTAAAATTGCTTAGATTGTGGCTTAGTTGCTTGGCAAAGGGCTACTTGTTCCATGTCTCCAACTGGTGACCGCTATAGGAAGATACTTCAGGTAAGAGCAACCCTTCCCATATACTGTAACATAGAGACATCTAAAATCTTTCAAAGGCCATTTGCAAGTAATTTTTATTTGTGCAGCACAGTTGTGAATAATATTTGATTCCAATTATTAAGAAATGCCATTATCTTTTGAATTTGAATCCTATCCTTCCCTCATCAGACTCTGGTACTCGTCCCTCACCAAAACAGTGCAAAATTGGTTCACTGGAAGAAAACTAGCTGGGCCAGGGTTCTCAACAATCTTCGTGGCTAAGAAAGAATTTAAACTCAATTTAACACTGTTCTCTACACCAAACTGAATCTGGAGTATTTCTGGGGTTGCCTATGCCCATTTTATTGGCCGTCAGCCTGTTCAGATTCCCCAAACTACCTTTTTTTTTCTTGAGGGCATGTTCCATGTTCGGCACACCAAGATTCAGAAGTCCTTTGTTCTATAGGTCTTGTTTCATTCATAGTGTTTTCTCCTCTTTTCTACTTGACAGGTTGAGGAAAGTTCTGTGGCTTCTTCCTCTACCTCCTCATGGCAGGAGTCCTTCACTGAACGACCTCCATACTCCTATATGGCCATGATCCAGTTTGCTATCAACAGCACTGAAAAGAAGCGCATGACGTTGAAAGACATCTATACCTGGATTGAGGATCATTTCCCTTATTTCAAGCATGTCGCCAAGCCAGGCTGGAAGGTAATTAATCTTTTGGCCTATGAAGGAGAAAAAAAAATGGTTATGCAGTTATTCATTTCCTGCCTTCAGCAGTTAGCTGTTGCTTCAAAACAGCTGTCACCACTTTTCAGTTCAAAAGTAAAATAAATTCACTGGAGCTGTGTGATTCAATGTGCTGAGTCGTTTAATTATGTGAATGCATTGCTGAATCAGACCTGGAATAAATAGGAATAGGAGACTAGACCATACAAACAGCAGACTAAACAGCTTTCCTTCAGACTGCAGGAAAGCAAACTACATGACTTAATACACTCCCCTATATTATTCTTTATGCATAGCTCATCTACTTTCTTTGTTAGCACCTCCTTGGTAAATTTGCCTACTCCTTTGAATGCCTAACCTGCATTTCTAAATGATCAAAGTTTTAAATTGCTGCAATGCTAATAATTTTGGGGACTGAAAGAAAATATCATGTCAGGGCAGAATTCTTATTTAAGTACTTGCCATTTTAAGTCCTATGCATAGAAAACAGTATACTAATTCTGTTAGCCTCCATTGTGAGCCTTCTCCTTTGTATAATGCTTTTATATGCACAGAGAATTTTTTCCCTACCGGTGATACATTCAGTTGTAAAGGTAGATACTTGATTTTACTGTTGCTATCTGCTGATTATATGCACTAGACTAGCTTGGGGAACATATGGCCCTGCAGATTCTGCTGGACTTCAATTCCTCTGAGCCCTAGCCAGCATAGGCAATGATGAGGTTGAATGGGAGCTGAAGTCTGTGCGTACAAAGTTTGAAATTCAATGTGTTAGTGGGTTTTCAGTTTGGGTTTAAGTTTGCCTGAAGAATCCGTAGGTGTTCTATAACTGAAAACAACAAAAGTTTCTCATGTTCTATCCAGAATACTGTTCGACACAATCTTTCCCTTCATGACATGTTTGTTCGGGAGACATCTGCCAATGGCAAAAGCTCCTTCTGGACTATTCAGCCAGAAGCTAACCGCTATTTGACAATAGACCAAGTGTTCAAGGTGAGTACACTCCATACAGAAAAAGAGGAATTGGCTCCCCATTTTCTCATCTCTCAAGTGATTTTGTTTCTATTCTAAGGAATGAGAGGAAGCAATGATGATATGAAGCTGATCTTTTGTAGAATCGAGGGTAAGAGTTATTGTGAGGTGATAACATTTCAGAAAATAATTATGGTGGTTATTAAAAAGGGATTTTCAGAGCTTCATGGTATAACATAATGTACTTTGCCAGATTGTGAGTATTTAAAGATGGAGGAGGAGTATAACTCTCCTTTTCCTTCTGGACTGCCAAGATGGAAAGGAATTGGGATGGTGATTTTTTCCTGTGTCTGATGGGTTAGAGTCTGAGGGCAGCATTAGCAGGTTGCTGTTCTAAAGGCAGGGCTTCAATTTGTGGGATACTACAGAATTCTTCTGTGCTCTTTAACCTCTCTCCTGCATCCTCTAGATAACAGCACTCTGGAGTGCCGTGTCATCATCTTACTGGTATCAACTAGCTTGGTTTTTTATTCTCAACAAATCTGGGAGGACTGGCTTAATTCCTAAAGATGTGCCTGAATGCTAAGGATTTGGTTCTCAAATTGAAGCTTAATCCAAACAAAATAGAGATAGCAATTGCTAGTTTGGTTTGCTTTCAGTGCTGTTTGTTGTGAATGGATTACACTTACCCATAGAGAACAATGCACATAGTCTGTGAGTTCTGCTTTACTTCTGAATTCTCAGATGGTGGGAGTGATGACATTTATTAGCTTCAACAGAACCTGCTTTTCTTTATGAAAGAGGACCTGGTCATAGTTATCCATGTCAATATCAATAGGAGTATGGTGTCTAGATCGAGGGAGGTACTGGTACCACTCTACTCTGCTTTGGTTAGACCCCATCTTGAATACTGTGTCCAGTTCTGGGCACCCCAATTCAAGAAGGATATTGACAAGCTGGAGCAAGTCCAGAGGAGGGCGACCAAAATGGTGAGAGGCTGGAAGCCATGCCCTATGAGGATAGACTTAGAGAGCTGGGTATGTTTAGTCTACAGAAGAGAAGGTTAAGAGGGGACATGATAGCCATGTTTAAATATTTGAAGGGATGCCACGTAGAGGAGGGAGAGAGCTTGTTTTCTGCTGCTCCAGAGACCAGGAGAAGGAGCAATGGATTCAAGCTGCAGGAAAGGAGATTCCACCTGAACCTCAGGAAGAACTTCCTGACAGTCAGGGCTGTCTGGCAGTGGAATATGCTGCCTTGGAGTGTAGTGGAGTCTCCTTCCTTGGAGGTTTTTAAACAGAGGCTTGATGGCCATCTGTCGGGATTGCTTTGAGGGTGTTCCTGCATGGCAGGGGGTTGGACTGGATGGCCCCTGTGGTCTCTTCCAACTCTACATTTCTATGATTCTATGATTCTATATTTTGATAGCTTGCTGTATTACTGCAATGTACTTTATGCTTTTGAGTGGGTGGCCCCTATGGTCTCTTCCAACTCTACATTTCTATGATTCTATGATTCTGTATTTTGATCGCTTGCTGTATTACTGCAATGTACTTTATGCTTTTGAGGACAGTTCATAAGTGTAGTTTATGCTAGTTTGATGGGCATCAGGGATGCATTCCTATTTTGATTTAGTCACAGGAGTTAGCTTTATAGTTCTCTCCCCAGTTCATATTGCACCTGGATATACTAGCAGCACTCTGTTCTTCTTCGTGGTCTCTGCGCCTCACAGATTAGGAGCTTTCGCGCATGCACAGTAGCGTTCGGAAGATTCTAGAGCTTAGTAGCTTGGCGGGAACCCCTCCCCCATGCCGGTACTGCGCATGCTCCTCCCACCGAGCAACGGTCATTCCCCAGTTCTTTCTTGTCTGCCGTTGTGAACGGAAGGTTCTTGGTTAGTCTCTCGTGGTTTTCTTCTGGCTTGGCGTTTTCGGACTTGGCAGTACCGACGTCGAGGACGCCCATTTCAGTGCTCCCGAGGATCCCTAAGATGTTGGCGGCGGCTAAGACATCAAAAGGGACCCCTGCGGCTGCGAAGGCCTCTGACCCATCCAGGCCACTGACGGCTGCGCAAAAGAAGCGCCCTGTTCCTGAGAGCGGGAAGGAGAAGGAGAAAGAGAAGAAGAAAAAGAGGAAGGAGAAACATCGTTCCCCAA
Organism: Ctenosaura bakeri; assembly: GCA_948474755.1. NCBI lineage: Eukaryota > Metazoa > Chordata > Lepidosauria > Squamata > Iguanidae > Ctenosaura > Ctenosaura bakeri. The sequence continues at coordinate 65,032 of CAOLHI010003248.1, read as the reverse complement.
CTCGAGAGACTCGTCCCCCGACTCCACCCCCAACTCAGCTCCTGGAAGATCAAGGAGAGCTACTGGAGCCTGACGAAGTGGTCGAGCTGTCTGACGAGGAGCAATTCATGGAGGATCTGCCCTCGGAGGACCAGCCCGTCTCCCCCTCGGAGGAGCCGCCTGTCTTGATGGCGGTGGAGCCCTTGTCGAGTCGCCGCAGATTGGTGGACCAACGAGAGAAGTTGATGGCACACCACTGGCCTTCGCCCAGGCAATGCTCGGCCTCGGGTAGAAGCGAATCCCACTCCCCGGAGCGGAGAGTCAGACCGCCATCACCACGGCGCCGAGAGGTGTGTGACGATTCACACCCCCGCTCTTCTAACTCACGCTACACTTCGGCTTCATACATCGGCAGGTCTGCGCATGAGTCTGAATGGAAGGAACATCCGGCGCCTTACCGATCCCATTCTCCATCATATCGAGATCGGTACCATCACAACTCCAGGCACTGGGTGCCCCGCAGGCGATCCCGCTCACCGACAAGGTAGGACCGTCGGTACGAGCGATCCTGCAGCCACTCGCCCAGGGAGCACCGTTGGTACGAGCGCTCCCACAGCCGCTGTCCTTCTCCACATTACTGGAGATCCAGGGAGCCTTCGCCACATTATCGGGCTGTGTCTCCTCCCTCGAGGGTCACGGCTACCGCGACGCGCCCTGTCAAAACCACCACCTCGACACAGGCTGTGCAGCAGGCCTCAACTGTGACCGTGGCGACAAAGAGAGTGAGGTCAACGATTCTTCCCGTGACCTCCTCTGCGGCACTGCGGACCTCCACCACCACTACGACAACCACGTCAGCGGCAGTGGCTATGGTGGCGGCGACTCAAACAGCCTCCCCTTCGTACATCCAGGGATAGGTCACCTGATAAATCTGCGGAAAGGTTTCCTACTCCATCTTCTGAGACCTATGAATCTGGGACTGAGTCTGAGGAGTCCACCCCGGCGTCCCATGAGTAGCCTCCCCTGGGATTTGTTGACCGCCCAAACCAAGGGAGGGAATTGGGCGCACACGTGTCGCCGGACCGAGAGGGCCGCAAGTTGGACACCTTCGGTAGGAGGTTTTACACCGCCTCCTCCCTCATCACCAGGGTGTCCAACAAGCAGGCTTGCCTCGCGGCATACCTGCGTAATATCTTGGATTAATTCGCCCTTCTCTTGGCTGGTATTCTGGAGGAGAATCGCTCGACCGCCAGCCAACTCTACAACGAGGCTGTGGCAATAGCCAACCAACAGATCATTTCCTCGAAGCACCCCATGGAGGTCGCTTCAAGGGTGATGGTGGGATCGGTTGCGCTCCGCCGACATGCCTGGCTGCAGTCGTCGGGACTGCAAGAGGACAGCCGAAGGCGGGTTGAGGACCTCCCCTTTGACGGTCAGGGGTTGTTCAACTCCGCAACCGATGAGACCATGGACTCCATCGTCAAGGCGTGTCTCACCGCCAAGAAGATGGGGATAAATCAACTGCCCCAGGTCCATCGGTCTTCCGGCTCGCACCAGTCTTGGCACAGATCCTCGATCTCCTCTTTCCAGCAGCGGTCTACACAATCTGGACATTCCCGACTGTCATCGGTTTCCTCAGTAAGAAGATCGTTCAGGCGACGCCCGGCCTCGTTGTCCAAGAAATCTTCTTCAGAGGCGAAGTCCAGATTTTGACAGCTTACGCAAGTCGCTGCCGCACCCAACCTTCAGCCTCCCAGCAACCTTTCAAAATCGACTGAGCCTGGCCTGACACCTCGCCGAATGGCAACTAGTTACGACGGATTCCTGGGTGCTTTCCATCATCCGTCTTGGCTACGCCATAGAATTTCAAGGTATTCCACCGTGAGACGTCTACTTTTCCACCCCGGCCAGCTCGGTCCTGCTGGAAGAGATCCAGTCCCTACTTCAAAAAAGGGCGATCGAGCGACTTCCGTCTTCAGCCAAAGACACCGGCTTCTTCTCCCGGTACCCCATGGTACCAAAGGCAGACGGAACCCTTCGACCCATCCTGGACCTCAGAGGGGTGAATGAGTACATCCGCCCCAAAAGGTTCAAGATAGTGATGCTCTCCTTGATCCTGCCCTTCCTTCGACGAGGGGACTGGTTCGCTTCCATCGATCTTCGGGATGCGTATTTTCATATCGCCATTCGCCCGCAGCACAGACGATACCTACGGTTCGCAGTTGACTGCACCTGTTACCAGTACAAGGTGCTACTGTTCGGACTCTCGACCGCGCCCAGGGTCTTCGCCAAATGCATGGCCCCAGTGGTATCATTCCTGCAGACGAAGGGCGTCTCCATTTATCCCTACCTGAACTGGCTGTTGGTGGCGTCCTGCAGACAGAAACTCTACGACGACATCCACCAGACCTTGACTCTCTTGACCCGTTTGGGTCTCCAGGTCAACCTGAAGAAGTCCCACCTCGAGCCGGCGAGGGTGCTGGATTTCATCGGCGCCACCCTGGACTCGATATCGGCCAGGACTTATCTGCCGATAGACCAGGCACGGACGCTCCGTCGGGCCGCGTCGGCAGCCTACGATGCCCCGACGATGTTGGCCAGGAGGATCCAGCAGCTCCTAGGCTACGTGGCCTCCACCACCGCCATCACCTACCTCTCCAGGCTCTGTGCAAGGCTTCTCCAGCACTGGTTCGTCTGAGCCTTCAACCCGCTGTGGGACGACCAGAGGATGCGACTCCAGCTGCCTCCACAAGTTCGTCCCTCCCTCCTGTGGTGGCAGTCGTATGACCACCTCCTGTCGGGGATGCCCTTCCGAGAGGCGGCCCCGCAGATTACGGTGATGACGGACACCTCCCTCTACGGTTGGGGAGCCCACTGCGGCAAACTAAGAGTCCGAGGCCGGTGGATCGAAGACAAGACCGTCCTCCATATCAACACTCTTGAGCTGCTCGCCATCTGGAAGGCGCTGAGGGCGTTTCGCCATCATGTAACGGGGCGCGCAGTGCTGATCCTGACGGACAACACGACGGCGGTCTGCTACGTCAACAGACAAGGAGGGACCCACTCGACCATCCTCCTCAACGTAGCCCTCGATCTCTGGGACTGGTGCGTTCTGCTACAGATCCATCCAGTGGCTGTTCACCTGGCCAGGCAGGAAAACACAGCGGACGCGCTCAGCAGGGACACCTCTTCACACCACGAGTGGTCCCTCTCCAACATGGCGTTCCAGATGATCCGCAACCGCTGGGGTGAGCTGACGATCGATCTCTTCGCAACCAGCAAGAACGCGAAGTGTCGTCAGTACTGTCCCAGGGCCAGTCACAATTGAGGGTCCATGGGCGACGCCTTCCAGTTCAGGTGGAACGAGGGACTCCTGTACGCCTTCCCTCCATTTCCCCTCCTCGGCCGAGTAATATCCAAGATCCTCGCCGACCGAGCGGACGTCATCCTCATAGCCCCGTACTGGCCGAGGCAGCACTGGTTTGCACCCCTGCTCAAGGCCATGCGCAACCGACTTCTCAAGCTCCCAACGACACCAGACCTGCTGTCCCACTCAGGCGGCCGCGTGCTCAACCCAGACCTACCGCTCTTGGCCCTCCATGCCTGGAGGAAATCGCCATAGCCAACCCCATCATTGGCAACATCTTGACGGTGGCCAGGAAGGAGTCGACACACCGCAACTACCATTATAAGTGGCAGCGCTTCTTGGCCTTTGCTGAAGAGAGGAGAGAGACGGTATCGCCTGTCAACCTCCCCACTGTCCCCCGTTTTCTGCTGCACCTTCGACAGCAGGGCCTATCCTTCCCGTCCCTGAAGGTGTGTCTCGACGCTATCGTGGCATACCAACCTCCACGATCTCTGTTGGCAGCTCTCTTCAGAGACGGTACCGTCAAGCAGTTTTTGAGGGGCCTGCAGCACCTGTACCCGCCGGTATCGCCGACTCTACCGCCATGGTACCTATCTTTGGTGCTATCGCAGCTGATGAGACCGCCCTTCGAGCCTATGGCTACTGCTGACGACAGGCTGCTCACTATGAAGACTGCCTTCCTGGTGGCTGTCACCTCGGCCAGGCGAGCAGGGGAGCTGACAGCTTTACGATCAGACGAGCCCTACCTCGTCTTTCATAGAGACTAAGTGGTCCTTCGGCCGGACATTTCTTTTCTACTGAAGGTAGTGTCCGACTTCCATCTCAGCCAGGACATCATCCTGCCGACCTTCTTTCCTGTCCCGACGACACCGCTGGAACGGTCCCTACACTCCTTGGATGTACGTCGGGCTTTGGCCTTTTACCAGGACTGCCTCCTTCAGACTGACTCCGCACCTTTATGGCAGATGTCGAAGGGGCCACAAGGTGTCCACCCAGCGCTTCTCCAAGTGGGTGGTACAGACTATACAGCTGGCGTATGAGCTCGCCAGGAAGCCTCCGCCAGCCTTCCTTTGGGCTCATTCCACCAGAGCTGTGGCGACATCTGCTGCCCTCCTGCGAGGAGTTGACTTGCATGAACTCTGCCATGTGGCGACCTGGTCCCAACCATCAACCTTCGTACGCCACTACAGGCTCGACTGCCAGTCTCGCAGAGATGCTCGGTTTGGACGTGAGGTGTTGGCTTCCGTTCTCTAGGACCTCATCCACCATCCAACCGGTAAGCTACACAGTCTCCTAATGTGTGAAGCACAGAGATCACGAAGAAGAAGAACAGGTTGCTTACCTGTAACTGTAGTTCTTCAAGTGGTCATCTGTGCCCTCACACATACCCGCCCTTCCATCCGCTCTCTTTCAGGTCCCTGTGTTTCTACGGCGGACTACAGAACTGGGGAATTACCGTTGCTCGGCAGGAGGAGCATGCTCAGTACCGGCATGAGGGAAGGGTTCCCGCCAAGCTACTAAACTCTAGAATCTTCCGAACGCTACCGCGCACGCATGAAAACTCCTAATGTGTGAGGGCACAGATGACCACACAAAGAACTACAGTTACAGGTAAGCAACCTGTTCTTCCCTGTCTTCTCTAACCCCTCAAAATGGCAAGGAAGTTGTTCTGTCTCATTATTTATGAAGCTACATTCACATTTTGTTTTGGAGACCATATTTTGGAATATGCTTCCATTGGAAGTGTATTTGTTACCCCTCTGGTTACACTCTGCTCTTTAAAAAAAGTCATTTAGAACTGAATGGAATCCTTGCGCTTGTTTTTTCTTCTCTTTCTCTCTCTGATGTCATTTGTTAAAGTTTCTATGTATTTAATTGCATTTTATGACTTTATAGTTATAATTTATATGGTTTTATTGTTTTACATTTTTAGCATGGCTGACAATACAGACATTTTAAAATAATAATACAAAAAATAATAATAATACAAATGTAATGCTGAACTTCAGGTGGTATGAGTACAAATCTCAGGCTCATATTCTCCCTTAGAGGTGATGATTAGAAGCTGCTGTTTCTAGTTTCCTGTTTCATCTGAACTCAGGAAGATACAGTTCGCCACTAAACAAGGAACAAAACTGATTTATCATCATACATGAGGAGAGAAAAGAGCAGATGATTTCGGCAAGTTTTTTTTTACTATAACTGAGCACATAGACAATCCGGGGAGAAGCAGGAGTTACTAGTCTTACAAACAGGACCATCAGTAAATTCCTTAGTTAATATCATAATTATTGCTTGCCACTACCCCCGTGATCTTTCTTTTGCCCTCTAGACATTTTGTCATGCCTCATTTTGTTATATAAAATCAAAACATCTGACTGTCCTATGGTACACGATAAAGTTCACAAAAAACATGAATATTGTTAGGAAACACATCACTTAGAAGTCAATCATAGGAAAACCTCTAGAGATATATGTCACCTAACTACCGTAAAGGTACCAGATCCCATCTGATCTTGGAAGCTAAGCAGGTCAGAGACCACCAATGAGTATCTGGTGCTATAAGCTGTATTTCAAAGGAAAGAACTGCAAAATCGCCTCTGAGTATTCCTTGCCTAAGAAAACACTATGGAATTTATGGATTTGCAACTTGAAGACACACACACATAATAAGGGTACACTCCTTTTTGTGTTACTAACTTCTGTGTGTCCATTTTCCAGAGCCATGTTCCAACGCATAGGAGTTAGCCAGGAATACACAAAAAAGCAAAGAAGAAATTTTACCACATGTGACCTGGGAGAAGGGCCTATATGAATTGCTAAGTAAAACTGGAGTTCTGCCCCTTATAGCTAATTCTTAGATGAGCTGAAAGAGCAATCCATGGAACTGGGCTCATTCCTTGAAGCAACCTGGTCAGAGGAGGCCAGAGTTCCAAAAGCGTTGTGACAGTTGCCTCTCCTCTGTCCCCTCAGCTTTTTCTCTCTGCCTTGCCAACCAGTTGAACTTTCTGTTTCTCTTCCTGTCCTATCTCTGTCCCAAAACAGCTGACGAAACAAACTGAAAGTCCAACTGCGTTTCAAGGCAAAGGAGTGTCCAAGGTCAGTCCGAGTATTCAGCAGAGTAGAAGGTCAGATAAGCTCTGACAACTCCTGAAGGGAAGGGACATCAGCTATATAGGTCTGAAGCCTAGCACACCTGTGGCTTGATTAATTGTTGCTGGTTATAAATTCTGAGAGAGCAATGCCAGGTCTCTCTTTGCTGTCTGTGCTCTGCAAAGCTGGGTATAGGTAAGTGCTCTTCTATGTCTGAAGAGGCAGGACTCTGTACTGGAGCTGGCACTGCCCTCTGTTCTGTTTCTGGCACAGTAACCTCTTCCTATACAGCAGGTCCTGGCATGCCCCCTGTTTCATGTCACTTCCCTCCTATCTATCTATCTTTGTTAAATTAATTTACAGGCTAGTTGGTTAGGATAAAAGATGGCAATGCTAATAGGTGAAGTAGTGAAGAAAAAGCACAAGGATGGTGAATCTGATTTAGAAAATGAGGAAACCTATGTGCCATCTGAGAAGCAAAGGTAACAAATGGAGGAGGAAACAGCAAAAAATACTCCCTTGAAGCCACAAATACGATGGCTAAAGAAGACAAGATATCCAATCAATTGGGCACAAAAAGCCAGTTGGTCTCACAGAAAGGTGCCTCAGAGGCAATCGCAGACTCAGTGCTGAAGAAAATATTCATTTCATCAAGCAAGAGTGAAGCCAAAAACCACTTGCCACAGCAGGAAGCAATTGCAGTACCAGCAAAGAGCTTAGGAGTTATTAGACAGGTAACCCTAAGAAATGAAAAAGTATGTCTAAAATTAAGGTTACCTTAGCACCAAGGAAGAATTCCAGTGATGAGAAGGGACTGGCAGAGCTCAAAAGCACAGGTGCAACAGATTCCAAGTTGGGAGGCAGAATGGATGTAAGCGTTCCAAACAGCCAATCAGGCAGAGCCACACAGTCTGTCAGGCAGGCAGTCACCATGGCTGAGACTCCGCCTATACACAAACAGCCAGTTCAGCGTAACAAGAAAGGGAAGACCATGTCACCATATTTAGATCAAGAAATGGGAATCAAAACAACAGTTTCTTCAATACTTGCCCTCTGCTATGTCAGCAAATACAACAAGGATGCAGGAAAATGTAGTTAATTTAGAGGAATCTGAGCCAATGAAGATAAATCCATAAGTTAATATTAATATGGTGCAGAGTGCTTTGAAGGAATTAATAGTGTCTGAGGTGCAGGCAAAAATTCAGCACCTGTTAAACAGCCAAAATGTATTTAGTGCAATGAATTTAAATAACATGAATTAATTATTTAATGTTTAATTTATTTAATATAAGGAATAATTTAGGGAATATTTCTAATTTAATTAATTTTATAACTCAGTTAAATGCAATTTTTCAGTTTCCTAACGTAAATGAAAACAATAAAATTAGAACAATTGAATATTAGTGAAAACGTAATGAATTCTATTAGAGATGGGATGAATCCAGAATTTTCCAGATCTGAATCCCTAGAAGGTTCTGGGAAACCACGAATCTCACAAATCTTGAATCTTTTGAATCCTTTTTTTAAAAACGGTTTAAAAAGCAAGGGAAAGAAGGATGATCCTGGGCAAGACACATTTTCTCAGCCTCAGCAAAAGCAAAGGCAAACCTCCCTTTGAAGAAATCTGGCCAGGACAATTGTCATAGTTTTGCCTCAGGATCTCCCCAGATTGAAAATGACATGAACGCCCTTTCTACACAGGCAGGAAAATGTAGATTAATTCCACATTTTTCTGCCTGTGTAAACAGGGCCACATACTACAGTAGAGGGATAACCCAGATCAAAATTGGATTTTCTTTGCATAGCTCCTTCTGGCATCCAGAGATAGGGACCCATAGATTAAGGAAAATCGTTTATTGTGCACAATGTCTCAGTGGGATCATTCCCAAAAGACTGAACCCCCCTTCTTCAGATTCACAGCGATTTATACATTTTCCAGTACAATCCTCACATGCTCAAGAAATGGAAACAGAACAAGAAAGAAAACAGTTCTGTTGTACGTAGGTTCCCACCAGTGTCTGCATATGTTGCAAATCTGTAGTGCAGCCAAGGGCTAGCGAACCGAGTCAAACCGATAACATTCCATTATACAAAGTTCCATTGTCTTTCCTTCAAACACAGAGGGACTTCAATTGCAGAGAAAATTAACTGCTTTTCCCTCACACCCAGAGGTCATCTAGACTGACCCCACCACACTGGGGTTTGTAGTTTGATGATGCACCAGCACACTTTGACAGAGAAGGCTGTGACACCTTGTAAAACTACAAACCCCAGAATTGTGTACGGAAGAGCTTTGCAGGGGAGCTACGCAAAGGAATGTTTCAGCTGTCTTTGAAATCTCAAGCCTGTACCTTCCAGTCAAGTGCTGAACTTAAATATTAAATGTTCAATTTAAATACTTTAGAATACAAGCCCAATTGTTAATGTTATCTTAAATGATAAGAGAACATTAACAATTGAAGAAGCAAATATGAGATTTGGTTTCCACGCATATCTGTGGTACGGTAAAGAGAAGATAGACAAACAATTTAACAATCGTTTTATACGTAAATCTTTAATTAGAGTATGGAAAAATATAAAGAAGCGAACATATACTAAAATACCCCTGTGGATATCTCCGCAAGAGGCCTTTCAGAGAGAATGGACTGATAAAAAATGAGATTGGCTTAAATATAAAGATCTCATACTGATTGAAAGATTTGATGTAATTAGACTACGAACCCGAGAAGAACTTGAAGAAAATGGCTGTAAACTGAACGTGTTCCCATATCTACAATTAAAAGAAAGATTTACAATGGACTTAAAATTAGAAGGAATCTTAGCTCAAAAATCATACAATGAATTAGAATCTATTATATTTCTGAAAACCAAACAAAAGATTTCACATTTCTACAAATATTTTCTTGCAAGAAATATGGAAGATGAAAATATAAAGGATGTAATGATAACCTGGGCGAAAAATTTTCAACGTGAAATCTCTTTAGAAAATTGGGAAATGGCATGGAAGAATACATCAGAATTTACCAGCTCACAGGATTTAAAAGAAAATTTTACAAAAATGATGTATAGATGTTATTTAACACCGGAAAGGATAAATAAAATATACAAAGTTGGAAACAATAGATGCTGGAAATGCAAAGAGAAATTAGGTGCATTTTACCATGCTTGGTGGACATGTCCTAATACAAAAAAAATACTGGATTAAAGTACATGAGATAATAAAAGAAATATTTAAAAATCTTTTCCCACGATGCCTGAATTATATCTGCTAAACATGTTTATGTTTAATAAGACCTTCCAAATGAGAAACAACAGAGTAATACTTTATTTAGTGACGGCTGCAAGAATGGTATTTGCCAGATCATGGAAGTTACCGATAGTTCCGGAAATAGAGCAATGGATTCAAAAAATAACTGAGTTAAAACAATTTGATATTTTTTCTTTACATTTAAAAGGGAAACGTACTGATACAATCAAGAATGAGTGGCAACAAATAACACAATTCATGAAGATAAAAGGATACTGGGACTGATTTTGACATCGTAAAGCAGATATTAAGATAGAGGTTACCAACATAAGAGATGATATAAAAATATATATAGGAGTGAAAGTATTGGGTAGGGGAAGAGCTTATATATATTGTTAAAATATATTATTAAAACTATGTACAATGAAGAAAGGACATTTTGAAAAGGTAAAGTCAAAACTAGGTAAATTGGATAAGAGAAAAATATGGGTGAGCTTTTGTTTTTTATCTAAGAAGAAATTGGGGAGTTTCTAGAAAGTAAAGTAGTGTTGAAAAGACTCTGAGATAGAGGACAAGGAAGTCAAGGAAATGTAATAAAATAATATGATATAAAGTTGTATGTATGAAGTGAAAAATGAAATACATTTCTACGAAAATATGTAGATAATTGTATATGTAAGATATCACGAAATGAACAATATGTATGTTACGATTTTATTATTATATAATATCTTATAAAAATAAATTGGGGAAAAAAAGAATACAAGCCCAGATGTAATTTCTGAAATTGTTAGCAAATATCATTATTACTCCAAGGGAAAAATTCACCTACTTGCCATCTCCCCTTGTGTATCTGGTCTCCCAGGTTTTCGGGCGTCTCAGTCTCCAACAAACTATTAGGTTGGTGGATTCGAAAGATTCCGTTTGCCTATTTTGGCACAGGGATTCGGATTCGCAAATCTGGAATCCATTGGCCCATCTCTAAATTCTATAATAACTAATGAAAATGCAATTAATTCAGAGCAATTCATTAATGTAAAGCAGGGACAAATATCAGATTAGAGTGTTGAGAAGCACTAATAAACAGAATTAAATGCTACTCGGGAAAATGAACTGTCCTGGAACCAAGTAATATGCCAAGTAAATATGTTGAAAAAGTTAAGCATGTAAAGGGAGCAGAAAAAACAAATGCCAGAGACAGTACCCAAGAGATTATGGAGGATTCAGATATAGGGTCGGGTATGGATGATGAGTCTGATAAGTTGAAAAGAATAGGGATTATGAGGTAGAGGAGGTAAAGGAGCCTGGTAGGAACAGACTGTTTGAATTGGACAGTTTCAAGGGCTTATTAAAGAACATATTAATGACTTTAGATTTAGATACAAGAAGCAATCTAGGGCAGGGAAGTGAGAACAACAACAAAAGGCTAATAGGGTGGCTGCAATTTTGCGGCAGGCAATATCACAGAGCACTTGAATTCCAACGCCTGGGTTGTTTAAAGATCTAATTACGGCTGAATGGGACAGTCAATTAAACAATAAGCTAATTACAATAGAAAGCTGTACATGTATGAGAAAGACATAATGGATCTACTTTCTTCCCCCTAGTGGATAGTCTCATCTCAGCCCTTGTTTCTCATTCAGTTCTCCCTAAATAGGGAGACACATTGCTGAAAGATGCTGATGAGAAGAGGATAGTTCCAGTGCCCGAGAAAGCCCACAAAGTGTCTGCTTTAGCTTTCAGAGCCTCTGTGGCATTCTTGATGTTTACAAAGGTAGGCATGTTATGGCTCCAGGAGATTCTGGAGTTGGAAGACATAAATGCTCACACCTTGCAAAAAGTGCTGCAAAAGTTAGAAAACATATTTCAGTTTGTTGCTCATGCAAGTTGTGACATGCATCAATGGCCAGTTCTGCATTCCAACCCATCCTGGCTGAAGTTAACTTCTTGGAGATTGAGTGGAGATTGTTGAGGCAGCAATGTTACTCAGAGGCAGTGGCTAGTAATGTATTGGCCTTGAGAAGAAAATCTACTCGGTGTACAGAGAATGCAGTTAGTTCTGAGATTGCAGGAATCAAAGAAGTGCCAGTATTTTTGTAAGCAAGACTACATAAAGGCTTATGTCCAAATACCTTGAAAAGACAGGTATCCACATTAGCTACAATTAATGAATTCAAGAGGAAGTTTTTTTAAATTTTATTAAAAACTCCAAAGGACAATACAAAGTAAAACACAGTACAGAGACAATACAAAGTAGAAAAAGGGTACAACAAGAATCACTACCATGGAGTGCTCAACCAGAGTTCTGAACCGCATGGTGAGAGCGCCAGTGTAAGTATGGTGTGTCATTCAAAAAATCAACAACTTTTTTCAAAGTTGTCCTGTGTGGTGCAACCTTTTGTTAACCTTCCATTATGTGCCAGCTTTTCCAGCAGCCATGTATCCCAGATTCTTCCCCACCATCTGTTGATAGAAAAATTGCCTACTTTCCAATTGGAGGCAATTTCCAGTCTAGCATTTATAAGAAAGAAATTAATCAGATCCTTGTGTTTTAGTTGCTTACATTGTGAGTCATATATTGAAAACAGCTGGAGGGTAGGACAAGGAATTACTGTTTGCTTTGTAACCATACTAACATTTTTCAAAACCTCCAACCAAAAATGGGCTACAACAGGGCAGGATATCCACATATGAAGGTAAGTACCCTTAGAACCACAGCCCCTCCAACAATTAAATGATGCTGTTTTCATGATGTAACTCAGTTGAGCAGGTGTAAGGTACCACTTATGGACCATCCAATTTTTAAAAAACTGAAAGGAAGATTCCTTCCATTTCCTGTTTCAAACACAAAGGGAGACAGTCCAGCAAGGAATACATCATTTACTGAAATAGGAGCAATCGAGCAGATGCCTCAGAGTCAAAGGTTCTGGGGCATTTATTCCATTTTTCACAGCCATTACTACTAATTCAAAGTCCTTCCATTTAGCTTGGCATTGGCTTCCAGGGTTTTTTCACCAAAGTGCTGGTTCCAATAATAGTTTGGTGAAGGCGGGGAGCTAATCCAAGGCAGAAGATGATCTCAGAAGGACTTGTGGATTATCTGGAATACCAGGGATTCATGGTGAACTACAAAAAGAGCCCTCTTCAATCAACAAGGAGTTTGACTCATTTGGGAGCAAAAACAGACACGAAGGGCTGTGTATTTCTGTCCGAGGAAAGAAAAAAATGAAAGAAAATAACATTTACTTCAAGTGAAAGAAGGAAATCTAATGCATCTGGCAAAAGGAATGATGCCTTCCTGTCATGTCAGCTTTGTTCTACCTGCCATGTAATGCCAGGTAATGTTATGTAAAGCCCTGTAATGCTTTGATGCCCTATGAGGATAGACTTAGAGAGCTGGGTATGTTTAGTCTGCAGAAGAGAAGGTTAAGAGGGGACATGATAGCCATGTTTAAATATTTGAAGGGATGCCATGTAGAGGAAGGAGAGGGCTTGTTTTCTGCTGCTCCAGAGACCAGGACAAGGAGCAATGGATTCAAGCTGCAGGAAAGGAGATTCCACCTGAACCTCAGGAAGAACTTCCTGACAGTCAGGGCTGTCCGGCAGTGGAATATGCTGCCTCGGAGTGTAGTGGAGTCTCCTTGTTTGGAGGTTTTTAAGCAGAGGCTAGATGGCCATCTGTCGGGAGTGCTTTGAGGATGTTCCTGCATGGCAGGGGGTTGGACTGGATGGCCCGTGTGGTCTCTTCCAACTCTACATTTCTATGATTCTATGATGTTTAAAATGGGCTTTATTGTGTTGTAGGAGGAGGATGAGTTCAAGTGAGAAACAGGACACTGGGAATGCAGGAATATTATTTTAACGATCCTTGATAAAGATGAACAAATGTGGCTGCGAGATCACAGATCTGGCAGATGGAATGAGGGTCTGGGAAAAGAGTTCTTATAATTAGCTGTCAAATAGAATGCTTGTGTGTGCTAATTTGGAATATTGTGGCTTATAAGGTATTGCAAATCTAATAGTTCTTTAGTCTTGGCAGTTGCCAAGGTGTGCTGATGTTTTCTTCACTGTTCTGAGTAAGGCTTTTGAATCATCTAACTTTGTTTTCTGGACTAGAAGCCAACCAGTACATGACACCCTCACAATACAGATAGTGCCTTGGGCAAGGTTCCATACAAGGGCACAACAACTATTCCTGAAACCTCATCAAAACTCTGTATTGGAAAAGAATTACATAATAATCTGATTTTGCCTTGCAAAGTAAGGAAGGATTTCAATTGGTAGATCAGGGATGATGCATTAGACAATGGCAGTTCTTTCATTCTACAAAGGAACAATATTGATGGATGTGAGCCTAAATGGCTGGGAAGCGCATTGCAATGACCAGTCTGAGAGCTGGCAGTCAAATTTTGGATCTGCCCACCTTCTATCCAAAGCCTGTGCATCCTCTAAGGGGAAAATGGCAATTACTGGATATTCAGACAGCAGTCAAGATTTACCTTCAGAGAATGAAAAGGATTAACCGTATGGAAGTCTTGTTGTCTTCTTCTACTGAAGGACTTTGGGTCATAAGACAACTAAATCAATGTCTAGTTGGATAAAAGGTTGCATCTGTTTGTGCTAAGAATATGCTAACATGCTTAGGCCTCAGTATGTTTGGGCACATTCTACATGATCCATGTGAACAACTACTGATTTCAGGGTGACAACATGATTAGAAAACATCTGTAGAGCACCAGACTGGAAGGAGCCATCTATGTCTACAAGGCATTATAAGGTCAACAAGTACAAATCAGGTTTAGCAGTATTTGGAAGAACTGTTTTGCAGATAACAAAAAGAGAATAGGAGGCAGTTCAACCCTTGAGGTATATCCCACTGGTTGTGGATTGCTCCTTCAGCCTCTCTGAGAATAATCATTCTAGGAAGGTTGAAGGAACAATCCACCCCCACACCCAGGGAAAACAAAAAAGGGGGAGGAACAATACTACAGATTTTATCTGTTTTCTAGCTGTCTGGTCTATCAATTTTTATTATCTAATGGTCAGCAAGGCTATGTTATTAAACTGAAGTGGGAGAGAGAAGTCAACAGTTAAATGGATCTACCTTGATGGTCTTGTGCAAAGGATTAACCCACTGGTTGTGGATTGCTCTTTCAGCCTACCAAAGAAAGACTTACTACCTATATGAAGTATATTGCAGTCTTAGGGGAGTCATTAGGAGCAGATTCACACACACACACCTTGCCACTTCTTTTTCTCAATGAACAAGCAAAGCCCCTCTTTGTCTTCTTCAGATTATGTTTGCTTATAGTTTTTCTTCCGCAGTCACTTCAGTTGCCATTTTAAAACTTTCACCTTACAATTACATAATCAGGAAATTTAAGAAATTTGTTTTAAAATTAAAAATAGAGAAAGACAGACCTGAAAGCTCAACTGGTTGGCAAGACAGGAAAAATGAAACTGGGACATTCTGGCTGAAAATGGAAAAGAGATGAGAAGTTAGTTAGGAAGATCTCCCTGCAGTCATAATCCAGGCTCATCAGGGGCTTCAATTCCCCAATGAGCCAGGTGGATCGGAGGCAACCAGAGTACTATCCCCCAGTGCTTCAGTGTTGCTGCTTTCAGCAGCTCGTTCTCTGTCCTTCAGCTTCTTAAATATCCTTAATCAGGATTGAAGCAATCAAAGATACTCCTTACAGATGAGTTGACTTAACTTCAACAATATCAAATCAACAAGCGAGGGCCTTATTTGCAGTTCCGAGTGGAAACAATTGCGGGCTAAATGTAATTTAAATCATACATTCAATTGTCATACCAGGCACCGCCAGAAAAGAAGCATTCAGTCTTTTGTTGGCATTTCTCCTCCACTTAAAAAATGAAATAAACAGACAAACAGCTAAGATCAATACAGAGTATTGACTGCTCCTCATACTACAAATGCATACCAAAATTCACATTTAATTTATCCCTTCCAATATGTTGGAGAACAAGATATTTTTCCTAAAGAGACAGGCCTCTTTGGGAATGTACTCTCAAGTGCAATGCCATATTGAATAAATGATGACGATGACGACGACAATGTGTGGCTTCATGTCATTTCCAGCTTATGGTGACCCTAAGGTGAACCTACCACAGGGTTTTCTGAGGGCTAAGAATGTGTGATGCAGCCAGGGTTGCCCAGTGAGTTTCCATGGCTGACTGGGGAATCGAACCCTTGCTTCTAGAGTCGCAGCCCAGTGCTCAAACCACTGCACCACACTGGCTTTCTAATTCAAAAGTACAGAGTAATAAAGAGTCTACAGGGTCATCTCATAGTCCCGATAAATCATTTTCTGGTTGCCATTGGGAAGCCATTTTCAAATGTCTCCCAGATGTTTCCCATAGAATATTTCCCATAGAAATCAGTAGAGAAATCCAAGGTTTTTAACACTAGCATGGTCACTCCAAACAAAAAGTATCCACAGAATAGACTTTGTGCTCTAATTCAGATGTTTGTGTGATAATCTGAGTTTTCCATCACTTTAAAAAATATATATATATATATATATATATATATATATATATATAAAAAACAGCTCTGTCAGTCCAGATCCCAAAGCAAATAGAGTTCATTCCCAGATTATATTTTTGACTCCTCAATAACAGGTTGCAGCAATGGTCAATCTGTACCCCTCCCCAGCCTCCTCCCAGACTAAATCAGTTCCCAGTTTGATGCAGAAGCCTTGTGTTGTTTAACTTGGAAAACTCAGAATTGAGCTTTCCACAGACATATACGCATGCACACACACAAAAGATCAGAGCTAAAAGAGCAGAAGCTGCTCTCATTGCTGGTATCTTCTTAATTTTGGAAGGAGTGAGTACAAACACTGCTGCTGCACAAGTAGCACATAGTGGTATCCGTCTTGTTATTATGTCTTTGTCTTAAAGGTCCTTCTTGTGTTGACCAGTTTAGCTTCAGACAGAGATGGTCTTCTGATCACTGAAGGCTCTGAATATGTTTGTGAACAGTGTTCAACATACTGTCTTTCTGAGAGCTGATAGGTTGAGAGCTACCTGAACATTTGCTTATTCTCCTGGTTCACTAATAATTTCCTTCTCAATCCTTTGCATGCCTCGCTACCACCAAGTGTTGGATAGAGAGTTACCAGTATCACCTCAGCAGTTGGAATCAGTCTTGGCCTTCTCTTTTTCCACTTTGGTTGTTGCAGATACATAGATGATATTGACCTGTACTGGACTCAACATGAAGCTACTGCTTTCCTCTCTTTCTCACAAGTGTAGCATCTGGGAGGAAGTGAGACAGGGCAGGCTCAGTTACCAGCAGTTTAGTACTTGGAATGAGAGACTGGTGCTTATGTTTATTCATTCTGTATTGCCTTAGGGACCAATAAAACAGTTAGTCAAAAAGTGGGTATTAATTTAAGCGCATAAAGTTTTTAATGGCTATGCTACATTTTTAGATTTATTTCCATTGTACTAACTGGATTAAATACCTCTAACTTTTCTTTCTTGTCTTTCTCAAAATTAATACAGCAGCAAAAACGGCACACTGTGGATCTGCAGAAGAATGCAGGAGGGTTTAGTAGCTGTAAAACTGAGCCAAAGACTACAGGTGAGTGTATATTCTGCATCTCTTTAAACTAGTCTTCTCATTCCTCAAACAAACATCTGCCCCCTCAGATATAATGGGTAGTATGACAAGAAAATTGTTTATACTTGTTGAAGGCTTTCAGCTAGTGTGCACAGAAGGGCTAGCTCATAAAATCATAGAGTTGGAAGAGACCCCAGGGGCCATTGAGTCCGACCCCCTGCTATGCAGGAACATCTAAGCATTCCCAACAGATGGCCATCCGGCCTCTGCTTAAAAACCTCCAAAGAAGGAGACTCTACCACACTCCAAGGCAACATGTTCCACTGCCAGACAGCTCTGACCGTCAGGAAGTTCTTCCTGAGGTTCAAGTGGAATCTCCTTTCCTGCAGCTTGAATCCATTGTTCCTTGTCCTAGTCTCTGGAGCAGCAGAAAACAAGCCCGCTCCCTCCTCAACATGACATCCTTTCAAATATTTAAACATGGCTATAGATGATCAAGCCTGAATGGTGAAGCAAGCTAGAAAGCAGAAACACAGTTCAGATTCCTAGGGAGTTTCTGCCAATCAGAATTGGCAGGACTAGGCTGTCTCAGTAGAAAGCATTTTCATAAGTTAAGACTTTACCAAGCTCCTACGCCACCACTATGAGAATGTTACACATCCCATTACATATGGAAAGATCAAAGCATGGGAATGCTCTAAAGTTTTACTACAGTAGAGTCCTGGTTATCCAACCCAAACGGGCGGCCGCAGCATCGGATAACCGAAAGGGTCGGATTACCCGGATGCCCACAGCAGCTGCCATTTTGGGGGCGGGCTGGGGTGGGGCGGGCCTGGGCATGTCTGGGGGTGGAGAAATGCCCACAGCCACGCCCCCAAGCCGTCGCAACGTCAGTTAATCTGGATGGTCGGATAACCGAGCGTCGGATAAACGGGACTCTACTGTAATTTGAAATGAAATCCCCATGTACAAACTCTTCAAAGTGCATTGTTGATAGTCCCTGACTTTCTAATAAAAGGCAGTGATTGTGCACTCAATAAAATCTTCTGGTAGCTGCTTTCCAATATAGTAGGCAAGCCTTCCTTAACTGGTGCTTCTCAGGCATTTTGCGCTATAGTTCCCATCAGACTCGGCTTCAGTGATCAGTGATGAAGGATCATGGAGGTCCAAGACATTTTGAGGGCATCAGATTGGGTTGGACTGGCTTAATTTTTTCTTAATTAATTCTTGAATAACTTTACACTTGGACTTATTGCTGACAATTAATTCAGTGCCTTCATGGCCTCACATGTCAAATATGTTGCTGACTCTGGACTCAATGGGCATTTTATCAGGGTGGCAAAGCTTTTTATCTCAATATACAAGGTAAACCACCTCTCTGGACAAACAAGTCAATAAGGTGTGATCCAGTAAGCAAATGCAAGGGGAAACTTTGGACTGAGAAACACAGGCTGGATGGCAGAACAGATCAGAAAATCACACTAGGATAGAGGTGAGAGGAAAGCCAATTAAACCTCAGGCTTATTCCCTACATTGAGACACACTGATGAGGGATGAAGAAGCAAAGAGAATAAAAGATTGCCTAAACTTCAGCGAACCTACAATGTTTGAAACAACATTCACTGGAAATAAGCTAAGCCCAGCATGTCTCAGCACAAAGGGATCAAAAGCTGAGTTTTGTCTATGACCAGAACTTGCAAAGAGATACCTTGCTTTTTCATTGATAGAATCAGACCGTTGAAAGGGGCGCCATGAGCCACTGAGTACAACCCCCTGCTCAACGAAGGTTCTTCAGTTAAACCATCCCCAGCAGGTAGCTGTCCAATTTCTTTTTGAAAACATCCAGAGAAAGAGACCCCACCACTTCTCTAGGCAGTTAGTTCCATTGCCAAATTGCTCTTACTATCAAGAAGTTCTTTCTAAAGTTCAGTTGAAATCTACGCTCCTGTAACTTAAAACCATTAGACTTAGCTCTAACTTCTAGAGCAACAGAGAACAGGCCTTCCCCCTTCTCTCTGCGATACTCCTTGGGGTGCAGCATGTCATGCCTCAGTCTTCTCTTCACCAAGCTGAACATGTTCAACTTCTTCACCCTTTCCTTATAAGTTTGTTCTCCAGATCTCTTATCATCCTTGCTGCCCTTCTCTGAATCTGCTCCAACTTGTCTATATCCTTCTTAAAATGAGACGCCCAAAACTGAACACAGTACTCCTGACCAGCACAGAATATACTGGGTCTATTACTTCTCAAAACTTGGAAACTGCTTCTATTAATGCAAGCTAAAAATAACATGGAGTAGTGGTTTGAGCACTGAACTACGATCCTGGAGATCAGGGTTCAATTCCCTACTTGGCCATGGAAACCCAATTAGGTGATCATGGGTGTGTCACACACTCCCAGCCCCGGAAAACCCTGTGTTAGGGTTGTCTTAGGGTTGCCATAAGTCAGAAATGACTTGAAGGCACACAACAAAATGTCATTTGCCTTTTTGCTGCAGCATCACACTGTTGGGTCATGTTCAGCAATAACTGCAAGGTCCTTTTCATGTGTAATGCTTCTGAATCACTTATTTTCCTTCCTGTTTTTGTTATTACCGTGTGTCTTCAAGTTGTTTTGACTTACAGCAACCCTAAGGTGAACCTGCCGCAGAGTTTTCTTGACAGAATTTGTTCAGAGGGGGGTTGCCCTTGCCTTTCTCCGAGACTGATTGTCTAAGGTCACTCAGTTGGGGTTCCATGGCTGAGTGAGGAGCTGAACTCTCGTATCTTGGTGTCCCAGGCCAGCACTCAAACCACTATACCACACTGGCTCTATGCATTTGGTTTTTGTGGCCTAAAAGTAGAATTTTGCATTTATCTCTATTCAATTCCATTTTATTAATTTCAGATCAATTTTCTAGTTTCTTTTCAATTCTGTTCCTACCTTCCAATATGTTAGCCACCCCTCTCAGTTTTGTGTCCTCTGAAACTTGATAAAAATTCCCTCCATCCCATCATCTAAATCATTGATTAAAATAACATTAATTTTATATCCAGTTAACTATTCAAAATAGTGTAGCACAGTTTTCAAAATAAGATATCACCAAGTCTACTTGCCAGGATCACCTAATGGGATCTTGCTAGCATGAGATGTTTCAGAACTGGACCACTTTCTCCATCAGGACTTTCAACTGCCCAGTTCAAAGGTACTTAGTGGGTTATTTGGTTGAGCAGTGATATGGCAATCAGACAGGCATTTCATCTCTCTAGGTAACTCTAATCAAGGTACATATTCCAACACCTATGTGGCATACCACCACCACCCAAAAAATATCCTGTTTCTGTCAACTATTTAGGCTGTGCCTTCCAGAGGAAAATGGATTCTTTAGCCAATAATGGAAGGAACTGGAAAATAGCCATTAGAACATTAGAACAAAGGTACGGTGAAGGAGGCAGCTATGTTTTTATGGGGGATGGAAGTTCAGCACCGTGTTGGTTACTTTTGGACTGTTCTTCATTTCACGGGGCCTCAGTGGCTTTAGTGAAATCCCCCTTTCCCAACTGAAGATACTACTTGCTCAGTATCAGCTTTGTAATGGTAACATAGCATCCAAGAATCATAAAGTTGGAAGAGACCCCAGGGGCCATCCAGTCCAACCCTCTGCTATACAGGAACACCCATCAAAGCATTCCCAACAGATGGCCATCCAGCCTCTGCTTAAAAACCTCCAAAGAAGGAGACTCCACCACACTTCGAGGATGCCAACCTCTATCATACCACAGAGATGTGGTTGAAACTAAATACTAGGAGGTGGAGGTTTCCCAGTTTTCCTTTCTGGGTTCTGTTAACTAAACCTGGCAAGACCTGGGGGAAACAGGACAAAATTGTGGTAGTGTATTAGAATTCTGACCATTTGGCAAAGTGCCTTATTTACAAGTTTTCTAGTCCTGTTGTGTATATGAGAAAGTGACTATTTAGAACAGAATAAGGATTCTATGGATGAGTCTCTGTGACTCACACACATGGGTTATCTGCACCTGCACAGTACTGTCTCAGAAACTTCTAGAGCTCTAGGCCTAGCATTTTGGCGGGAACTCTACCCCTTCCCCTCAGGGTATATAAAGACCCTGGCTCATTTGCCATTAGTTCCTTTTTCCCCCACTGTGTATGCTGGCTTCGGAGCTTCTATTTAGCATCTTCCACACTGCTTCTTCGATAACAACCACTGCTTTGTCTGCTGACTACACTTTTGGACCCCTTTATGGCATCGACAGCATTTTTCAAACGCTGTCGTTCATGCAACGCGAAGATCCCAGATTGCAACAGACACTCCAGGTGCCTCATTTGCCTCGGGGAGACTCATAACGTTGCCGCCTGCTCTCATTGCCAGGCTTTCACTCCTCAGACTTGGAGAAATAGAGAGGCCATAGAGGTCCATCCTCTATGAGCAGGCTTTGAAGCCCCCATCGGCTCCATCCGCATCAGCTGTCTCAGCGACGCCTCTGAGTAGCACTACCACGTCTAGAAGGCCTACCAGAATGGGCACTTTGAAGTCTTCCTCTCACCGTTCCACCTCCAAGGAACCATCTCACGATCCCTCGGCAAGGCAGAACCCCAGTTGGTTGACCTTGGTACTGTCAACTCTCCACTCGAAGCAACTGACATCGACTTTGAGCAAATCAACATCCTCAACCTCTAAATCAACGCCGGAGGTATCGCTTACTCCAGGCCGTTCCACCAAGAAGGACTTTGCTAGATCTCGTAAGAGCAAGGATAAGGAGAGGCCCCCCACTCAGGGACAGATCAAACCCCTGACTGTGGTGACTATTTCAGAATCAGACACTGCCCTGCAGGAGCGGCCCCCACAAGAACGAACCCCTCTGTGGGCCTCTGCACTTGTGGATCAACCCCCCTCTGCCTCACCTTCAGAAAGATCTCAGCCATCTGATGGGGAGATAGTGGAACACACCCCACCTTGGAATCTTCCCTTGAGAATCGGGAGACAACGTCCAGGCAGAGAGCATAGTTGCCCCAGAGAGGTCAGATGAGGCCCCTCCGCCTCCCCTCCCTTCCCGCACAGCCTCTCCTAGGTCCTCGACCCATGGGTCTAGGAGGATCTGATCTCACTCATCTTCGAGATCGACGGCCACTCAAGATCAATGGGACTGTTGAAGCTCCCACTGAAGATGGGCAGAGTCAAGATCATATTCCTCCTCCGGCCGATCCCGTCATTCGTGTCACCAGACATATACTTACCGAGACCGTTCTTCCCACTGGCGCACTCGTGTATACTACTCACCATCCAGATCATCAGGTGAGTCCTCCTTGGACAAGATATACATACCTTGACATCATCGCAAGCATCATGGGTATTACAAGGGAGTTGTCTCTCAGTGTTGCCATCGTTCCCTGTCCCTGACTGGTTCTGACTCCAGGCTCTCGCCACCATTGAAACAGCCATGACCACACATGGCCAGGGAAACAACTGATCAGCAAACTCTTCCTCTGATGCCTCCCCAACCTTCGTACAGGACCACGCCTGCCACTCGAGCACAGAGGAATTCAAGAATGGGATCGCCTGCCTTACCAACCCAGCAGTCTCCTTCCAGGTCCCCAACACCCTCCACTGACTCCACTGAGCATAAGGAGGAAAAAGGCCCCGATACCGCTGTTTCCCAGGGTGAACCCATCTCCCTGTCCAGTGATGTACAAGCCTTTTCAGACTTGATATCTCGAATGGCAAAGACCCTAAACTTCACAACTGAGGCTTCCAAGGAGACCACAGACGATCCTGTCTATCATCAACCGCAGGAGCAGGCCCTTTCACTTTCGGCCATCCCATTTCTACCTTACCTGCTCCATGTTTTCAAGAAACCATGGTTAGCTTCTGCCTCCACTCCAGCCATGTCAAAGAAATTGGACTCTCTTTATAAAGTTATAGACCAGTGGTTCTCAACCTTCCTAATGCCGCAACCCTTTAATACAGTTCCTCATGTTGTGGTGACCCCCAACCATAAAATTATTTTCGTTGCTACTTCATAACTGTAATTTTGCTACTGTTATGAATTGTAATGTAAATATCTGATATGCAGGATGTATTTTCATTGTTACAAATTGAACATAATTAAAGCATAGTGATTAATCACAAAAACAATATGTAATTATATATTGTGAAATATTTATTTCTAATTACAAATAAATGAAATTTTGTCTTGAAGCATGGTGTTGCATGGGTAACAGTCTTAATATAATAACAGTAAACTATATTGCTACATTTTGCGACAGTATGCATAAAAAGCCAACGTCAGTACGAAGGTTGAGATTGCTTCTTTCTCACCAGATCAGAAATTCTCGGGGCAGTCTTTGCAAGATCACAATGAAGATCATCTTCCACAACAAGTCTACTTCTGTATTTAGACTTGATAACCAACAAGCTGGAAAACCTGTTTCACAAAGATATGTTGTTGGAAATGGAAGAAGAAGGCGCAACATAGTCTCAGACAGAACAGGATATGACTGCAAACACTTGATCCAGAATTTTGTAACTGGCATTGTAGAGAAATCAGTTCTCGCTGCATCGCTGTTAATAAGTTCAATGAACTCCTCTTGTGCTGTCTCAGGAACATCTTCAACTTTGACTGTGAATGGGCTTCTGGCAAGTGCAAATGGGGTGTCGGGTAGATTTGGAAAGTAAGATGAAATTTCGTCTGCAAGCATGTGCAAGTGTTCTTTCACAGAAATTATCATCGTAATCATTTTGTCTGGTTCAATGTCATGTTCCTCAAAGAAAGCAGATAAGGTAGGCAACATGTACATTTTATTTTCATGCAATTTTTTTTTTGCCAAAGCTGAAGTTTCATTTGGAATGATCTGATCTTTTCAGACAAATCGAGACATGTTGCATTTGGTCCCTGCAGTGATAAATTTAACTCATTCAAGATGGCAAAGATGGCAACCAAGTAAGCTCTTTTCTGCAGTTCACTTTTATCGCTGAAAAGTGCTTCGAACTGCGGTCTTGCTTTCTGATTAAAAACCATTTTGAGTTCATCACGAAGCTCAAAAACACATTTTAAAACTTTTCCTCTCGACAACCATCTCACTTCAGTGTGAAATAGCAGAGCATTGTTCGGCGCATCCAACTCGTTGCACAGTTGCGAAAACAGTTGACTGTTTTAAGTACTGCCTTTACAAAATTGACAGAACTTATGACACTTTTCATTACTTCTTGTAACTCTTGTGGCAGCGTCTTCGTTGCTAATATTTGCCGATGAATCATAAAGTGAGTTCCAATGACTTTTGGTGACTCATTCAGTACCAAACGTTGAAATCCGGATCGACATAAGAGTTAGCGGATGACTAAAATCCAGTCCGTTTGGCCCAGGGCTTAAAATTGGAGCGATGCAGCCAAAGATTAGAGAGGGCAATTCCAACACGACACACAAGAAAAAGCCCTTGCTCTTCCCCTCCCCTGAGCTCAAAAGTGCTAATAATTTGAAAACGCCGGGGGACGAGCAATTGATTTATAGCATTGAGCAAAGTGGGGCGGGGGGGAATCAGTTTTAAAACACAACACAAAAAACAGCGAGGAAAGAGCAGGCTAAAAGCCTCAAAGTGCCCTCCTGCAAAGCAAACCATTGGTTCCCTAGCTCCGCCAAGCGGGCAGAGGGGGAAAAAACACAAATGGAAGCCGGAGACAAGTCAGATTTGATTCCATCAAAGGGGGAGGGGAGAAAAAACCCAAGTCGGATTTTTAAGAGCAAGAAAGCTACAAACTTTGGGGGGGGGTGCTTTTTCGGCACTGCCTCTGCCTGTTCCCTTGCCAGTCCTACAGCCACCTTTGCTCCCAAGCGCCTCTCGTTGGCAAACTCATCCCCAACAAACTGGAAACAATCATGAAATGCAGCCCTGTTTCCTTTGCAGAGAGAGAAAGAAAGGGGGGAGGGAATTAAATAAAATAAAATAGCAACACAATCCTAGCAAAGAGAGGCAGAAAATTCCCCTCCGTGTTTCCAACTCTGTGGGACCTGACGGGCGAAAGGAGAGGAAAAGTTTGGACTCCGAATCCCGCTGAATTGCCTTGGGTTCCGAGGGTTTCCGGGGCACGTTTCCCCCCCTTTTTGTTGTTTTTATGCAATAGGGGCAAAAATATGGTCGGTGACCAGAGAAAAGAGACAAGATGGTGAAGCTGAGCAACAACTGTGGGGAGCAGACAAAGGAGAATTTTCCTGGGCTGGCAACTGCCACCACTTTGCAGCCGCTTCCCCGGGGTCGGGGAGGATGATGGGGAGGGTTTTGGGCACGGGCGAGAACAATAGAGGGGGGCAAAGACGGAGGAAAGTGGGAGTGGGGCCCGAGGGAAGGAGCAGCCCAAGTGCCTTGGCTCTACATGGGAAGGTGGAGAAAAGGGGACTTCGCTGCCCTGCGGAAGGTGATTCCTGGCTACCAGAACTTTGCCAGGGAGGTTGGGGGCACCCCTGAAGGGCCCCCTGTTCAGCGGCAGGGGTCTCAGGGTGCCCGGGGGGGAAGGCTGGTGACTTACCCCCGTCCTCTTAGAGTCTATGTGTTTTCCGATGGTCTTAGGTGACCCCTGTGAAAGGGTCATTCGACCCCCAAAGGGGTCGCGACCCACAGGTTGAGAACTGCTGTTATAGATACAACCGAACCATGGCTGCAAAACCACCCCAAAGCCAACTCAGTCATCGTTGACGCGACTCAAGCTAAGACCTCCCAAGCGTTACATGCCACCCCGCCTGACAAGGAGGGAGAATACCTAGATGTGGTGGGCTGCAAGAACTATTCCAATGCAACCCTCATATTTAAGATGGCTAACTACTTGGCATGGCATGGGTGGCAGCATATGATCAGTGGCTTTGGGACAAGACCAGAGTCTTGGTCTCCAGACTACCGGAGGAAGAGAAATGTGTGGCGATCATATTCCTGGAGGAGGCTCGCCGCCTTACTAACCAACAAATCACGACAGCTAGACATATTGTCAACCTCGCATCGAAAGCCTTTGCTTCCTCAGTGTCTCTGTGATGTCACTCTTGGCTTCATTCCTCCAGACTCTCACAATCATCCCAGGCCTTGGTTGAGGACCTCCCATTCGACTCCGCTGGGTTGTTCAACGGTGCTACAGATGAAAAATTGGAGCACACACACAAGATGTACTCATCTGTAAAGAAATATGGCATGCAACCATCGATCCAGACCCAGAAATATTGTTACCGTTGTTACCGACCCTCCATCCACCACTCCTACAGTCCTTACCCACCCCAGTGCCCCTCTCAGCCTCAACCAAGCCAACCTTCTTGTTGACTACCTCAACGCCCACAGAAGGCTATCTATAAGAAAAAGAGCAACATATCTAAATGTCAAGTTTGACAGTTTTGAGGACAATCCCAACTTTTCCGCTGTCAATCCTACAGAATCGTCCTCTATAAGGACACCTGCCACCGTATACATCAGAATGGCCGGAACATCAGAGCCATCCCTACACCATCTGCCAGACCCATTCTTTGGGTCCAAGCTCAGAAAGCACCTCGATGTCTGGTCCTCGATCACCACAGACGCCTGGGTCCTCAACATCATGGCAAGAGGGTACATGATCGAGTTCTTTGCAAGGCCTCCAGTCAGGCACATTCACATAACGCCTCCATCAGCTTCCCTCCTAGAAGAGATCCATGCCCTTCGGAGGAAGGGCGCCATAGAACAAATTCCCTTCTCTGCCCTTCAAACCAGTTTCTCATCCAGGTACTTCCTGGTCTCCAAGAAAGGGGGGGAGTTCGTCCTATTCTGGACCTACGGGGGGTAAACCACTACATCAAACCCCGCAAATTTTGGATGCTGTCCTTCAAGTCCATTCTTCCCTCCTTCAGAAAGGAGATTGGTTCACCACACTGGATCTCAAAGACACGTATTTTCATATTGCCATTTGAAGGAACCACAGGAAATTCCTTGCCTTCGTGATCAGCAAGAGGGCGTTCTGGTTTCAAGTGCTTCCTTTCGGCCTGAACATAGCTCCACGTGTTCACCAAATGTATGGCAGTGGTAGTAGTGGCTCTCCAACAGTGCGGGGTCGTCCTCTTCCCATATATAGACAACTGGCTAATTGTCTCCAGTTCCAAGTCACAACTCCTCCGCAACCTTCAGCTAACTCTTCAACTTCTTCAGAAGTTGGGCCTCACAGTCAACATAGCCAAGCCACATCTTTACCCTACTCACCGCATAAACTTCATAGGGACGGTCCTTGACTCCACCTGTCAACTCACTTTCCCTCCAGAAGACCGCATTGATTGACTCTTCAAATCAATTTCAAGACTACAGAGGAATTGTCGAACCTCTGCTCGATCGATCCAGATCCTCCTGGGTCTTATGGCTTCAACAACGGCTGTGGTCCCACTTGCAAGACTGCATAGTTGGTTCCTGAGTGTCTTCAACCTCCTCCTCGACAGCCCACATCGTTGCCTCTTGGTCCCGAGATAAGTCCTCCGGTCCCTAACCTGGTGGAAACAGCCACAAAACATCCTAGCTGGAATGCCATTCCATCTTCCAGAACCTTCAATATCGATCACAATGGATGCTTCCCTGGAGGGATGGGGAGCCCATTCTGGGGAATTAATAGTAAGGGGTCAATGGTCGAGCATTCTCAGCTCGCACCATATCAATGCCCTCGAGATGCTGGCAGTCATCAAAGCACTTGCAGCCTTTGAGGATATACTCACCAATACCATGGTTGCCTACTACATAAACAAACAGGGTGGCACGCAGTCGTGGTTGCTTCCAGCATTGACACTCCAGTTGTTGAACTGGTGTCTTTCTTGTCGGATCCACCCTGTGGCTCTCCACCTTCCCAGCACGGAGAATGCGACAGTGGACCATCTCAGTCGAACCCCAATGATATCCCACAAATGGAGACTCGAAAAGTCTGTTCTTCAGGAAGTGTTCGACATGTGGAAGACCCTGCTCATCAATCTCTTCACTTCCCCATCCAATTCCCAATGCGACCTCTTTTGCTTGAGGAGCTGAATAGGACAGGGGTCCCTACGAAACGCATTCGTGTTCCACTGGACAGGCCCGACCGTCAACCTCTTTCCATCATTCCCTCTCATCACATTGGCACTGGAAAAGATCTTCAAAGATCAAGCCTCAGCAATTCTAATCACACCATGGTGGCCGCATCAAACATGGTTTGCCCCACTACTCCTGTTATTGGAGGCTTCCACCCAGACCGGACTTGCTGACCTTGAAGAAAGGGACCATTCCCCTTCCAGATGTCACCAGCATCAAGCTTACAGCTTGGAATTTACTCCAGTGACTTCTTTGCCTTCCATCTTAATCAGGACATTGTCCTCCCAGCCTTTTTTCCAGAACCCATCCTCAGATCTGGAAAGATCTTTACATGCTTTGGACATTTGTCGGAATTTGGCTTTCTATACTCAAAAGACTGCAGAATTTAGAAGGTCTCAAAGACTGTTCCTTTGTTCTTCCAAAGAGAAAGGACTGCCCGTGTCCTCACAAAGACTCTCTAAATGAGTGGCCTCAACGATTCGGCTTGCCTATGAATTGGCAAGGACGGACCCTCCTCCTCAGATTAGGGGGCACATTTTTGAGAGGTGTCCCACTGCAGGACATTTGCAAGGCAGCCATTTGGCTTTTAAAAAACCCGTGACTTTTATATCCCGCTGTAGAATTGACCAGTGTTCTTTTGCTGAGACTGCGTTTGGGAGGGCGGTTTTGTTCTCCTCAATCAGCGATATCATTCATGTGGTCATTGTTGTTCTTGTACATGTTCTCTGGAACTGTTGTGGCATATGTTGTTGCTAACTTACCTTTTGCATTTGGTCTTGATAAATTTCAGCTTGTTTGTACCTGCCTAGCATTTCTTGGTGGTCTATATTCTCACTGAGTGGTTTTTCTGGTTTCTACATGGCATTCCCGCCTCCTTGCACATAGCTTGCTAATCTCCCATGTGTGTGAGTCACAGAGAAGAAGGACAGGTTGTATACCTGTAACTGGAGTTCTTCGAGTGGTCATCTGTGAACTCACACAATCCCGCCCAACCCCCCCTCTGCCTGCCATGCTTCCTTCCTGGTGCCAAATGTGGGGCGGTGGTCAAGGAACTAACAGCAAATGCTCCAGGGTCCTTATATACCCTGAGGGTAAGGGGCGGAGTTCCCACCAAAATGCTAGGCCTAGAGCTTGAAGTTTCCGAGACAGTACTGCACAGGCGCAGATAACCCATGCATGTGAGTTCACAGATGACCACTCAAAGAACTCCAGTTACAGGTATGCAACCTGTCCTTATCCATCCTACCACCTTGAGTGCCTTCTTCTGCAAAGAACAGTCAAAATATTCCCTTGTTTTCAAGAAAAAGAGAGTGATTTAGCAAACTGGAAGCCAGCTAGGGCACTGCTGGCTGAGAACTTGGTGGACTAGAGCATAGGTAGAGTCCATTTGAAAGTCCACATGGCACTAACAGTGGTGATATATTTCTTCTTCTCTACAGAGTAATCAAACTTCTTCATCTGGCCAAAAGCCTATTATATTCTGTCCTATGAGAAAAAAATACCGAATTGTGGCAAATTTGCACAACAGTTTACAGATAAAATTGTTTTCGTCCATGCCAACTTGGCTTTCGTAGTTGGTGCAGAACCATTTGATGTACTCTTAATCTCTGGATCTCACATTATAATGGGTAATTTTCATCTTGTACAGTCCAGATGTGGACAGGATCCATACAAAAGCAACCCAGGGGCAAGTTCTGTGGATAGATATGAATGTTGATGAAAACTTTTTTACAACAGGGCATGAGTCTGGCATGTTTAAAAAGTAGTGGTGATAACCTTCTTTTAAAAAAATAGTTTGTGCCATCTGTTTGCATGATCTTTACAGAATACAAAAGATTAGGTCCCTACCCCCATGGAACTTTACTGTAAAGCTCCACATAGGGGAGACAACAGATGAAAGGCAGGACAGGGAAGCTAGGGGTAAAGAGGAAAGGAAAATATTGTTGTTTCGATTGGATGTTATTGGTTTTAGTCACAGAGCTTAGTTTTAGTAGGATATGATGAGTGGGGAACTTTTTTTCAGACTTTCCTGAATTCCATCATTGGTGAATTTCCAGTAAGTTTCCAATATTCCATTCTGGGGTAAACTGGATATGTAGAGATCAAAATTAATTAACATAGTTATCAATTATAACATCAAAACCAGTGCAGATACAATTGGTTGATGTCATCACATGTTCCTGGTACTTCTGAATGAAATGGGTTATCTGGTTTGTAGGCAGAAACTGCTTTGGTGGGAGATCAACACCAGGAAGTGGATGCTTGTCCCTATTTGTTCTTCTTTGTGTCTTTCAATATCATTGAGCACAGTATCTTTCTAGACTACTTAGCTAGGATGGAACTTGAAGGCACCATTTTACAGTGGCCTGATGCTTTGGGGTTGGGAGATTCCTGTTCAGCAGCACAGCTGTTGACCCTAGTGTCCCTATCCCATCCTGTCTCCCATGCTATTTAACATATGGTCAAAAAGTTGGGAGAGGTGGTTACTGTTTGAGGGTTCAGTGCCACCTGTATATTTATGACACCCCATTCTATCTTTTCCATGTAAATTCAAGTAAATAGTTGAAGTTCTGAATTAGTGCCTGATGGACCTTAGGAAAGGAAACAATGAAGCCTAATCTGATCAGGACAGAGAGTTTCTTTTGATCAATTGCTTTTTTATCAGTCAAAAGGCAGATTAGACAACAGAAATGCAAGCTGTCTTTAATGGGATTAAAATCTCCTTCTCAGCAGCTAAGAATGTATTTGCACATCTCCAGCTTTTCTCAGACTCCATCTGTTACTGGAAATGTCAGACATAGCCAAAGGAACAAAGCATTTAGTTTTATTCTTTTTGGACTACTGTAAGGTTCTCTGCATGGAACTGCCTTTAAAAAGTGTTTGGAAATTTCAAGTGGTCTACGGTGCACTAAGATTACTGAGCTTGGTGAGTTACAGAGAATATATAATGCTCTTGTTACAGGAGTCTCAATAACTGTTTGTCTGTTTCTGGTCATAATCCAATGTGCCAGTTATAAAACTCTATGTGACTTAGGACCAAGTTATTTGAACAACTGGACATATGAGCTTGTCCAGGTGTTAAATTCCTTGAGAAGGACTTTCTCTCTGTCCTGTCACTGTCTGAGTCACATTTGACAGGAACATGAGAGCGGACTCTTGGCAATTGCTTTCATATGATAAAGTTCTTCCTGTATTGCTATGTTTATTTGTCCACTAGTGTGCTCTTAAATTAACAATTTTCAGCCAAATGTGTATATCAGTATTGCAAAGTGACATGCGATAACTGTTCAAAGCACGAAACAGCCACGGTGACTGATCTGTTAACTCATTGATTCTGAATACTGAACCAATAAATTTTTCTCTTTCTAGGCCGAAAAATGAAGCCACTGTTGCCACGTGTCAATTCCTACTTAGTTCCAATCCAGTTCCCAGTGTGTCAGTCCCTCATGTTTCCACCTTCTTCAAAGATGTCTGTGCCTACAACTAATGGTGCTTCTGAGACAATGAAGAAAGGCAAGCAGGTGCGCATTGCTCCTAAGGTCAGTTGTAGACCTGGATTATTCTTGTCATCACTTTTGGGATTTTACCGTATTTGCTGGCGTAGAAGATGCGCTTTTTTTTCCTGGAAAATGACCTTTGAAAATAAAGTGCATCTTATATGCCGGTGGAGGCAAAACAGATGGGGATGGAGGGGAATTCGCAAGAGACTTCCTCCTCCCCTATTCTCCTCCTTCCTTTCCTGTCATCTATTTTGCTTTGGCAGGAGAAATCCTGAAAGGATTTCTCCTGCTTCTTTGTTGAAGCAAAGCAGACATGAAACAAAACAGACCCCAGACAGGGGTCTGCCCCTCCCATACCTTCTGCCTGCAAGGCAAGGGTTAAAACTTCACCAGAAACCCCCTCCACTGCTCCGCCCATTCTCCACCTCCCCTGCCTGGGTCTGTTTTGCTTCATGTCTTCTTTGCTTCAGCAGAGGAGCAGGAGAAATCCAGCAAGGCAACAGGTATGGGAAGGGCAAGGGTTAAAACTTTGCCAGAAATCCCCTCCGCTCTGCCCGTTCTCCACCACCCTTTCCTGGGGTCTGTTTTGCTTTGTGTCTCCTTTGCTTCAGCAGAGAAGCAGGAAAAATCCAGCAAGGCAAAAAGGATGGAAAGGTTGAGGGAACTTTGCCAGACCAATATAATAGATTAGAAATATACTGGTACTAAAAAAATTTTTTTCCTGGAAAATGACATATAAAATGGGGGTGCATCTTATATGTCAGTGCATCTTATATGCCGGCAAATATGGTAAATGTTTTAAGACACATTTATATCTGAGATTTTTTTCTGCTTCAGCGTGTATAGGACTGTAGCCTCAAAGCCAGGACATAGGGGATCATAAGAACTATTAGAAGCTTCAGAAGACAAAATGAAATTTGCCTGGCACCTAAACAGACCTGGGCAATGAACTTCCACCCTGGCAGTTTCTTCTTCAGTTCACCACCCACTTTTCCTAACCTAAATAAGGGAAAGCTCTTGTCTTCAGTCAACAGCTGAGAGATTTTTCCCTGTTCTGCACTGAGAACAGATACCTGCCAGCAGTCCATACCAATTAAGAATCTGTCCAGGTTTTGTTGAAGTTTCTGAAAACTTTTCAAAAGTAGACCCATATGCAATGCATTACACTAGTATAGCCTGAATTGTATCACAGCATCAATTACTGTGCCAAAGTTATCTGTTTCCAAGAACACAGGGAGCCCTCAACTATAGCTGGTGAAAAGCACTGAGTCATAGATGTCATTTGCATCCATCTAGTCAAAAGGTTTACTTTTGGACAAGTAGATTCTCTTGAGAATGACTGCTCAACCGTAGGTGGAGGCAGGGCAAAATAGGACATGCAACAAGGAAAAGGAGCAGCCTCCTACCTCACGCTGGTCCAGGCCAGGCTCCAAAGGCATGTCTCTTAGACTGGCATGAGATGAGAGGATGCTTCCTTCTCACTAGAATTTAGTGGAACCATTGTTCAATTTGCACTGAACTGGGATATACTTAGTACCAGGAACAATCTCTGTTACAGTTTCTGTAGGCTTCCAAGCAGTAGAAATGAGAGTCTGGTCCCTTTGTGCAGGGAAAGGCAAGAATTTTTTACTCAAATCACATTAGGCGGGAAGATTTGTCACCTAGAACTGAATGAATTAACTACTCTGCCTCTGTGACACCCCTCCCAATTGGGGGTCATCTTTAATCACCCCATGCTATGATCCTACTTCAGATCTACACTTGGCTGGCAAAATAGCCAAATACTTTCTCACACTTTTTCTAGGGCATTACCAGGATCATTCCATATCCATTTCCACTAAATTCCCTGAGAGAAAGGATCTGTCTCAGAGAAATCCCTGAAACATCAGGCAATAGATTATGCCTCAGTCTGATCCTAAGCTCTTGAGAAAGATCCTCAAAGACTTAGAGAAGCAATTTTTTTTTTCTCTTGCACAAGAATGGGGAACATGCAAGCATTCTCTATACTTTTGTATAATCAACTTTGTTGATTATATTTAGCTGTGGGGGTATATATCCCTATTAATGGAAAGGATATATTTTTGATAAGATTACATGAGAATTACTGAAGTATAGTAATGAAAGAAATCAAGAAAACTTATTGATCTTGGGGGATATGAATGGGGTCATAAATCCAAGAGAAGATAGATTGTCTCTTAAAGAAATCAAGAAGAATCAGGAGAAGTTACCCACAAGCTTTTTGGGGCTAATGGATCACTTCTCTTTAATAGATATATGGAGATACGAGCACAGTTATATAAAAAGTTACACGTTTTACTCAGAGAGGCATAGATCCATGTCAAGAATTGATATGATTTTACTTTCAAAAAATATGCATATGAAAATTTAACGTATAGAGATTTTGCCAAAAATTACTTCTGATCATAATCCAATTCAGTTGGAACTAACTACAAGAAAATTGGAATTCAGCTGGAAATTGAACAATAATTTAGTAAGAAAAGAATATATTATGAAAACAAAAGAAATACTAAAATATTACTGTAAAGAAAACGTGACAGAAAAAGTAAGGATGAAATCTGTTTGGGACGCCAGTAAGGCACTGATTAGAGGGTATTTTATAAAATAGGGGTCTGAAAATAAAAAAGAAAAGAAAATTGGAATATATACAAGAAATTTGGGGGAAGATTAAGGAAAAGGAAGAACAGTTAAGGAAATGTCCTAATGATAAGAAAATCATTGAAGAGATTAAAATTTTACAAAAACTTTTGGAGATGGAAAACACGAATAGAAAAGAAAATCAAAAATTGTTGAATGAAAAGCTTTGAATATGCTAACAAACCGAGAAAGTGGTTAGCATATAAATTTAAAAAAGAAAGGGAGAACAATCAGATCTTAGAAATACGTTACAAGGGTAAGAGAATCACAGACCAGGCCAAAATAAAAAAGGCATTTCATAATTTTTATACAAATTTATATCAGGAAAATTGTCCTTCACAGCAGAAAAAAAAGTGCAATTTAGCATATTTAGAGAAACAGAATATATTACATATTACTGAAGAATAAAAAAAATCTTAGAAGCTCCTATCACACCTTTTGAAGTATCGAATCCAATTAAGAAATTAAAAACATCTAAAGTACCTGGCCTGGATAGATTTACGGCCTTATACTATAAAACCTTTGAAGAGGAATTAATGACTCCTCTTCAAAAGATGTTTAATTACATACCGAAAAAGGGAATTCCAGATTCATGGGTTTCAGCTAATGTTACACTTATCCCCAAGGAAGGGAAAGACCTGACTCAATTAAGTAATTATTGGCTGATTTCTTTATTAAGCACAGATTACAAAATTTTCACATCAATCTTGGTGGAGAGACTTAGATTTTTTTTACAGAAAATAATTCACTATGATCAAAAGGAATTTATACCAAAAAGACAATTAAGAAACAACATTAGGACTGTTTTGAATATGATTGAATATTTTGAAAAACATAACAAACAAAAAAAAGCCATGCTGTTTCTCAGTGCAGAAAAGGCACTTGATAAGGTGAACTGGCTTTTTATGCTAAAACTATTGGAAAAAATGAATTTTGGAGGTTATTTCTTAGGACGGATTAGGGAAATATACTGACAGCAAAAAGCCCAAATAATTATCAATGGCGAAAAAACAAAAAGTTTAGATGTCAAGAAAGGCACCCATCAAGGGTCCCTCTCCCCATTACTATTTATTATAGTTTTAGAGGTAGTAAATAGAAATATAAGATCAGATTTTGAAATACAGACAGTGAGAATTAAAAATCAAATTTACAAACTTAACGCCCTTTCAGATGATCTGGTCATATATTTAGAAGATCCAACAGAAAGTATAGATAAACTATTAAATACCTTAAATGAAGAAAAAAACAGTGATTTTAACAAAAAAATTGAGGTATAATGAGGAAAATGAACTTAAAATTTAATTGGGTTTCAAAATTGAGAAAAAAATAAGATATTTAGAGGTTTGGATCACAAAACAGAACACCTCTTTGAAAACAATTACACAGGAGTATGAAAGGAAATAAAACTGGATTTAGAGAAGTATTCTAAATTAAAACTTTCACTACTGGAAAGAATGGCAATTTTGAAAATGAATATCTTACCGAGAATTATTTTTTTATTTCAAAATCTACTGATCGTCATTAACAATAAATCCTTGAATTTTATGCATCATACTTTAAGAGAATATGTCCTGGGAGAAGTATTCTGTAATTGGTTGGAGAAGATATATCAGGATCAATCAGCGAAGTTAATAATAAATGGAGATCAAATACAAAGCTTTGAAATAAAGAAAGGGGTATGGCAGAGATGCCCATTATCACTGTTATTATTTATAGCAGTTTTAGAGGTATTACTGTTGGCAATAAATGAAGATCCACATATAAAAGGATTAAAAACAA
Organism: Ctenosaura bakeri; assembly: GCA_948474755.1. Classification (NCBI taxonomy): domain Eukaryota; kingdom Metazoa; phylum Chordata; class Lepidosauria; order Squamata; family Iguanidae; genus Ctenosaura; species Ctenosaura bakeri. The sequence goes on along the minus strand of CAOLHI010003248.1, from coordinate 28,775 downwards.
AAAGGAAGGAGATAAAATACAAAGCTTTTGCAGATGATGTAATAATATTTCTTGAGAAACCACAAGATTCAATACAGAGGTTGAAGGAAATCTTGCAAAAATATGGACAAATAGCAGAATATAAGATAAATAAAGATAAGATGAAGATGATGACATTAAATATATCAAAAAAAGAATCAGAAAATTTGAAAAAGATCAGGATATCAAATAGTAAGAAAAATAAGATATTTAGAAATAAATATAACACATAAAAATAAAGAATTATTTGATAACAGTTACGAGAAGACATGGAAGGAGATGCAAAGCAAAATGGAAAAATGGACAGACATGAATTTATCTCTTTTAGGAAGAATAAATGCTTTTAAAATGTCTCTATTGCCTAAGCTAATGTTCCTGTTCCAAAAATTTGCCAATATAAGGAGAAGAAAAGATTTTTAAAGAATGGGGAAAAAAGACTACAGAAGTTTATCTGGCAAGGCAAGAAACCAAGAATAAGATTTAAAACATTACAAGACGCAAAGGAGAGAGGAGGTTGTGATGTGCCATCGCTGAAAATATATTATCAAGCATGTTGCTTAGAAACAATTAAAGATTGGATTCAAGTGGAGAACACAACAATAAAAGAAGATGAAGGAGCAGGAAATAGGTTTGGTTGGCACGAATACTTATGTTATGATAAAGTAAAGGTGAATAAAGACTTTTAGCAATCATTGTATCGGAAAGTCTCTATTGAACGTGTGGATACAAATAAAACACAAATTTTATAGAGGAATTCCGATGTGGACCTTACCCCAAGAAGCATTTAATATTGCTCCAACAAAACAGGGAAAATTATTGACGTGTCAAGAGCTATTGAAAAAGGATGGTATAAAGTTAAGAATGAGTACGGAAGAGGAATTAAAAGAGCAAGGCCATGAAATCAACTGGTTCCCATGGATACAAATAAAAGAAAGATTTAAAATGGATCAAAAATTATATGAGTTTGAAAGAAATGAAAATGAATTGGATGTATTGATGAAAGGGGACCAGAAAAAGAGAATTTCTAGATTTTATAAAACGTTGTTACAAAGATAGATGGAACCAGAAATTGTTAAAAATAACATGGTTAGATGGGCTCAAAATATAGGACATCCAACTGAGTTGGACACATGGGTGAGGGCATGGAAGACAGATGTAAAATTTATACCAAGTTTGAATTTAAGAGAAAATGTTTATAAAATGTTATATAGATGGTTCATGACACCTGTAAAACTGAAAAAAATAGCAGGAAAGGGGAATGAAAAATGTTGGAAATGTGATGAGAAGAGGGATCTTTTTTTCATATGCGGTAGACCTGCAAAATAGCAAAAAAGTTTTGGAAAGAAATATATGATGAAATTCAAAGAATGTATGGTTTTAACTTTGGAATGAAGCCAGAATTTTATTTGTTGAATATGTTAGGGCAACAAAGAGAAATAAAATCTCATCAAAAGACATTGTTATGTATAATAACTGCAGCAAGATTGACATATGCTCAGTATTGGAAAGAAGGAAAATATATTGATATAAGAGAATGGAAATTCAAAGTCCTGGATATGGTAGCGACTGAAAAGTTAACTTTTTCACTTAAAAATAAGCCAATCCGGGGCTTTCAAAGAGAATGGTGAGAGATATTGAACTGGACAAAAGAATGAAATAGGGGAAAAGAAAGAAGGCTGCGAGAAAGGAGGAGACAAAATGAGGTGAAAAAAGATAAAACGTAAACACTTAAACATAAGCTAAAAGTAATAGCTTACGATTGTTGTAAAAAAGAGATAATGTATGGAACTGAATGCTTATATGGAATGGAATGTTAAACTTAGATTCAACTGGGAAAATTGATGTTGGAAGCGGGGAGGGGGTTTTTTTAATTGTTTTTTCATTGAAAATTTTAATAAAAATTTATTTAAAAAAAACAATAAATCCTTTATACTGTGGTGAAAGGAGCTGACAACATTTTTGTGGGAGAAGAAAAAGCCAAGAAAACATTGGAAATATTTAACCAATCATAAAAATCAGGGCGATGTAACCTTCCAGACCTGAAATTATACTTTAATACAAGTGCTCTAACTTGGGTTATAGATTAGATCCAAGAATCCAAGAATTTTGACAATAGAGGGAGCAGATATAAGACATGGATGGCACACATATATCTTACAATAAAGATAAAACTGATAAAGGGTTTACAAATCATTTTATCTGAAAAGCAATCCTTAGAGGTTGGCGAAATTATGAAAACTTTTGCTAAAATTCCATTGTGGGTTTCCCCACAAGCAGCTTTTCAGATAAAAAGAGCTGATGAAGATAACAAATGGTTAACATACAAGTTATTGCTTAATGAGGATAAGCAAAATAATTTATGACTAAAATCTAGAGAAGAACTCTCATAATTAGGCTGTAAATGTAACTGGTTCCCATATATGCAATTGACAGAAAGATTTAAAAGAGACCACAAAACAGAAAGATTTGACTCATCAGCAACAATGAGTTTGAGAAATTGATATTTGGGGACACTAGACATATGACCTCTAAGATGTATAAATTAGCAATTTGGTCAGATTTGCAACAGGAGTTAAAGAAACAATGATTAAGTGAGCTTAAAAGTATAGGATATGAAATTGAATTAGTAAATTGGGAAGACTCATGAAAAATACAAACGGTCTCCCAAGACTTGAAAGAAAATCAACTCAAAATGTTTTAAATGTAGTACTTAACTCTGGTTAAATTGGGTAAAATTTATAAGACTGGTAATGACAAGTGTTGGAAATGTCACCTAGAAAGGGGTACCTTTTTCACGTGTGGTGGTCATGTCCAAAAATTAAACCATTTTGGGAAAATGTACAAGCAACTATGTCAGAAATGTTTCAAACCACATTAGCTTTAAAACCAGAATTGTTCTTATTAAATATTACTAAATGTTTAGAGAAAACATCAATAAAGAAATATTGGAGAATTGTACTGTATTTAGTTACGGTTGCCAGAATAGTTCTGGCTAGGAGTTGGAAATGTTCAGATGTTCCAGATTTAGATATGTGGCTTCTAAAAATTTTTGACCTGATGGAGGCTGATATACTGTCATTACAAATTCGAAGGAAGACAGGTAGAGTATTAAAAGAATGGCTACCAATTAAGAAAATTTCTTAAACAGATATGGTGTGATACTGTACTAGAATTAAGTTATGTGACATTATATTAAAACAAAAGAGAATTAGGAAAATAAGATCAAATAGCAAAAAAAAGTAAGAGAAAGATTAACAATAGGAGGTTAAGAACTTTACAGCAGGATTAAAGTGAAATCTTGGGTAACAGAGGGTTTTGTATTAACATAATGAAGAGAATAACACTAATTAGGGGTAGAGACGAAATCCTAAATTTATTTTTTGTAATCTATATCTCTTTTCTCCACTTCTTTCTTTCTTTCTACTTTTCTTTCTTCTTTTTTTATACTGTATTGCTTTTTACTTTTCCTCTTTTTCCTGTTTTTTTTCTTTTTCTTTCTTTAAGATGTTGCTTTTTTATATTATAATTATATTTACACTTTGTAATAATTCTATTATGTTCTATCTTTATTAAAAATTAATTCAAAAAATTCTGTATTCAAACCTCAGTTAACTTACCTCAGGAAAAGTTTCTTTTGAACAGTTTAGGATGATCTCCTCTTTTTATGTACCAACAGTCCAAGTGGATATTAAATATAAGGACTGGCAAGAAGTGGAAGGTGGCTATCTGTTCTAACATTCTGACTCAATGTCTAACTGGCAATGATCTTGTCAGACATGTAAAGCATGCCTGTGTAACTACCTGCCACCAAAACCAGCAAGAATTCCTGCTCACTCTGAGGTGGTAAAGGGTGGATAAGTCCATTGAAAGAAATCCTACGTTAGTGGATAGTCAGAATGGGTTGGATGCACAAGAAGATGCTGAACAAGAGGATTTTATTAAAATTTGTTCATTAATTGAACAAAACTCATCTGAGTTTGCAAAGGAACAAAACTTGGATGAGGGTTTAAAACCTTTGTTTGAAATGGCTAATTCAAATCCACCTGATCTGAGAAGAGGAAATCCAGTGGTGCAGGACACCCAGTGGTGCAGGACAAGTTGAATAGAGGGTCCCTTAGAAGACAACACAACACACAATAGTAGAAATAACAACAGTTAGTTGTGCCTAAAATACATAGAGAGAAACTAATGGAAATAGCACGTATAGGTTCATTTGGTGGACATTTGGGAATCACCAGAACTACAAAACAATGGAATTGTTACTGACCCAAATTACGCCAGCAGATAAGTCAAATCTGTAAAACCTGTGACATGTGTCAGAAAATGGGATCTGCAAGGAACAAAACTAAAGCAGAGCAAAACGATGTGACTGTGATAGGTCAGCCCTTCAAATGTGTAGGCATACACATCATGGGTCCCTTGCCAAAAGATACACAAAGAGAGAACAAGTACCTTCTTACTTTAGCAGTTTATGCCTCAAGATATCCAGAAGCAGTTGCATTAAGCAACATGGGGGCTACCACTATTGCAAATGCCTTAGTAAACATATTTTGTAGAGTGGGTTTCCAAGTAAAATTGTTTCAGATTTAAAAATGTCTTTCACTTTCAAATTGATGCAATGATTATGGGAAGTGTGTGGAATTAGACATCATTTGGTGGAAAGATTTAATGGAATACTAAACCGTATGTTGAAGGCATATGTGGCAAATAATCCAAATGATTGGGATGTTAACTTACAACATCTACTGTATGCTTACCGAGATGTTCCCCCAAGTCAAAAGGGAAAGGATGGACAACTTCATCCAGTTCTGTTTTCAAGTAAGAATGTGTTGCCACAAGGAATGCATTGGCCACAGTAGAGAAGTAATGTTTAGTGATGGTGTGGGCCTTAATCAAACTAAAATCATATATGGGGAAGAAAATTTGCTAAGAACTGGTCACTTGCCTTTGTTGTGGTTAAATCGCACAAAGGGCAATATGGTAAATTGATATGATGGAGTCTTTTACTCCAGGATTTTGATTTTGATTTTTTACACATAAGAGGCCAGGAAATTATTATGACCTATGCATTGTCTAGACAACGTGAAGATTGAATGGATGCAGGTATTGATGTGTAATATAAAACTGCTATTTGCTATTAAAATAGATAAGTATATTTGTGGTCACAGAAGGGACTGAAGAAAGGGAGTCCAGAGATAATATGTTAAGTATAGTGCAAGTTTAATATGTGATGTCTTTGGATCTCACTGCTGTTTGTTGATACCCATTTGAAGCCTCAGCAGAACAATGGTTTCTAAGAGGGGAGGTGTGATGAATTTGCTTTTGGAGTCAGCTGTTTGGAATGCAAGTGCAACCTGATGGTGGGTTGCTAGACAATGGGAGTAGCACCTTAAGAGTGAAACCCAGCACAATGATGTCTGTGCTGTTACCGTAGTTTCTAGTCTGGACTTGTGGTATATTAGATATCATTTGATATCAAGAATTTGGCCTTCACTGCCCATTCCACTTCATGTGCTTGTGAGGCCCCTGGACAAGCACGCACACAGGCACAGCCGAAAATAGCTGAATTATTCAAAACAAATCCAGGCAGGCCAGTAATTGCCAAACTGCAGCTTCAGGAGACCTCCAGGCAAGTACCCTTGTAAGATCACATTATGTATACACGCTGTTTACAAAAGACTCCCTGCCCCAAGCAGGCAGCTTGACGAGCCGAATACTCAACTGTCAAGCACTCTGCGTTTGCATACTGTCTACTCTATTGACAGCGCTGTCATAACTCAATCATGCAAAGTACTGACCTTTCGGTGGCTTTGTGTCCAGCCCGAAACCCATTGTATTCCCCGGGAACGGACTAGCCTACAGGCACATTTTCCCTTATAAGACCCCCTGATTTTGAGTGCTTCTTCGGATCGCTCCTGGCTTCCATCCCGCCTTGCTGTCACTTCGTTCAACAAGCCTTCCCCTCAGCTCCACGTGCTGAGAATCTCCACTTCTATGGACTTTTCTTCAAACTACCTTCAAGACAGGTGTAGTATTTCTGATGCAAAGATCCCTCTTAAAACCCTCTATCCAACTTCCACCTTTCTTTCATTAGGTCTGTGTGAGTGTGTTTGCATACATATGTTGTGACTGTCTTTTCAAAATAAAGGAAAATAATTATTATTTACTTCTGTTTGCTCATTGACTCAGCCTGACCCCGTAGACGTTGGGTTCAAGATCTCGCTAGGTTGCCCTGCCTCTTGCATTGCTTAGCTTGTGTTCTTGCTAATTCCCATTCCCCATTATGAGCACATTGAGGTGTCCCTCCCAAGACCCCAGAAATCAGGGTAACAGAGGGAAAGGCTTACGGATGAGAGGAATTATATAAGACAGAGATTCTGTTTGAAAGAGAGTCTTCAGTGAGATCTTGGCCAGAGAGGATGGTTAAGGTGTGTTTAAGCAGTGAGGAAAAAACAGAGAACTGGTGTCTAAGGCTGGGAGTTATTGGCATAGATTGTCAGAAGTTTCAACTATAATGTAACAACACTGTACCTTGACAAGATACTTTATTTCTAATGTTACTACAATAAAGGATACACTTTGTTTTTTAACTACTGAATTGGCCTTAGTTACCTAAAGTCACTGATAACAAAGAACACACTACTATAAATAAACTTTTCGGTTCTGAGGGAACATTTATGTCTCTAGCCTTTTGACACAAAGGTGGTGTTTAAAGAGTGGAGTTAGGCTAAATGAAATTGTCAGGGTGTTTTATCAGGTAGGAACTGCAAAAGCAATCTAATGAGAAATAAGGGCCCACCACAGTAAGCTTCCAAAAAAAAAAAAAAATTCTCTTCAATAACAGCAAACTAGGAAACACAACTTTGAAAGTTTGGTTATCAATTTTGTTTAAAATATTTAACAGAGAAAGTATAAAAATATAATTGTAAACAATTGAATGTAATATCTTTAATCTTCCTCTGATACTTCCTGACTGATGGTTTTTATACAGTTACTTTGCTCTGAACTATACTGACACTTCACACTTTCTATGCTTCTATTGCAGGTGTTACCATCCACTGAGGAGCCAGCCTTGTTCTCATCTGCAAATTCCATAAAGGAGGAGATTGGCTCTAGTGACAGCTTGTCTCCATTTGCCTCTGATCATTCCACAAAGGATGATTCCTATCAGATCAGCAGAGCATTCCCTTCAGCCCTAACTATTAAAGAAAAAAATGATAGCTTTTATTCCAAGGAATGGGTCTTCTCTCCAGCATTGTCCATAAAAGAAGAATCAACGCAGCTTCATGAAGAACTGAATATATGCCTTCCAGATCCATCTGTAGAGCAGAATAGACAGTTTTCAGCTCTCAAGTTGACACCCCAGAATACGTTGGACACAATGCTTATAAAGAAGCGAGAAAGGCATAAAACTGGCAAATCCAGAAGGAAGCAGCATTTATCCCAGCCTTGCTCAGAGGGACCAGTTATTCAGTCATCCACTGGTAGTTCAGATTCATTCAAACATAACCTTTCATTTGGGCAGGAGACTCTTGCTTTGGGAAACATGTCTCAGCTTAGTTGCTTTCAAGGGGAAGACGGTCCTTTTGAAACTCCAATAAAAAAAATGTTCAACAAACTACCAGCTGCTTCTACCCCCAGTAGAACATCTGTAGCTACTCCACCATTCCTAGCATTTACTGACACCCAGAAACTGGCACCCTTTGGCAATGAAACTACTGATCTGGATTTCAGCTCTGTGGGAACCCTTCCAGTACCTTTACTGTCCCTCCATGAGAATGTAGACCTTCTGGGACTCCAACACTCCCCCAACACTCCCCCAAGACAATCCCTCTGTGATTCCCCACATGTGCCACTTCTAAGTGAAGAACCCAATGCTATGGTCTCCAGGCCCTTGACAAGCTCTCCCAGCAAGCACTCACCCTCAGAGCTTCAGGCCTCTGTTCTTTCAGAAAACCGTTCACTCATGGAAGATCTAGTCCTGGATACTATGAATGACAGTCTGAGCAAAATCCTGCTTGATGTCAGTTTCCCTGCCCTTGAGGATGACAGCCTTGGTACTGATCTCAGCTGGTCACAACTCATTTCTGAGCTGAAATGACCAATGTTGGCTCATCAATTTTGAAACTGCTCACAACAAATAATTAAGAAGCACAGATAGTGTTTTGTTAACTGAGCCTTACATTGTGGTACATACTATGATAACCTTTTTATACAACTGCTGATAAACTGGCCCAAATGTTGCTTGGCATTCCAGTGGATATTGCTCTTGCATATTAAGAGGGCCAATACACTGATCTGAATAATTGAGGAAATCTAAGTTAGTTCTTTATGAAATGCTATAGACAAAAGTCTAAATTCCATATGAAGGTTTTCAAGTTTACTAATACCATCCTCGTAGATTTGATTTTTGTAAATATGTTTATATGCTATATGGCCTTTTACTATCATAAATAGGAAAACCGAACACAGAGGACTGAACTTTTGTATTTTTAAGAGTGGCAGAGGAAATTTTGACAGGTTTGGCCTGGAACAAGATGAGAAAGAAGAAGAATTCTTTCTACTACACAAAATAATAAGTACAGGAACTCCAACACCTTAGATGGCTTCTAATAACTTGAAATACGAATAGCTATATTCTATACTTTTAGGGCTTGCACTTCCAGGTCTTGCTTTGGTGCCCTTAACAGAAGGATAAGTAATTTAGCAGCTGAAATATTTTCCATCCATTATGTTCCTTTCATGAAAACTTTGAGCTGCTCAAGACTTTTCATCTGACTCTTTTTAAAGGTACAGGAGTGAAGTCAAAAAAAGTATAAATGGCAACCCTGTCCACAATCCATACAACAGCAGTCTGAAGTGCCTTTTACCTAAACAAGAAGAGAGTATTTAATGACCCTGTCAAATATCTCTAAGGCATAGCTGGAATTTGTCTGGCTACAAGCTGTTGCCTTTTATTTCTAGATATAAGTTTATAATTTTCCCTATAACTTTATAAAAAAAAAAAGGAAAACTGTATGAAGTGTAATTTTGTCTTATGTAATGCCTAATAAAAGGAGACTGTTGTTTAAATTAAAAATTTGTGGAACTGTATAAAGGTATTTCAACCATAGTTCGTGCCTGTGTTCCTTGTAACCAGCTGTGCAATAAAGTCCAAGCAGAAGTGTAATTCCGATTGGTGTTTCCTTAGAATACTATTTGATTTCCTATCTACTTCTTATTTACAAGCAAGGTATCATTCTAACTCACATTGTTTCCTCATTTCTGTTTTTAGAAATTAATTTTCTTTTCTATGCATAGTTCTTAACAATTCCTATTTCTCTTTCCTGGAACCTGCCTCGCCCCCAATTCAGAAGCAGAAACTGTTGAGCGAGGAACTTCCAAAGATGTTTGTTACCCTTGACCATCAACGTTATAATTTCTTTGTTTGCTAGAAGGCAATCTGCAACAGCCCCAAATTTTTGACCAAATTCCTTTAGATCACAATGCATGAGGGTGTGTTCTGGATGTCTTATTGTGACAGGCACCCAAGCTGGCCCTGCAGTTCCAAACCCTTGGGCTCCTGTCACTCACCTTGCCCTTTCCCCCTCAAGATCCCTCTCTGGATCAGGTACTTGGGCCTCAAGGTAATCCCAAATGGACCAGGGGATGTTCTGTTCTGTGGGGTGAGTGTAGCAAGCGTGATCAGTCTCTCTATCATAATGAAACGCCAGGCTCAGTTGTTAAAAAGAATAAAAAGTTTAATACACAAATTAGATCAGACACTAACCCCAAACTATTCAATCATTCCCAGCACCCTCAAATCCTGTTCTCTCCCCAGCTGACTTTATTACAGCTTTTTCCCTATCTTTATGCCATCTTTCTCCTATTTTCCTTCTGTCAGAGACAAGTCTCAGTTTTGTATCCTCTCCCCGACAGGGCCTCATTCACAGCATTCTCAGATTTGTAATTGGCTGCCACCCAACGGGCTTGCCTAGCTCCTCTTGACATCAGACTTGAAGCAATATGGAATCTTTTTTAGCTGGGCTAATACAGAAGGCTTAACTTTGAGATTCAGAGAATGGAAGTTTATTTTGAGTACACTTCAAGACATAAGAGAATTCTTAATGAAGTTTGGGAAGGATTTAGGAGAAGGATCAATGGAGGAAGAGACTACTAAACCATCTGATCAGGATGCAGAAAGAAGAAGGAGAAGGAGGTGAAGAAGAAGATGAGGAAAAAGTGATTTGGCCCAGGTGAACCCAGTCTCAACTAAAAAAAATTAAAGGTAATTATGAAGTTTTTATCCTGGAATATTCAGGGGATTCATTTGGTTGGTAAAAGTAACAAAATGATTCATTATCTGGAAAAGCAAAAGCTGGACTTAATATGTTTATCTGGGACTCATTAAGAAAGAAGATGTAAAACATTTGCAAAATTGGAAATTAGGGAAAGAATTTATCTCTTCAATTAATTAAAAAAAAAGAGTGGTGATCTATGCAAAAACAACTTTAAACCCAGAAAATTTTTTGAAGATACAGGAGACCAGTTAGTTGGAGTTCAGATTCAGTTACAAGGTGAAAAAGTATTGGTGGTGGGGGTCTACTTGCCAACAGAAAAGCATATTTTTAAGGCACATTTTATCAAAATATACAACAGAATATTTTAGATATTGTCTTAGGAGATTTTGATGGGGTGTTGGACCTGGCAGTTGATAGATTACCTGAAAGAAGTAAAAGATAGAACATGAAATTAAATACATTAAGCAGAATCACTTTGAGTTTGCAAATAAACCAAGACAATATCTTCAGGATGTTTATGATGGAAATTCTAAAGAAGATGAACATTGGGAATAATGTTTTAACTTAGATTAAAGGAATATATATGAAACAGAAGATCCAAATCTTGATCAATGGGGATAAAACAGATTTTTGGAAATCCAAATGGAATGAGACAGGGTTGTCCATTGTCACCTTTATTTTCATATTAACTCTGGAAGTACTTTTACAATGGATTAGGCAAAACAACTTTGTCAAAAGCGCATTTACCCTTTGAATTTTCCCTCAAATCCATGTTATAACAGTTGTAACTCACATATATGAACACACAGAATTATAAGGCATTACAAACAGCAACTGATTTAACAGCATCCAGAACACATGGTGGTACCTCCAACAAATCTCTATTATCACAACATCTATCCACATAATAAGCTTCTTCCTGGTAGTCCCTCTGGTGCAGTGTCTATTTATTTCCAGCAAGTAGGAGCTGTCCAGTCTATGGAGACAGTTCCTCTCTCTGGATTCAGATTACCAATAGTGTACACTTCTGTCCAGATAGCATATGGATGCCACTTTATCTGTTTGAGCCCTACAGACATTCTTTTGGGCTTTCTTTTCACTTCTTTCATCCTTGCTCTTTTCTTTCTTTGCAATCAGTATCTCCTATGTTTCCAGCTTCCTCAGGCAAGGCTATCCCATTAGAATTCATATTTGCAGCAAATTCCCAAAATCTTTAAGAATTCCATTTCAGAAATTGATGCTAAACTCTCACAATCTCTGCACCACTGTTAACGTTTCCAGAGTCTGCATCCTGGTTGTCTTTGCCATCTGGAACAATGTTCCCTTGCAGAGTTCTTTCATTTCTGATATCACCTCTTCTAGGCCACTCAGCAGTGTTTCCACTAAGATACTTGTTTTCACATTGCTTTCAGGACTGCCTACATGACCACTGGTTTGCCCATGTATAGTTTGGGTTGCCTGTTCACTCATTTCTCTCCTTTTCTTTCATTATTGCATTTCTTTGAACTGATTCCTTAACTTGATTCAGTGTCAGGGATTCAGCCCTGTAATGAAAATATTTAGCCTTTTTGCTTAGCTAGGCTTTAGAGATAGGTTGCTCTGTAGTCACAATGTAATAAATGCTAATTACTGCTTATAACAGTGGAATGAACAATGTATTGCATTTCAATAGTGGAGAAACACCAGCTTGGGCATCAAAGCCTTCAGGTGTGAAGTTGTAACAACCAGGGGCATCTGGCCAGTAGAAAGGGGAAATATCAAGGACAGAGAAATGTGTGATCTCAAGAAAGGAATTATAAAACAACCCAAATGGCAGATAAGAAACCCAGGAAGATTTTAGGCTCCCAACATCAAAGTATGCAAACATCTACGTTTCTTGGGAACCATTCAAGATTTGGGAAATGAGATCACACTTATGAATTGAAATTACACGCAAAAATTCATACTTCTATATAACCTGATTGCTAACTGATGTACCTCAGCCTTAGCCATTTTTCAAGCTGCTATGCTTTAGCTGTACCTCAACTAATGCATAGCAGCTTGAAAAATGGCTAAGGCTGAGGTACATCAGTTAGCAAAAACACTGCTGCTAAAATATGAGTGTTTCTTGGGAAAAACTAGTTAGCCAGCACATGACAGATTGCTAAGTGTCCTCATGGAAACTGGCTGCTGAGTAATCCTTTATGAATTGCAAGTAGGACTGAAATGATCCAACTTTACCTTTTTCTATTAGAGTCCTGTGTGGCAGAAAGCTGATAGGTGAAGGAGAATGTGGTATCAGATCTGAGGGGAAGGTCCACATAGCTCTGCATGACCAGGAGATCCAAAGGTAGAGGTGCCTGATGCTGTGTGTCAGAGACAGAAGTCCCATTGCTTGTAGGCAGGATGCAAGAGTCCCTGGGTGGGGAATGAGCCCAAGGACAACAGCTGAGGTGCTCTGACGGCATTTCCCAGATCACCAGTGTATTTGTGCAGTGTGATGCAAGGCATATAGAGTAGACCAACTTTTTAATGCTAAGGAATAGCTTGGAGAGTGTTCCAGTGGAAGCCAACAAGAGGTCAGAGAGTCATAAGCATGCAAAGGAAAGGCAGAGGCCAAACAAAGTTACTTTCTCTGAAGTCTTGGGAGGTCAAGCATTCATTTACAAGAGCTCTTATGTGGTGGGGCTGAAATGGAGAGGCAGCAGCTGAAATCCACAGGAGTGATAAAGGGGTCTGAAGCACCTCCCCCAGAACAAGAAGAGGTGGTAAGTGCCTTGACAAAATGCTTCCAGCAGTAGGGAGGTGGGCAAGCTGCAGGCTAAAAAGGCTATATGTCAGAGTGGTGATTGTCTGCATGAAGTGGAGTGGCCAGAAGAAGACAGTGGAGACAGCACATCTCACCCAAAACCTATATCATATGCGGCCCAGGACAAGGGGCCAAGCAGAAGCCAAGTCACCTAGGTGATCTGGGCAGCAGCACCAGTCAGTGGGAGACCAGAGGCAAGTGTAACCACATGCAAGCTAGAAAGAGGGCTAATAAAACATCAGAACCCTCTGATCTACTGGGGAGTAGAAACCCACTGGGAAGAGATGCTGTTTGTATTAGCACCCACTGCCAAATATCCAGTGATTTTGAGACTGAAATGGCTTGTCCAGAAGAAGATTGGGATAGTGTGTTGTTATCCAGCAAATTGTTATGAGCAGTTGTGGGCAGATTGTTAATTTAACTGCACAGGGCCTGATAGTGAGAAATGAGAGACTATGTCAGCAAAACGTGTGGAGAGAGGTAGTTGGTCACTAGTGAAACTTTGTCAAAGAATGCAGGTTTGTGCAATGTGTTCCTGGAAATTTATGGGGGACAAAAAAGGGCAAGAGGCTAAGTTGCCTGGTTTGTGCTTTGGCACAATGCAAAGGTTGCAAAAGTCCCCAAATAACTAGATTGTTGATGTGGATATCAGCCTAGCTCAATCAGTTGTGGCAGCTTCAAGTGCTAACCATAAACAGGGAAAAATACGGATTATCAAACCTATGGTCTGTGACCCACTGGCCACTAACAATCAGGTAAAGTGTGAGTTTAACAGGTCAGTTGAGCCATCTGTAATAGCCCCAGTTTCCCAAGGAAGGAAAAATGAGCAGAGATCATCCAAACTTACCTGAGGTAACCTGAGAGCATCCAGTCTGACTTGTACTTGTTGTACCATGCAATCCAGGTTATGGTACCTTGAGGCCAGTCAAACAGCCTCACAGATGTTGTACCCCGCGGTTATCCAGCCTGACCTACTGATGTTGAGCCCAGAAGTCATCCATACTGTCCGGCATTTGTTAAGTGATGAGTATGTTCAAACTGATGTCAGTCAAACTCTGAGATTCTTCAGATTGGCCCACAAGAGTCACACACTAGTCACATACTGGCTAGGTGAGGGAGGGAGACAGTTTGGGGGAAGGCAAATGTCAGGTTGGCTTCACTCCCTGCCATTATTTAAAATGTTATGCTATCATAATGAGGAATACATCTTGATTATTTTATGCTTTTAGATATTGTATGCTGGTATAAGGCTTATCCTACACTGGCAATGTATTCTACATTGTTTTATTGAGTAATCCGTAGGAAATAGTCAAGAGCTTGCATTCCCATTATATGTTCCACATCATCATACGTTGAACCTTGTGTATATTTTAAATGATTGTTGCCAGTGTGGAATGAGACATGAGTCTATTGCCACAGTATGCTAAATGAAGATAAAGAGAAAAATTTTTCGTATTCTTATTGCTTTTGTTACAGGGTTTTGTTAGAGCTTTGTTGTATGTTACATGTTTTATGCTTTGCTAGGGAAATATGTTACATCTGCTTCTGGAATGTATAACCATGTATGTTACCATGCAGTGTTGAGTTACTGCCATACTGAATGTGATCCTGATGCTATGTTACTGCTGTACCACAGTATACAATGGGCTTTGCTATATATGTGCATTGAAAATTCGTTATCAAAGGTAACTCTTCTGTTTTGACATATTACCCTTCGCTATACACTTTGCCTGTCCTTGCTATATATAATAATGTATTGACATGTGTTAAGCAAGCCTAGTTAGTGCATGCTGTTAATCATGTTTAGTAGGATTATTATATATTATGCTTAAAGGTCTCCATATTACATTACATGAATGTATCACTATTTGTATAGAACTTGTTTAGTGCCTTGCTGTATGGGGGGGTGCACTAGGTTTTGATACTGTATACTTTATATAGTACTTTTTTCTAGAAAACCCTACTGTGCAAAGATGCAATATGGAGGAATGGTGTCCAGTAAAAGGAGGCAGGGAATCTGGGTGTGAAAAGAGAGAAATCTGATTTCTTCTTCACGCATATGGGATTATCTGCGCCTGTGCAGGACTGTCTCGGAAACTTCTAAACCTCTAGGCCTAGCATCTTGGAGGGAACTCCGCCCCTTCCCTTGAAGGCATATAAGGCCCCTGGCACACTTGCCATTAGTTCCTTTCTTTCCACTACGTCTGCTGGCTCCGGAGCTTCTATTGAGCGTCTTACCTACTACTTCTTCAATACTGACCCTGCTGCACCTTATCAACCACACCTTTGGATATCCCTTTTATGGCATTGATGGCATTTATCAAACATCATCGTCCGTGCAATGTGAAGATCCCAGATTGCGACGGGCACTCCAGGTGCCTCATCTGCCTTGGGGAAAATCATAACATTGCTGCCTGCTCTCACTGCAAGCCATTCACCCCACAAACTTGGAGGAACAGAGAAGCAAGGCTTTGAGCATCCCCTATGAGCAGGCCCTGAAACCTCTGTTGGCTGCTTCCACATCGGCTGCTTCGTCAGCCTCAACTCCTCTGGGTAGCAAGACTAAGTCTAAGAGATCTTCTGGAATGGACCTTTCGAAGACTCCTTCTCATTGTTCCTCCTCCAAAGAACCATCTTACGACCCTTCATTGAAGGAGGCTCAACCTGGTCGGTTGACTTTAGAACTGTCGACCTCCCGCTAGAAACACCTTACGGTATCAACTTCGAGCAAATCGAGGCCCCTCAACTTCTAAATCAACACCGGTGGAGGTACCCCTTACTCCGGGCCTCTCCATCGAGAAGATCTTTGCTAGGCTCTGTCAGAGAAAGGACAAAGAGAGACCCCCCCACCCAGGGACAGATTGAACCCCTGACAGTGGTGACTATCTCAGAGATGGGCACTGCTCTACGGGAGCAGACCCCCAAGAGTAAGCCCCCCGCAGGCTTCCGCACTCGAGGATCAACCTCCCTCCTCCTCACTTTCAGAGAAATCTCAACCCATGGACAGGGAAATCATAGAAATTCAGAGTTGGAAGAGACCACACAGGCCATCCAGTCCAACCCCCTGCCATGCAGGAACACCCTCAAATCAATCCCGACAGATGACCATCAAGCCTCTGCTTAAAAACCTCCAAGGAAGGAGACTCCACTACACTCCGAGGCAGCAGATTCCACAGCCGGACAGCTCTGACTGTCAGGAAGTTCTTCCTGAGGTTCAGGTGGAATCTCCTTTCCTGCAGCTTGAATCCATTGCTCCTTGTCCTGGTCTCTGGAGCAGCAGAAAACAAGTCCCCTCCTTCCTCTACGTGGCATCCCTTCAGATATTTAAACATGGCTATCATGTCCCCTCTTAACCTCCTCTTCTGCAGACTAAACATACCCATCTCTCTAAGTCTATCCTCATAGGGCATGGCTTCCAGGCCTCTCACCATTTTGGTCGCCCTCCTCTGGACTTGCTCCAGCTTGTCAATATCCTTCTTGAATTGGGGTGCCCAGAACTGGACACAGTATTCAAGATGGGGTCTAACCAAAGCAGAGTAGAGTGGTACCAGTACCTCCCTCGATCTAGACACCATACTCCTATTGATGCAGCCAAGAATTGCATTGGCTTTCTTGGCTGCCGCATCACACTGCTGACTCATGTTCAGCTTGTGGTCTATGAAGACTCCTAGATCCCTTTCACACGTACTGCTATCCAACCACGTGTCCCCCATCCTATATTTGTGGATTCCATTATTTCTGCCTAAGTGTAGGATCTTACATTTCTCTCTGTTGAATTTCATTTTGTTCGCCCTGGCCCAGCTCTCCAATCTATCCAGGTCATTTTGAATTTTGATCCTGTCCTCTGGCGTATTAGCAACCCCTCCCAATTTGGTGTCATCTGCAAATTTGATCAGCATGCCCTCTATTCCTTCACCCAAGTCGTTGATAAAAATATTGAACAACACTGGGCCTAGGACAGAACCCTGTGGCACCCCGCTAGTCACTACTCTCCAGGACGAAAAGCAGCCATTCGTGATCACCCTTTGGGTTCGGTCGGTCAACCAATTACAAATCCAACTAACGGTAGCCCTGTCCAGCCCACATTTTACTAGCTTCGTTGCAAGAATGTCATGGGGAACTTTGTCAAAGGCCTTACTGAAATCGAGATATGCTACATCCACAGCACTCCCTTCATCTATCAAGCTAGTAACTCTATCATGAAAAGAGATAAGATTAGTCTGACATGACTTATTTTTGAGAAATCCATGTTGACTTCTCGTGATTACCGCGTTGCTTTCTAAATGATTAGAAACTGACTGCTTAATGATCTGCTCCAGGATCTTTCCGGGTACTGATGTCAGGCTGACTGGGCGATAATTATTTGGGTCCTCTTTTTTCCCTTCTTGAAGATGGGGATAACATTTGCTCTCCTCCAATCTGCTGGAACTTCTCCTGTCCTCCAAGATTTCTCAAAAATTATAGCAAGCGGTTCCGAAATGACCTCTGCCAGCTCTTTTAATATCCTAGGATGCAATTCATCTGGCCCTGGAGACTTGAATTCATCCAATGCGGCCAGGTATTCCTGTACCACCTCTCTACTTACTATGTGCCTCATTTCCCCTGCTTCGTCCCCTGCTCCCCAACCGCCAGGTTGAGTGCTTGTATCCTTCTGGGAAAATACGGAGGCAAAGAAGGTGTTAAGTAGCTCTGCCTTTTCTCTCCCCCTTGTGAGTAATTCGCCATCTTCTCTGCGTAGCGACCCTACTGTCTCCTTCTTTTTCCTTTTGCTGCGGACATATTTAAAAAAAACCTTTTTATTGTTTTTAATGTCTCTGGCCAGCCTAAGCTCGTTCTGTGCTTTAGCCTTTCTGACTTCCTCCCTACATCTCCTGGCTACTTGCTTAAATTCTTCTTTGGTGGTTTCCCCCTTCTTCCATTTCCTGTACATGTTTCTCTTAACTCTTAGCTCAGCTGAGAGTTCTTTAGTCAACCATTCTGGTTTCTTCAGATGCCTTCCATTTTTCCTCCTTAATGGCACTGTTTTAGACTGTGCCTTCAGTATCTCCTTTTTAAGGAACTCCCATGCCTCCTGAACTCCTTTCCCTTTCACTATTCCTGACCACAGAATTCCAGCCAGCAGCTCCCTAAGTTTACAGAAGTCCGCTTTTTTAAAATCTAAGATGAGTGTCTGGCTACCCTTATCTTCTCCTTCCCACTGAATGCTAAATTCCAACAGGGAATGGTCACTCCCCCCTAAAGATCCAACCACTTCTACCTCATTCACAAGGTCATCCCTGTTGGTCAAGACCAGATCTAGAATATTTGATCCCCTTGTGGCCTCTTCCACCTTCTGGACCATGAAGTTGTCTGCAAGACAAGCAAGAAACTTGCTGGACCTTGCTGTCTTGGCAGAGTTTGACTGCCAGCATATATCCGGGTAATTGAAATCTCCTATTATTACTGTATCCCTCCTCTTTGAATGTGCAGTCATTTGGTTGAGGAAGGCGTCATCCAAGTCCTCAGCCTGGGTTGGAGGTCTGTAGTAAACCCCCACCAGAATATCCCTATTGTTTCTCGCTGCCTTAATTCTTACCCAAATGCTCTCGACCTGGCTTTCTGGGTTTAAGTCCTGGATCTCTTCACAGGTGAAAACATCCTTGACATACAAGGCTACTCCTCCTCCTTTCTTGTTTGGTATATTTTTACAAAACAGGCTATACCCCTCTATTCCTGTATTCCAATCATGAGACTCATCCCACCAGGTCTCAGTGATGCCTATCAAATCGTATTTATTTTCTTGTACTAGGAGTACAAGCTCATCCTGCTTGTTTCCCATACTCCTTGCATTAGTGTAGAGACACTTAAGTCCCTGGGCCCTTCCTGCAAGTCCTGTACTATTGATTCTACTCCTCCCGCCATTGGCCACTTGTACTACTTGTCCAGTATCATTTGGGCCTTTTACCCCTGTGTTCTCTGAGTCCTTGCCCTGAATAATATTGTCCCCCTCCCCAGTGGAACTTAGTTTAAAGACCTCTTAATCTTCCTTGCAAGACTGTTAGCAAAAACATTCCTGCCAAGTTTTGTGAGGTGCAGCCCATCCCTCGCCAGAAGCCCATGTTCATGGAAATTCAGGCCATGTTCCAAAAACCCAAACCGTTGTCGGCGGCACCATGTGCGGAAATAGTGGAACGCACCCCACCACAGGACCTCCCTCGAGAATTGAGAGTCGATGTCCAGACAGAGAGCACAGTTGCCCAAGACAGATCAGCTGAGTCCTGTCGATCTCCCCTTCCTCCCCATACAGCCTCTCCTAGATCATCGGCCCACGGGTCCAGGAGGGGCCAATCTCACTCCTCTTCAAGATCAATGGCTGTCTGACATTGACAAGAACATCAGACTTCTCATTGAAGGTGATTGGAGTCCAGATTGCATTCCTCCCCCGGCTGGTCCCGGCACTTGTGTCACCAGAGGTATACCTACCAAGACCAATCCCACTCTCACCACCATGGCACTTATGTGTATTATTCACCATCCAGATTGTCTGGTGAGATCTCCCCGGAGGAGATATACCTACCTTGATATACCCCAGAGGAGATATGCCTACCTTGACATCGCCACAGACACCAGGGATACTACAAGGAGGCTGTCTGTCGGCGTCATTCCTCAACCCTGTCCAATTCTGACTCCAGGCTCTCACTGCCTCCCAAATGGCCACAATCTCACATGGCCAGGGAAACAACTGCCCAGGAACATTTACCTCTATCTCCTCCACATCTGTCAGACTAAACCACGCCTGTCACTTGGGCATGAGGGGAATCGAGAGCAGGATCTCCTGACTTACCAAGTCATCAGTCCCCCTCCAGGTCCCCTACTTCTTCCACTAACTCCATAGAGCATAGGGAAGAGCAGGCCCCGGACACCGCTGTTTTCCAGGGCGAGCCCATCTCCTCATCCAATGATGTATGAGCCGTTTCTGACCTTATCTCTCAGATGGCGAAGAACCTCAACTTCACCACTGAGGCATCCAAGGAGATTATAGATGATCCCGTCTACCATCAGCCACAGGAGCAGGCCCCGTCAGTTTCAGCCATCCCACATCTGCCTTACCTGCTCCACATTTTCAAGAAACTGTGGTCAGCCCCTGCCTCCGCTCCAGCTACCACGAATAAATTGGACTTTCTCTATTAAGGTCATTGACACGACTGAACCCTGGCTGCAAAACCACCCCAAAGCCAACTCTGTCAATGTTGATGCAGCACAAGCGAAGACCTCACTAGCATTACATGCGACTCCGCCAGATAAGGAAGGAAAATGACTAGATGCCGTAGGTTGCAAGAACTATTCCAATGCAGCCCTCATATTTAAGATGGCAAATTTCTTGGCATGGATGGCAGCATACGATCAGTGGCTTTGGAACAAGACCAAGGTCTTTGTCTCCGGATTCCCTCAGGGTGAAAAATGTGTGGCGGTCATATTCCTGGAAGAGGCTCGACACTTCACTAACCAACAAATCACGACAGCGGGGCATATCATCGACTGTGCTTTGAAAGCCTTCATCTTCTCAGTGTTTCTCTGATGCCACTTATGGCTTCATTCCTCTGGAATCTCACAATCATCCCAGACCATGGTTGAGGATCTGCCCTTTGACTCCGCCGGGCTGTTCAACAGTGCAATGGATGAAAAATTGGAGCACACACACAAAATGTGCTCCTTTATAAAGAAATATGGCATGCAACCACAGCTCCAGACCCAGAAATATCATTATCATCAATATCGTCTCTCAACCCATCACACCTATAGCGCTTATCCATCCCAATGATCCTCAGTCTCAACCAGGTCAACCTTCCCATCGACTGCCCCAGCGTCTGCAGAAGGCTGTCTACAGGAAGAAAAATGACCTCTCTAAATGTCGAGTTTGATGGTTTCAAGGATGATCCCGACCTTCCCAATGCCACCTCTACGGAATTGTTTTCTATAGGTCCATCCACCTCCACAGGCACCAGGATGGCTGTAACACCAGAGCCACCTATACACCATCTGCCCGACCGTTCTTTGGGTCCAAGCTCAGAAAGCACCTTGATGCCTGGTCTTCGATCACCACAGACACTTGGGTCTTCAACATCGTGGCAAGAGGGTACGCAATTAAGTTCTTCACGAGGCCTCCAGTCAGATGCATTCGCATAACACCTCCATCGACTCCCCTTCTAAAAGAGATCCATGCCCTTTGGAGGAAGGGCACCATAGAACCGATCCCCTTCTCTACCCTTTGAACCAACTTCTCATCCAGGTACTTCCTGGTCTCCAAGAAAGGAGAAGGAGTTTGCCCCATTCTGGATCTACAGGGAGTAAATCGCTACATCAAACCCACAAGTTTTGGATGGTGTCCCTCAAGTCTATTCTTCCTCTCCTTCAGAGATGAGACTGGTTTGCCATGCTAGACCTCAAAGATGCTTATTTTCATATTGCCATTCAGAGGGACCACAGAAAATTTCTCGCTTTTGCAATTGGCAAGAGGATGTTCCAGTTTCGAGTACTTCCTTTTGACATAAACACAGCCCCGTGTGTGTTCACCAAACGTATGATGGTGGCAGCAGTGGCTCTCCGACAATGCAAGGTCATCCTCTTCCCATATATAGACGATTGGCTAATTATCTCCAGTTCCAGGTCGCAGCTTCTCCATGATCTTCAGATAACTTTTCAACTTCTCAAGAAACTGGGCCTCATGGTCAACCTGAACAAGTCACATCTTCGCCCAACTTGACGTATAAGCTTCATTGGAGCAGTTCTTGTATCCATCTGACAACTCACCTTTCCCCCACGAGACTGCGTCACTCGACTCTTCAACTTGATATCAAAACTGCAAAGAAACTGGTGAACCTCTGCTCAGTCGATCCAGGTCCTTCTGGGCCTTATAGCTTCGACAACCGCCATGGTCCCACTTGCAAGGCTACATATGAAACCCATGCAGAGCTGGTTTCTGAGTGTATTCAACCCTCTCCTCAAGAGCCCACATCTCCCCCTTTCGGTCCCGAGACAAGTTCTCTGGTCCCTTGTCTGGTGGAAGGAACCACAGAACATCCTGACCAGCATGCCATGCCATCTTCCAGAATCCTTGATGTCGATTATGACGTATGCCTCCCTAGAGGGCTGGGGCGCCCACTCCCAGGACTTAACAGTAAGAGGTTGATGGTCAAGCATGTTCAACACATGCCACATCAATGCCCTCGAGATGCTAGCAGTCATCAAGGCACTCTTAGCCTTCAAGGATGTACTCACTGGCCAGCCGGTACAGATATTAACGGACAACACCACAGTTGCCTATTACATAAACAAACAGGGCTGCACGTGGTCGAAGTCTCTTCTAATGTTGGCTCTCCAACTATGGAACTGGTGCCTTCCCCGTTGGATCCACCCTGTGGCCCTCCACCTTCCCGGCACACAGAACACAACAGCAGACCACCTCAGTCAAACCCTGATGATATCCCATGAATGGAGGCTCGAGGAATCAGTTCTACAGGAAACTGATGGAAACTGTGGAAAACCCCACTCTTCGATTTCTTTGCCTCCCCATCCAACACTCAGGACCGCCTCTTCTGCTCAAGGAGCGGACTGGGACAGGGGTCCCTGGGGAATGCATTTGTATTCCAATGGACAGACCCGACTGTCTACCTCTTTCCTCCATTCCCTCTCATCACAAGAGTACTGGAAAAGGTCTGCCGAGACCGAGCCTCAGCAATCCTAATCACCCCATGGTGGCCATGTCAAACTTGGTTTGCCCCACTACTGTTGTTATCAAAATCTTGGTATTGGAGGCTTCAACCCAGACCGGACTTGTTGACCCTGAACAAAGGGACCATCCGCCATCCAGATGTCACCAACCGCAAGCTCACAGCATGGAATTTACTCCTGTGACATCTCTGCCTCCAGCCATTCAACGAATAGTAGAGGCTGCCCACAAACCATTGACAACCCATGCTTACTCCTATAAGATATCAAAGTTCATCGATTTCCTTAGACCCCACCAGCTCAATATCAATCACTTTGATACCGTGCACCTTCTGGAATGTCTTTCCTCGCTAGCGGAGAAAGGTCTTTCCCTTTCATTGGTCTGATGTTACTTATCGGCGATTTCGTCTCACCTGCAGCATATGGGTAGATCCTCATGCTTTGCGGACCCGCTAGTGCATACATATCTTAAAGTGTACAAGCACCTATACCCTCCACTACAACCACCAATCCCTGGTTGGAACCTCTCCTTAGCACTTCCCCAGCTGTGCAGAAGACCCTTCAAACCTATGGCCTCGTGTGACATCAGACTGCTCTCATGGAAGATGGCCTTTCTCATGGCCATCTCATCAGCACAGAGAGCTAGTGAACTATGCGCACTTTTGGCCAACCGTCCATACCTTCGTTTTCATCGGAAAAAGGTGGTTCCCAGGCCTGATATCACATTTTTGCCTAAAGTAGTGTCTGCCTTCCACCTTAATCAGGACATTGTCCTCCAAGCCTTCTTCCAGGACCCATCCTCTGATCTGGAAAGATCTTTACATGCTCTGAACGTTCGTCAAGCCCTGGCCTTCTATAGTCAAAGGACTGCAGAATTTAGGAAGTCTCAGAGACTTTGTTATTCTACAAAAAAAGGACTGCCTGTTTCTTCACAAAGACACTCTAAATGGGTGGCCTCCATGATTAGACTTGCTTATGAACTGGCAAGGAAGGATCCCCTTCCTCAGATTAGGAGCCATGCCACCAGAGCCCTCTCAGCCTCAGCAGCCTTTCTGAGAGGAGTTCCACTACAAGACATTTGCAGGGCTGCCATTTGGTCACAGCCCATGTCTTTTATCTCTCACTATAGCATTGACCAATGCTCCTCCAATGATGCTGTGTTTGGGAGGGCAGTTTTGTTCTCCTCCGTTCAGTGATATCACCCATGTGGTAATTGTTGTTCTTGTACATGTCCTTTTGAAGCATTATGCCATATGTTATTATTGACTTCCTCTTGCATTTGATCATGATAAATCTAAACATGTTGGTACTTGCCTAGCATTTCTTGGTAGGCTATATTTCCAATAGATTGGTTTCTCTAGGTTCCACATGGCATTCCCGCCTCCTTGAACATAGTTTGCTAATCTCTCATATGTGTCAGTCAAAGAGACCATGAAGAAGAAGGACAGGTTGCCCATCTGTAACTGGAGTTCTTCGAGTGGTCATCTGCCCAACCTCCCCTCTTCATGCCATGCCTTCTTCCTGGTGCTAGATGTGCTGCGGCGGTCAAGGAACTAACAGCAAGCGCACCAGGGCCCTTATATGCCCTTGGGGAAGGGGCGGAGTTTCCACCAAAATGCTAGGCCTAGAGCTCTAGAAGTTTCTGAGACAGTACTGCGCAGGCGCAAATAATCCCATATGTGTGAGTTCACAGATGACCACTCAAAGAACTCCAGTTACAGGTGGGCAACCTGTCCATTTCTGATGTGAAACCAAATGCTGAACAGCACAGCTGTCTAAAACAAGATATATATAACTGGTATTGGGAAATGGGTGAGTGGGGAGCCATGTCAGTGGCGTGCATTTTAAAAAAATAAACATACCTTTTCCCTAACTGTATTATATGCCATAAACTCCCAAATCATGTGCAAAACAAAACAAAACAGCACATGATACTAAGGGATGGAGCCAAGCAAGATAACAGCAGAGTTTCCCTGGTTTGATTACAGGCCCAAAGGCAAGGGGTTACAGAATGGCAAAAACTATGTCAGAGAAAACAGTACATGATCTCAGAGTTTAGGGAGTTTTGCCCACTGTCAGGTTCCCAAGTCCAGTCCCATGATGGAAGGGAACACTGAGTTCCTCTCCCCCTGTAAGGTAGATGTTTCCTGTCCATGGTGTTTGTTAGGGAGCTGAGCCGGCATGGTGTGGTGGCCTGAGTGTTGGTCTAGGACACTGGGAGACCAGGATTCAAGTCCCTGCTAAGCCATGGAAACCAACTGGGTGGCCCTTAGGTAAGTCACAATCTCTCAGCTTCAGAGGAAGGCAAAGACAAACCTCCTCCGAAAAATAGGATAGAAAAACCCTTTAATGCAGTGTCATAAACATTAAAGCAAGAAATAAATCTCCTTAGTGAAGTTACCCTCCAAAACAATCTCCTGTTTTGGAGGGTAACTTCCCCCTCCATTATAGCAATGAAAGTGGGGCAAGTGCCATGCTGGGCAAAAAACGATGCCTTTAAGTTAACATATCAGAAGCAGTGGTAAGGATGTAAGATAAATAGAAGGTGCAGTCAAAATAATATACAAATTACAAGAGAACGGAAATAATATGCAGGATATTTGGAACTTGTTGCCTAATATGGGATGGGCTTCCATAATTTTTTTAAGTATTTTTAATTAAAGATTTTCCAAAACAATAAAGAATCAAAATACATATAAAGAAGAAAGAAACATGACAAGAAAAACATAAGAAAAAAGGATAATAAAGAAAAAACAAAGATAATAAATGACATATATTTGATTTCCAATTTTCCTAACACATATTATACATAACCTAAAAAGAAGTAAAAAAAAGCAACTTCTCCAAGTTGAATACCATTCAAATACTTCAACTGCTTGATTTCAGAATATGCTAATTGTTAAAACCTACAGTTAACATGTTATACTTTTCCTTGAAAAAGCTCATCAAAGGACCTCAATCTTTTTTAAAAAAAAAATCATCATTAATGTGCCCATTTCACTAAGTCCATTAGTTTGTTAACCAATCTTCATTCATATGAATTGCTGTATTACTCTTTTCATAGTATCTTACATTACTTCTTCTCCAGTTGTTCATCCATCAGTCCAAACAAAGGGTTGGTGGGTGGGGAGGATGGGTTACATTTTAGTGTTTTTAATGTATATATATATATACTGTTGTAATGCCGCCTCGATCCACTGTGAGAGGCGGGATAAAAATAAATATTATTATTATTATTATTACTACTACTACTACTACTACTACTACTACTACTACTACTATTATATTTCAAGTTTCATTTGAACATTAATTTGCAAGCTTTTTTACACCACACAGTATATTTGATTCCAGTTTTTTTTCCTTTTCACAAATCCACCACATATTATAAAAAGATCCCACTTCTTGCTCACATTTCCAGCACGTATTAGAGGCCTCTTTGTGCATTTTGGACAATTTTTGTGGTATCAAATACCAGCGATACATCATCTTATAAAAGTTCTCTTTCAGATCATAACATAATGTAAATTTCATTCCGTTCAACCGCAATTTCTCCCATTGTTCCAACCATATATTCTGTCCACGTTTGTGACCACTTTGTCATATGGTCTTTGACTTGTTTCTCTTCCATCTTTATTTTCAAAAAAAAATTATACATCTTACCAATCAAATGTTTATCATCTGAGTATAACTGCTTCTTTCTCAAATTCAGATCTTACAGTTTTTAAAAATCCTTTTGAAATGTATTTGTCTGTGACAGAACCATTGAAAACTGTTAATTTCTGACAATACATCTTCATTTGATTTAGTTCTATATTGCTCTTGCTCAAATCCGAAAGATCTCAATCAGTTGTCTGCTTCTCTTTTGCTGCTATCTCCTTCCTGTAGAAACCATGGAGAAGGAAGCTGTATCTGTTCTATATTCTTAAGAAAGGCTAACTCATATAGTGGTTATTAAAATTTGCATTCACTTTAGCTTTATCTTACCCCCAAAAAGCATGCTACCCAAGCCTCAGTTCAACTGTCTTTCTAAATTTAACAATCTCTTATTTGTCAACACAATTCTAATCTTTCAACCAAACAGCATGACAAAAAAAATGCGATTTCAAATCCAGTGATGGTTGTTACTCTGACTTCTGGGGGTCCTGTGGGGAACACCTTGATTTGCTCAAAGTTATAAAAGTTGTGGAAATTAATGGCAATAGCAAAACGAGGGGCAGGGTAACCCAGCCAACTTTACGGGGTCAGGCCAAGCCAAAAAGCCAGACAAACATATCAAATAAATGGATTTTATTGAATTAATACGTTCTCACACACCAACACACTCACTCACTCACACACATAAGGCCTATTGAGAAGGAAAAGAGGTGAAAAATGGATAGGGGATATAGCAAAGGGATTGTAGAGGTGGTGATACTGCACCTATCCTGAGGTCTTTAGTCTGGGAAGCAGCGAGACAAATGGAGCTCAGCAAAGAGACGGCTGAGGGGATCACTCAACTAACAAAGTGCCAGTCTGCTAGCGTGGTGGGGAGTTCTCCAAAGAGACCCTCAAAAATTAGGACTACTTATAGGGCAGAATGTACCTCGAGGGCAGGCTCTCTCCTGGAAAGAACAATGGGCCAGTCATTTGCATGATTGGTTTATGCTGGGTTAGGAGTGTTCAGGGTTGCGGTTGCAAAGGGTTGCAGTGTATGTAGATGGACCTCGCCTTGTAGGATTTTTCCAGGATCAGAGTTGCTCAACCTGGGGAAAATATGCTAATCCCCTCAAGTTGGCTATTCTTGGCTAAGGACCCTTTGTCTATGTAAATGTGTATTGCCTGAGGTCTCCTTGGGCTACATGACTGGGGATTTTCCTGACCTGACCTAGTTCTCAGTCATTTGACCTCTTTGCCTACGTGCCCATCCAGGCAACCTCTCTGACATAGCAGGCATATCTGATATTAGTTTTATAGTCCCTGGGATAGGCTATGCCAGTGGGGTAACATGATAAAAAAATGGAATTTCAAATCCAGTACTCTCTATCCCCCTCTTTGTTTTGCATCTTGTAAAAAATTTGTATTTAACTCTTGGCTTCTCTGCTTGCCATAAACATTTCAACAAATCATCCTGCCATTGTTTAAATAAGACATCATTAGTCATAACTGAAACAAAAAAAATTAATTTTTATCACAGAAATTTACCCCAACAAAGATAATTTAAGTTTTGCCCATCTTTACAAATCCATCTTAATATCATTCCATATCTTGACATAATTATTCTTGTGATTTTTCTAAACAAGGCATTGGAATCAGTTGATACTCTACTTAATTTTTTTTAATAATATAATTTTTATTGAAAAAAGTGATGTAAAAATACAAAATATATTTATCAAATACATATAACAATATAAGCTTATAACAAACAAACCTTATCACTGCAACATTTATACAACACAAAATCATTGTGATACCAAATCCCTCCACCCAAGTCCCTGCTTGTTTTCCCCTTACTAAACATATATTCTAAAATATTCCCCTCCTTCCTTCCCTCCCCTCTTCAAAACTCAGGATAATTCTGCTACCTTATCTATAATTTCCTTCCTTAAACTAAATTTATTTCATAAATTCATTACACCTTTTATTCCTTTTTTAGTTTCTTGGACTGTATTACTTCTTCCAACATATTTAAATCTTATCTATATTTCTAAGACACAGAATTCTCTTTATTATACCTTCCATATATAATACATTTATATACTACCTATTTTTAACTTATAAATAATATTGTGTTTTCACCCCAACAAGTTTTCCACAACGGGAATACCATTTTCCATTCTTCAAATATTTTCTTTTTCTGATTATCTTTTAAAGACTCAATCACAATATCCGCTTCAGCCATATCGTACAGTTTAAACAACCAGTCTTCTAATCTTGGTATAATTTTTTGTTTCCAAACTTGGGCATAACACAATCTTGCTGCTGTTATGTATAAAATTATTTTC